>PVKZ01002708.1:0-196485 GCA_004027375.1 Macroglossus sobrinus
AGACAAGATCTGATATTATGGTTCAAGTTCAAAGGCTATCTGTTGGTAGGATTTCTTCTTGCTCTAAGGGGGTAAATCTTTTGTTCTACTCAGACCTTTAACTGATTAGGTGAAGCCCTTCTACATTATAGACAACAGTCTGCTTTATTCCACTGATTTAATTGTTAATCTTATCTAAAAACGTCTTCGCAGAAGCATCTACAATAACATTTGATTATATATCTGGGTATCATATATCTGGGCATCATAGCCCAGCCAAGTTGACACATAAAGTGAGCCAGCACAATAACTGATTCCCTATAATGCAGCCAACATAAAGTTATCAAAATGGAAATTTAATCGAGTCACTTCCCTTCTTAAAAACCTTCCAAATTTCTACTTTATCCCAAGGAAATGCCTAATGGTACTAAGGGTCTTTGATCTGTTTGTTGCTCATTTCTAGACCTTGATTTTTTTCATCCTGCCCTTGAATCCCAGGCTCCCATCAAGCCAAATTACTTTTAATTCCACAGGACACTATTCACTCCCCTGCCTCTGGCTCTTGCTCTTAACCATTTCTTTTTCCTGAAACATTTGCCTTCATCCCCAAAACTCACTCCCTCATTAATTTTTATTAGTTTTTTTCAGGTAAAAACTTAGACATCACTTCATCTGGGAGAACTTTCCTGACTCCAAAAACTGATGATTAATTCCCAGCGCCCTGCCCAGCATATAGCACATGCTTAGTAACTACTTGTTACACAACCAAATAAAATCTATCCACACGTTCTATAGACACGAGAGTAATCCTGAGTGTGGATAAGTGTGGTGTCCGTTGGCAGAGTACATCATTTAATAATGGGCAATTTTGCTCATGGAAACAACTTTGTCAGCACTCTCTGGGGTTTTTGCTCCTGCTATACTGACTGTCCCTTCTCAAGGTCCTTTGCTGATTTCTCATCTGCTTGCCAGCCTCTTCACACTGGAGTGCCTATAATTTATATCTTCATTCCACGCGCCTCTCCTAAACTCCAGGCATTTTCTTGACATTCAGACATCTCAAATTCAAAATGTTCAGAATTGGTCTTTTCTCCCAAAGTTGACAGCAACTTCAGTTACTCTGGCCAAGAAAGCTGGAGTTATCTTTTTATTCTTCTTTTTCTCTCAGTTTACATCTGATTCATCAGAAAAGCATGATGGCTATAACTTCAAAACATATCTAGAATCTCACTCCTTCTCACCCTCTTTCCTGTGCCACCCTTGTCTGAGCCACCACAGTCTTTCACCTGGACTGTTTCCATAGCCTCTTAGCTGGTCTTGCTGCTGCTCTGGCCGTGCTACAGACTCTTCTCAACACAACAGCCAGACTGCTTTCTTTACGATGTAAGTCAGATCATGGAATTGCTCTGACAAGCTCCTTAAGTGGTGGCACCTTAGCCTTTGGAAGGTCAGTCTGGGACATGTTAATGCTTATTCTCATTTGTAATATTTTGCTGTGAAGAGAATTGCTCAGTCAGATTACACAGACCTTTCTGAGAATTTAATGCGCATCATCAAATTGTGTTTTTTCTCATCAGTAAATGAGAGTACCTGTTCTCTTAATTCTCACCAACATTTTTATATGCTCATCTTAAAACATTTTTGAATTTTTCTGTTTATGAAAAACAACTATTTTGTTTCTTCTTAGTGGTTAATGAGATCAAATATTTGTGTTGTTTATTTTATTGCTTATCTTCCGTTGTCATTTTTACTTCTTTTGTGAGCTGCCTAGAAATGGAGAGTTTTAAGATAGACACATTTCTGGGCAATACAGTTAAACAAAGTTGAGCTCAATGAAATCACAAGCAGTTTACAATGGAACCAATACTCCTATATAATCTTTCCTGAAGGATATAAGAAATTTTGTGCTATTTCTAATTACCTGTGGCCAAGTCCTTTGCTTTTCTTCTCTTACTAATGAATGCCCAAGAATACGGATATCTATCTTTGTTAATGAGCATACTTTATTGTTCTTTTACCAATGATTACTATGTACATATTATAGGTACATATCTGAAGACACTGAAATCTCCATCTAAGGTTTCTGAATAATGGAAGAAGGTGGGAAAATAGACTTAAGTTACTTTCAAAATTCTTTCAGAAGAAATTCGTATAAGCCTGCAAATGCTGTCCTTCATTGAGTAGAATAAGTTGTGAGGTTCACAAATTTGTCTCAACATAGAATGAAAGTTATGTTCAGAGCCCCTGTGTAAGTGCTATGGTTTTAGAAGGCAGCATCTCTGCTATCTCTCAAGAATATTTGTCAATTGATAACATGTTTTAACCTTTCAAAATGCTCTCACAGAATATTTAGAGATGCAGAAAACTAAGACCATGAAGAGATTAGAGGCTAGGTCTTCTGATACTTAATCCAATCTGCTATCATTACAGTATATTCTTTCCAAACTTCAGTCTAGCAATGGGACCACATCTGATAAGATTAAAGTTAATTCTTGAGTTGTTAAACCAAGATTTTCCAAAATGTTGCCTGCTGGTGGATCACTTGTATCTAAATCACCCAGACTGGTCCTATTCCAGAAATACCAAAGTGTATTCTCCAGGATTGGAACCTAAAGAAGCTCCATTTTTTAATAAGAATCCAGAGGTTATTCTGTTGCATACTATTTTCTAATATAATTATTGCCTCTTTCTTTTTGAGGAAGGCAATAGGATGCGCTCAAATATGATTTCAGCTTCTCATAAATATTGTGCTATATATGCACTGATCGTTTTAATCAGTTATTAATCTGAGAAGAGTGAGAGAAAGGAAAAAATTGTGTGATAGACTCAGAATGCAGAAACAAATTAACAATTAATGATCCAGAAGGTTTGGATAGACAGTATTCTCCAATCTCACCCTGGAAAAACAAAAACAGCATTCCTTATTTAAGAGGGCATTTACTTAGCTATTTTAATAAGAGCTAGTCAACTGAAAGACATCTTGGAACCAATGATAAAGAACACAGGATCTTATGCATAAACCATGTGGCGTCCCGAGAGCTGGGTGGATGGGCTTGGAGCCAGACAGGTGTGGGGATAAATCCCAGCTCCTCTCCTTACTAGCAATGTGGCCTTGTTGAACAGTTTAAACAGCCTAATCTTCAGTTTTGTTATCTATAAAGAGAAGCTAATACTTATTCTTTATAAATTTATAAATGTTTTCAAAGTCCCTAGCATTCAGTAGACACGCAGGCCCAAGAAAAATATATAGACTATGACCAGTGTCAGAGAATATGGAATAACAGAGTTGTTGGGACTTGTAACTCTTAGCTTTTACTTATTTAATGGAGGACTATCTGAATGATCTGTTTATAGTTTTATTGACTTGAGAGATGAGAAAAACAAAAATGCACCTCAATTATTTTTTTTTCATCTCAGATAACATGATAAGGGACAAAGAAACAAGCTCTTAGCCTCAAATTGTTTTAATTGTTGGGTTACTAACACTTTTCTTTCACTGAGGAAGATAAGTCAGTTGATCCAGTGAAAAGGAAGGCACTATTCCTAATGAGTTAGCCGTACGAGTAAACAAACCAATAAGAAATAAGCTTCTACTTTTGATGTAACAAGCACAGGTGAAACGGATGGGGACCCATTCTGCTTTGCAGACAGAAGTAGAAGGAAACCCTCTCAGAAAACGAAGCCGTTTTTCTGGCTGGGCACCATGCAATGCACATCCTATCACACGAAGCTGTGAACCCCAACTCAGTTCCTTCACTTTTTGCCTTCGGAAAAGCAACTGAAATGGGCTTCATTAGGAGCCCTATTTTATGTGTCCAGGTGGGACGACCAATCAAGGCATCTCACACCCCTCACATCCTGAGTGGACTTCATCATTCAGTCAGCCAATCCTGCTCGCCTCTGATTCATGCTGGGGTAGGCATGTCACCCCCAGGCCATGCAGAGTCCTTTTGGGGAGACTGATAATGCAATTTGGGAGGGAGATCTTTTCTTTCTCAAGCAGGGGAGAGAAAGAGATTGTTTGTGAGATTATTTAGTGCCTATATCTACCTATTACTAAGCTTAGGACTTTTCAGTTACATGAGTCAATAAATTCCTTTTTTATGCTTGAGATAATTTGACTTGATCCATTAAGAATCTAATTTTATTGGTCTGAGAGACGGAGCAAGAGAAAACTGGAACCCACTGACTGTCATCCCACACCCTTGATTCTTCCAGCTGACTCAGTGGCATTCAACAGTGGTTTGCTGTTTTTAAGCATTTTATGTAAATGCTTCAAGATATTGTCATTGCTGCTGCTACTGTTGTCATTCTTGTGTTAATATGTTAACTATGAGTTCATCACTTTGCTTTTTATCTCACTAATTTTGACCTCACCCCCTGAAGATGCATACCTGCAGGCATATGCATTCTCCCAATTCTGAAGCCTGGGTGACCTTTGGAGCTTGCAGTCAGCTGGAAAGGCCATAAACAAGACTGGCTTTCTGAGAAAAAGCCTGCCAGGTATGCTGCTACAAGCAGATTGTGTGAGCAGCTGGCCCCAGCAGCAGTGAGTATCTCCCAGAAAGAAGATGGAGAAATAAATGGGTTGACAAGTAACAGTTTGGGATCAAGGGGGTTCAGAAGGCACGGCCTTTGCATGTATCCCCCCTGCCTTTAGGATGGGTTCATCAAAAGATGTCTCAACCCATTCAACCAATGGAATGGAGTTAGGGTTTGCTCTAAAGCCCACCTACAGTTTGAATGGAATTTATTTTATCCCAAACGCAAATGATGATTTACTCTGTAGTTGGATCTCCTCCATGGAACATGCTGTGCAACCTTCTTGGCTGCCAGGCCAAATGGAGAGCCTCCAGGTTGCTTTTTTTCTACCCCTTCCATCTTGAACTTCTTCTAATCAGAAGTGACCAGCTTGGTCACTGAGATCTAGCCAGTAGTCCTTAGAGGGATTTAGATTGCAAGGCAGAATAACAGAGAGAGTAACTTGAAATCAGATAGACCTGGTTTTTCTCTCCTGGCCCAGAATTGATTAGGGGACCATTTCTGGCATCTGTCAAAAGAAGGAGGTTAAATTGTTGACCCCAAAGTTGTCTATTATCACACCCTATAATGGTTTCTCATTCTTACCTTTCTTTTTTCAGAATAGCAACCCAAACTTTTTTTCTCTCTAAGCATTTCAAAGAATCAATGCCATCAGTCTCAACCCTTTCGAGTACAAAAAAAGTCATGGCTTCTGCCAAGGAAAGCAGTGAGACAGGAAAGAGTCGATAGCATTTTTTCTGGAGCAGTCCAAGAGTCTGTATATTGTGGTGAGGCTCAGACACAAGACAACTGATTGAGGTCTGCTACCCCACCGAGTTCCTGATGGGCAGAATCCCATTCCATTCACTTCTGAAGCCTGGCAACTCACACATTAAAGTTGCTGCTACTAGTCTGTCTCAGAGCAGTGTCCAAATAATGTAATAACATTTCACAGTTATTAGCCTTTTCTAACTTATTGCACTTTGCTCAGTTCTGGCAAGAAGCCCATGTCCTGAAGCAGAGCTCAACTTTAAACACTGGAGTGATTGTCCTATTTTAAATAATGGATTTGCCAATGGAGGCAGGAATTTTATGATCTTTAAAGAATTATTCACTTATCTATTTTAAGTATTAGGGGTTTAATGCTCTTAGCTGATTAAATCAAAGTCAGGGCAGTGATTTCTCTATTGGTATCGGAAGAAATAGTGAAACTACATGTCTGCCTTTTGAATTCACTGGTCTATGAGGTTCCAGTAACCCAAAAGGAAATTTTTCAGCATAATAGAAGATTATGAAAGTTACCTGGGGGCATGTGTTTGTGAAGCATGGAGGGAGCATATACTGTAGAGTAAAAGAATAATATTTATTATCCTAAATACCTTATTATGGCCCAAAATTACATTAGAGCTCTTTTCAATGGCCTGCTTAGAGCCAGTGATATCTAATATTGGGAAAAGTTACTTTTACATATTCTTTATTTCTGAATCTCAGAAAAGCATTTGACTGTAGAACAGTACTATATGTAAAATACTTTGTGTATCTCTCAAAATATGTGCCCACCTAGAGTAGAGATGACAACTCTGGCCCCCTCACTCATACTTGCCTCTTGTAAAAAATGTTTCATCATAGCCTGCAATAGCTAGCCTTACACATCACTGACCCAGAGCCTCTGTCTACAGCCGACCGAACCCTGAGGTCAACACCTGAGTTCTCCTGAGTCAATCACATGGGAACTGGGAATTGAGACGCAGACTGATGCAGTTAATCTGAGACATCCAAAATGAAGAGTCACAAAATGGAGAGATTTTGAGAGCTTCAGGGACCTCGCAGGACAGCTGTGTATATGTGGATGAGTGGACAGAAATTGGTCTTTAAAATAAAATAATTAAGCAGATATGTAGAAGGTATAAGTGTTGAGGGAAAAGGAAAAAAGGAGAGAATTCCTCGCTTCATGGCAGCTGTTCTCATGAGGTGGGGCTCTACCCAAGGATACCCAAGATCCTTACAATAAACCTTACTGTGGTAAGTTGGCTCAAATCAGTTTCTATTTCTTGCTATTTTAACTGTAAGCATTTCTATTTATGCATCTTGATTAAAAGACATTATGTTAACTGGAGACTCATTAGAACAATAGAAATGTACCGTTGGCTAAATCAGGTGCCATCACTCAAAATAACTACACACAGAACTGGTAATCAGAGCCAAAGGGTTTTCATTGACACTGCAAAATTTAACCTCCATATCGTTCTATGTAAGAAAACTCATTTTAAAGATAAGAAGAAGGAGGCTCAGAAAGGTTAAATAACTTCTCCAAAATGGCATAAATCATATTTGACAGAAACAGAAGAAGCCCAAAGTGCTCGGATTTCCACTCCTGCCCTTCCCATAGTATATCATCTCCAGGTGAAGCTGAATTCTAGGACAAAACTCCAGTTGCCTAACAGGAATTCCTTGTATCTCATTAGTTAGAATTGTTAACCAGGTCCTCCAACAACGTCCTAATTGTTCCCAGGTGGCTGTGTGTTCTCGCTCAGTCCTCATTTGTAAAATGCACAGAAGGTGGTGAAGATTCAAGATAAGGGAAAAAGGATCCAGCACAATACCTAGCATCAGAAAAATTTTACCCAGTGCATTTTCATTACAATATGGGACTACTCCTTCCAGTTCAATGAAGCAAGGTAGAGGTGGATTCACTAGTATCTGCCTCCTCCTCTGCAACCCTCCAGTGCCCCATGGTAGTCAACGGAGCAACCAGCAAAACAGGTAAGTGCTTAAGGCCATGAGAAAGAGCTGGCTCTCTACCTACTAGTGAGTAGGTTTTATGCCTCCCCAAGCTCTGCACTTGACTGTTTTACTTTCGAGGTCTTATCTTAGCCATACTTCTTTTCATGTATCCTCCTGTTTGTGTCCTGGCTAGGAGAATAACAGAAATTCCTGGTTTCTGCTTCTGCTTGTTGGGCATAGCCTGACTTTGGTCTGAATCTCATCCTAGAGGAATTTCTGTTTGGAAGGACCAAGCAGGCCTCTACTCCCACCCCGCTCAGAATTTTCCACTGATATTTTCACTGGGCCTCCTCTAATTCTGCATGAGCGTATTTCTGTTCCCACTAAACTTCCTCATAGCATCTTTTACTCTTTCTTTTGTGAAGTCACATTCTGATCTCTTTCAGTCTCACCCAAATCACTTAAGGATTGTAGGTATTTTTTCTGACATTTTTGGACATTTTTCCTTTTATCTCCCCTAAGTATCGTAAGAGCCAACTCATGCCAGGAAAGCGTTCCAAACCTGCCCATTCTTCACAATCTTTCTCTCCGTCTATAAATTGCTCTGCCATTTTTGTTCTGTTTCCCCAATAGTAACTACTCCCAATTTGTCAACCACCTTCGTTTTGTTTCTTATCTCTCTCACTGTGAAACATTTGAAACGGTTTGTGTACGAGATACTAGATAAAAATAAGTCAAATGGCATCTACATGAATGGCACCACAGCATTTGTCCCAGGGGTGTATGCGTGGAAAAGTGGTCCTGCTTAGTCTCTTTAGATCTCTATTTTTTCAAACCCTTGTGAAGGAACTAATGGACATCAGGAAAAAGTAATTGAGGTACTCTATTTACTGTGTCCTCGTGATTTCTTATGAGGGCTGCAGTATCCCCTCCCAAGAAGAAAAAGGCAGAGATGGAGTGTTATTTATTTTATTTTTTGTTAAAATAAATTCTAGATCCCCAGGCTTTGTTCAGAAAGGGATAGAAAGATCTGCTCAGTGCTGGTATCAGTGTGGCCTGTCACCCTCGCCAGACTCAGAGCTTTCTACTGGTCAAGTTTGCACCAGGAAGGAATGCCAGTTACGCTGACCTTGAGCCCACCCTGAGAAATTCTCTCAGATTGAAGCCTTAAAAAGAGAAATTAACTGCCAAACTTCATTAGGTCTTTGTGTGAACCCTCAAAGTCTTGATGTTAAAGGTCATATTTCTCTTGTTTGAGGGGCTGGGGAACATGTCATTGAAAAAAAGTCGAGCTGAGAGCTTATACTGGGGTTAAGAGGTGGGCATACGAGGAACCGTCTTCACCAGTGTCAGAGTATAATTCCAAATTATTTCAGTTTTTAGTTTTGCTGCTTCTGTCTCTAGAGCACTCTGTGTAGTGTCAAGGGTAAGAACTGGGTGGTGTATACATATCTGCAAAAGTGTGGTGGGCCAAGGTTCAGCTGGGCGCCCTGGAGAACAGCTGATGTCAGTGGACCCAGGAACAGTGATATTTGATATCCAGTAAGAAAGATTGAAGTTTCCCATTTCTGCATTTAAATTTCTGTGTGTCATATGTAAGTCTTTAGTAACGTTTGGCTAAATGCTGTAACCTGATGTCAGCCATGCTTATGGGGAAAATGATGTGTGTTTGGTTCATGCATGTGGTAAAGCAGGCTGGAAGGGGGTCCACAGAGCAAGGAGAGGTAATAAGCAGAACGGGTCACAGAGTGATAGGAAATGAGACAAGAATGTATGTCAACAACATCACTTCCAGAGGCTTTGCAGAACTGCTTGCAAGGAATGGGGGAGAGGAGCTGATAGACCGTCTGCAGCTGTGTAGGATCGGGGGCTCAGAATGTTGTCTGTTAAAAAATATGTTTGGTGCTGGAGAAATGCAGATTTAGATTCTACATGCAAAGTCTTTTATTTGTAAGGCAGTGGGTTTCTCCAGCTAATCTTTACTCTCAGAGATTTGATATTTGGGAACATATTGTTCTTCATTTATTGTCCTGATAATTCTGCACATCAGCCTTACTCTCTTACAGTCTCACCTCTGAGCAGAATTTTTATGTGTTTCTGCCTGCATTTCTATGACGCATGTTTGGATTCAGGATCCAGTAAGTTGAATCCCTCAGGGAGAAATTCAGAGGAGAAAAGGAGGAGGAGAAGAGAGATGGAAGAATGGAAGGGAAACTGAAGAAGAGTGAGTGATCATGGGGAGGTGGAGGAAAGTGTAGTCGGTTGAAATATTGCTTAAACTACACTTGGCTACAATGATTTTTTTAGAATCTTCCAAAGCTAAGATACCACCATCATCTAATTTAATTCACTGTCACCAACTGTCACATGACAGTGATATAATACCAAGAGAGAGCCTTTATATTAGACTGCATCATTATCCAGAAACCACTAGGAACTAACTTGAAATATCACTCCAGAGAGTCACGTCACTGTCAGACAAAGAAGGGCACACACAGATGGGCATAGGGAAGAGCCCCTTCCCTTCCCATGTCTAAGCACAGGCCCCAGTCCATGCCCAGCGATGTGGTCTTGGCTCCATCTTTTCACCATCCAGTAATTAGCTAATATGTACTCAGCACTTACTAAGTACCTGGCCTGGGCTATGCTTTACCTGCCTCATCTCATCTCACAAACACGAAGGGAGGTCAGTGCTATAATTATTCCTATTTTAAATGAGAAAAGTATGGCTTAGAGAGATTCTGAGACTTGTTCAAGATCCCAGATAATATGGTAAAGAACGGAGATTCGCACGTGGCCTGTGCTGTTAAAGACTGAGCAGCCACGCTTCCCATCTCATCTACGATTATCCCTTACATCTTTCTCTCTTATTCTCTGGCATGTGCCTTGCTCCTCTTGCGTGACTCTAATTTTTTTTTTTTTTAAATCTCTGCCTACATTGAGTGGCCGAAGCACAGACCAATACTCACAGTCATCCACATCAAGCTCTGTTCTCGCTGCTGTTTTCCCTCTGAAGGGCTTCGAGGTGACCCTCGGCAGGTTGCAGTCACCTTCCATCTCTCACCAGTGCCGGTATGCTCAGAGATGGAAAAGCCTCATTAGTAGATCTGAAATCTGTAATTCTAAGGATATTAACAGAACTTCTTCACCTACATTGGTTCTCCAGATATGGGGCAATTTTTAAAAATCCTTTGGGTCTCCATTTCTTCATCTGTAAATGAAACAGATGTAATGCCTTCTATGTAAAACTGTGCTATGGAACAAATAAGCTGAAGCAAGAGAAGTTCCTAGACTTTTGCCGGATATAAAGTATGTGTTCTAGAACAGCGGTCCCCCAACTTTTTGGCACCAGGGACCAGTGTTCTTATGAGAATCTAATGCCTGATGATCTGAGGTGGAGCTGAGGCGGTGATGCTAGCACTGGGGAGTGGCTGCAAATACAGATGAAGCTTCACTTACTTGCCTGCCGCTTACCTCCTGCTGTGTGGCCCAGTTCCTAACATGCCATGGACCAGTACTGGGCAGTAATGGTCTGCGGCCCCAGGGGTCCTAGACCTCTGCTCTAGAAGTCTTAGATGCTGTTATTATTATTGTTATTAATTAAAATGATTTTAATCCCCATTTAGCAGAGGAATAAACCGATTCAGAAGTGAGATGTCTTTCCTCAAATTTTACAACTAGTCAGTGACAGAGGCAAAAGCCTCTTTCATTTCATAAGTATTCATCTGACCATCTATGTGCCAGGCTCTGTGGGGATATGCTAGGGGATACTCAGATGAATATGCACATTCTGACCTTATGTTTAAGTTCTCACTTTTCTGTATAGTACATTTCTCTAAATACCCCTGAATACTCTCTAAGGGAAAAATGCTGAGGATCCTGGAAAAATTAGTTGTCATCTCAAGGTCAAATAGTAGATGCTGTAGACTGTGTGTACAAAATAATAACTCACATCCTGACACCGAAGCTGTTGTCCATTCCATTCCACTACGCTGCCTTAAGCTAAATGTAATTAGGAAAGTATATCTTTAGAAAACTAACACCCATTAGACAATGCATTCCAACATCCACTATAAATTATTCTCTCCACCAGTGCAGGAAATTGAGTGTTGACAGTATTTAAGTTGGGGGGAAAAAAAGTTGATTTAAATTCTACACAAGAATATTATTTAGGGAATGAGGCTTTAGTGGAAAGAGCCAAAGCTTAGAGTTCAGAAAACTTGGTGCTCTAGTCCAACTTGCCCCTAACTCTGTTACTTAATCTTATGTGGAAGGACCGGAGTTTTATTTCTGGTGCAAAGAGAATGTTAGTGCATCTGTGCATTTGAGGAGGGGCTAGGTCTGGAAGTGGGGAGTGGTAAGTGGTGCAGAACGTTTATACACTGCCTTTTCTGCTGGCACTGTCTTTGTGTTCTTTTTTCTACCTTATTCTTAGCTCTTGGAGGAGTTACAACATAATAATGTCTTTATACCCAAAGAACAAAAGAGACTCATTTATGTCCAACTGAAAGTATTGGTTCACAAGCTTTCTAGGTGTAAATGCTAGGACCCAGATTTCATGGAAAGGAATATGATAAATGGGAAATGGCCAGAGCCTTCCCAGTACCAGGCATAAATAAGCAGAAAGGAGCCCTTCTCTGGCCACCACTTCCAGTGGTGGCACCACAGGTCTCATCCTGGCTGGCCTCGGAATGAAAGTCAGAGTTGAAAAAAGATGACGGCAGATAACATGAGGCTGACAGAGAAGGGAGAGATGAAAGGGAGAGATCACAGAGCTTGCTGTCTTGGAGGTGAGAGATGGATAGTAATAATAATAGTGGCCACTATTTTGAGTACCTACCAAATGCCAAGCATTGTTCATAAGTTGTTTCTAATACTTTTAACAAGTTAAGGATGACCTCTATGTTTTAGCAATGAGAATGTGGAGAATCAGAGAGGCTAATAATTACCCAAGACTAACTGGTAAATGTCAGAGCCTATATTTAAACTCATATGTGTTTATCTCTAAAATATATTCATTTTCTCTATGTTATGGAAGGATATAGAAAGCTGAGAATATTTATATATATTTATATTTGTGTTGTGTTGTGTTTAAATATATCTATATATATGGTCATTCGGGTGACCAAAAATATTTCTCATATATATTTGGTCTTTATTCATAGTTTCTAGGAATTGGTCTTTATTCATATCCTAGAAATTTCCTGAGCAATAAGGGCAATGAGAACATGTTTTATATTTGCCTTCTTATCCTCAGTTCCTGAAAATACTTCAGAGCCATAAAGTTACATAGTTGTCTTATTCATAACAAGCCCTTTCCACCACAGCTCTCTGTGTCAATGCGGAGACTTTTGCAAATCACCTGAAGATGGGGGCTGGTGGTCAGGCCATAAATAGAGGATTTGAACTTTTAGTCCCAGCCCCCGATATCCAGGGAGGAGAGAGGGGCTAGAGGTTGAATCAATCACCAATGGCCCGTGAATTAATCAGTCATTCTTATGTAATGAAGCTTCCATAAAAACCCAATAGGTGGTATGTGTAGGGCGTCCACTTTGGAAAAACAGAACGTTTCTCCATGGCACTGTGCTGGTCCCCAAGCCCATGGGGACAGAAACCACCTTTTTCAGGACCCCACCCTACCAATCTCTTCATCTGGCTATTGATTCTTGTCCTTTAATATCCTTTGTAGTAAATTGGTATCTGGTGAGTAAATTGTTTTCCCTGAGTTCTGTGAGCCATTCTAGCAAATTAATCAAACACAAGGAGAGGGTACCTGGGAACCTCTGATTTATAGCCAGTAGGTCAGAGGACAGGTCATCATCTGGACTTGAAATTGGCATCCTGAGTTGAAGCGAGTCGTTGGAACCCCCAGTTTTCAGTCTGTCAGTCAGAAGCACAGGTAACAACCTGTATTTGCTGGCATCTGAAGTGGACAGCAGTCTTGTGAGACTGAGCCCTTTACCTATCTGATTCTGTCCCCAGGTAGATAGTGCCAGAACTGAGGTAAATTCTTGGACAGCCTGCCATTACCTGGGAATTGCTAGTTGGGGTGGGCAAGCCTCCACACAAGCACACCCTGGAGTTGGGTCCAGCGACCCTTTCACTGCCTATAGTCAAAACTCAAAAAATTCCCTTTTCTCCTCCATAAAACAAAGAGATTGAGGGCCTGTCTGGAAGCATGATTTGGATAAACAGAAGCTTAATATCCTCTGACATCTGTCTTAGTAAAGAACACATTTAATAACTCAAAAGGAACCTCATCTAATTTTCAGTAAATAAAATCTACTTTGGATAAACAAGATGAGCACCATCGTCAAGTAAGATTCTGCAAGTGGGGATAAATAACTATAAAGAGAAAAGTAAGTTTCAATTTTTTGAGATTTATGAAATCTAAGAAGTAAAATACAGATGGGTCTTTGGGTGTAGTGAGCTGACGATAAATCACGGAGAGAAATGGTTGGGAGGGAGTTTTTAAGGTCATTTATTCTAGTGCGTCCACTTCCCCTTCATACCCCCAAGTAATCTTCCAGACTGCTCTAACGTTCAGAAATGCAGAGCTCACCATTTTGGAAAATTCTTGCACTGAGCTCAACTCCCTGCCATGGTGAATCATAAAGAATATAATGCCTAAATAATTCATTTTAGTTGAGAAGTAGTAGTCATTTGGTACTGGCTCTAGACTCCTCACAAACAAGATGAAATAAAGAGAAAAGGATCAAACATTTTGGTGGAGTGTTTTCAAGATGATGTGTAATCAGAATAATTAGTGCAAGTGCAAATGTGATATTAGTTTCTGGAAATGTTTATCTTATGAAATGAATCATAATTATAATAGCAAGACTTGGCATTAAAAAAGAGGGATGAAAGTCTTTACAGATTCTCTTTTACTTTTTCAAGAAGATCTAGGCAAATCACTTGGGTTTAGCTATTCCATAAGATTTATAAGCAAAGGTATTCTTTTTAGGCTCTAGCTATTTTAGAAGATCACTTTTTCTTGGATGTATCAGTGTGATTATGTGTAATCAAAAGATGGTTGGTCTCATAAATAAAAAGCACTTGGGAAATGTAGAAAGAATGTATTTCTGGATGCTATAGACTAAATTGTACATTCCCTCCTATTCCCCACTCCAAAAAAATTATATATTGTAATCTTATACCCAGTGTAACTGCATTTGGAGATAGGACCTTTAGGAGATAATTAAAGCTAAATGAAGCCATAAGGGTGGGGCCTTCATCCAATGGGATCACTGTACTTATATGAAAAGACAACATCAGAGAGCTTGCTCTGCCCCACATCACACACCTAGAGAAGGCCTTGTGACACACAGAAGTGGACATCCATCTGCAAGCCAGGAAGAGTCCTCATGAGAAACTAAACCCTGCTGTGTCTTGATCTTGGACTTCCCAGTCTCTATTACGATGAGAAAACTAATTTCTGTGGTTTAGCTCAGATAACTGTGGTATTGTGTGGCCTTGGCAAACCACATGCAAGTCCCTGAGAGCAAGGAAAAGAAAGATCTTTTCAGAGGGAAAGAGGAAGTTAAGGGGAGGGGCTGTAGTAACTATAGAGCTATTACAACCTGTAAGGCTTTCACAGCCCACATAGGGTATGAGGGCTCCTCCTATAGGCCCTACCGATTCCTGTCTTGGTCAAGACCTCTGCCTTACGTTTTGACACAGGACTTCATTGTTAATCATAGTTTATATTTTTTCCCCATATGATTACAATATAGCCTCTAGTTTCCTCTTATTTTCCTCTCGAGCCTCACTTCTTACCATTCTCCATCCACACCATTATTGACTTTCAATCAGAATGAGTTATTTTTAGTTCACTAAATCCACGTCCTTGTCTGCCTAACTCCTGACCCCTGTTATTCTCTCCATGGCAGCCAGGGCGATCTTTTTAAAGACCGAACACAATCATATCACTGCTCTGCCTGATCCTCGGGGAAACTTCACTGCAGTGAGGTTCGAGCAAGAAGCTTAGATCTGTCCCTCGGATCTCTGCATGGCTGGATTGTGCTGCCCAGCTTTGCACTTCTCTTGGACCATGAATCCAGAGCTTCCTCCTCCACTGACACTAATTTCCTGAGTGTCTCTCCTTCCACTTCCTTTGTCTCCTAGGTCCTCTTTCTCCTTCTTTGGTTAAATAAGCAGAGGTAAAATAAGCCATTCCCATCTGCTGATGAGGTGCTTTTCCCTTACACTATTCCTTTATGGTACTCATCACCATTTATAAGTATATCTGATATTTTAATTACTCTTGGGTTTCTCTGTTCAATTGAAAACACAGGGACTACGTGACTTGGTCACCACTGTATCCCCAGTGTGTGTCACAAAGCCTGGCATGTAAGCATTTGTTTAATAAATACATAACCTTAATTAACTGCTTTTACCTCCTTTACTCTTTCCTCTCTACCTCAATCTCCCATTCTTCAAGTCTTGTCACAGAAAACATTCTTCCAGAGACATCTTTCCTCGTCCTACCCTAAAACTCTTTTCCTCCATCTTAACATTGTCCTATTTGCTTAACTCTCCCTTCCACTAAGTTGAGCTCTCTGTAAGGGTGTCAGCCATACTTTATGAACCTGTGTCATCAGGGCTGAGCAGAGTGTCTGGCACTATTGGAGCCTGAAACATTATTTACTTACAAATGAATGAACTATAGAGTACAGTTCTGTCCAGTAAATATTAGCTAGTGTGCTAGTTGTTTATTAAAATTATTTAAGTTCTTTGTCTTAAAAAAAAATGCATCTGTGTATGTGGGATGTGTTTGTACAAGAAGTGGTCTGATACTGACTGGAATGTGTCCTTGCTATTTTTCATTGAGTCAGCACAACTGTCTCAAAAAGCTCAGACAGTAGAGTGGCTACTCAGCATGGGTCTACGATGACAGTCTGGATGGCTTTGTGGTAACTAAATTGATTTATTCATTGGGCATCACCTAGCTCTACAGGATACCACCCAGAGGTTAGCTATGGTGTCTTTATTTGCTTTTGAAAATGTGAATATCTTTGGCATTGATTGGCAGGAGTGATCCTCTTCAGATTCTCCCTGAGGTAATAAAAATGGGAAAACCTTTTTTAGGAAAAAATGTGGATAGAAAATGGTATTTTCAAAATGGAGAGCAGGATGATAGAAATCGTATAGGGTGTCTTCTCAGTTGACACCACACTCTACGGCCTCTGCATGGAGACAAGGAGAAGGTGGAGGGTGACGTTGACATCCTACTTGTGTCATATAAATCCCCTGTCTTAGAAGTTATTGCACCAAGTATGTGTTTGACCTACGTGGGTTAATTTCAGTTTCTCTCCTAGCTGTTTAAAATTAGTATTTGCAGATGCTGGTCACCTTGAACTTTTGGCCGAGTTGAGGAGACATATGCTGGGGGAATAACAGGACATTTATTTTATATCATGGGCAAAAGAGGAACAGAAAGTGGTTTGTGCCAAGAGGAAAGATTGAAAGAGACAGACGAGAGCAGCAGGAATGAAAGACAGTGCGGTTCCAGAGAGACAGAGACAGCTACGTGTGTGGGGATGGGTGTCAGCTGACTTGTTTCCACTCTTTTTAAGACTGGACTGCCCGGGCTTCATGGGATATGCTGTTGCTTCCTTTTAAGTTGCTCTCTTGACTTAATATAGTTTGAGTGGCTTTACATTACTTGAAACCAAAAGTACTTGACCAAGGCAAACATATTATATTAATATTGAGTCTCAAAGCATTGAAAAGTGACTTTAAAAAAAATTTTTTTAAAAGACACCGAGACCTATGGGGAAGTGAAAGGGAAGGGGAGTTGAACTAAAAGGCGGTGAGCTTGCATTCAACTGGACTGATGACGGTTTTCTATCTTTCTCTAGAAGAAATCTAATTTTTAAGAAAGAATCAATCTGTATAGACTGTTGACTAGGTATTTGTTCTCTACATATCACAGAGAAGTCATCAGATGACTACAAAGCAATGTTATAAATGGTGTGGAAAATCAAAATGTTTGCTAATTATTTATTGGTTGAATTACTGAGAGAAGTGCTTGTCTTCCAGGCTCAAACACTCTCTTTTCCTTGTAATCCTTGGTATTTTTTAGTCAAAAAAGATTTTTTTAGGCTCCAAACTCAATTGAGGAGGCAGGGATCTGCAGTAAATAAGGTGTGAAGACACTTGTACCCTCAGAAATAAACCCTGATATCATGTGGATATAAAAAAACAGAATTGTAAAGTTTGGGGCTGGCTCTCTCAACTGGTTTATGAGCAGGTCCTTTTGTTCCCAACGATGAGATCCAACATTTGGAGTAATAGCAGCATCATTGGACTAAGGGTAGAGCTAAGGTAACTATTTTAAAATGTACCCATGCAGTCAGGTAACAGAAGTTATAAATGAATCGCAGTGCTTCAGAGTTAACCTCATAATGCAGACATTTCCCTGCGAGGTTCTGTGAGCCCCATCTGTTGAGTAGTTAATGCTGGTAATGGCACAGTAGCCACTATTTGTGAGTATGCTGTATGCTAGGCAAAGGGTATGCAAAGGACTTCATGGATAGTTCATTTGAGCTGTTCAACAACCCTATGGTAGATATAATTTTTTTAAAAAGTCTAGATCAGAGAAGGGAGCATATATTTAAATAACATACATGTTTATATAGATACAGACTAGCCTTCATTCTTAACAAATTATTATGATATATAAAATGTGTATAAGACCAAGAGGTAGGGTGGTACCTGGTACAATTAAGTGGGTTTTGGTTAGATACTCTGATGGCAAATCTTAGAGCAATTGCCAGAAAAAGATTTTAAAACCTAAAATTTCACATCGAGGTGTTAAAAACTAATGAATTTTCAGGCTCTCCACCCCTTACAAAGTCTGCTATTGAGTATTTCATGAAGTCCTTCAAATCTTACTGTATCTTCCAATTTTAAAAAAGGGGCGAGGAGAATTTTACTCATGAAGCAGTTTTCAAAAATTATTCCCATAAGTTGAAATTTATCTACTTCAGTAATAAGCAAAAAAAAATCAGTTATATGTGAGGTAATCACAGTGTTTGTCTTAATGCTTATAAGTTTTCTTCCTCTGTGTGTGTGTGTGTGTGTGTGTGTGTGTGTGTGTGTGTGTGTATGTATATGTGTGTGAGAGAGAGAGACAGATAGACAGACAGACACGTGGGGAAATAACACAAAAAGGACTTAGGAAATCTAAAATATAGCCCTACATTTAGTTTTCTAGGTATACCTGGGCAATCACTTAACTCCCATTTCCCCATTTTTCTTAGTTTTAAAGTTGAAATTTAAATAGGCATGGTCTTGTTTTGAAAATGAAAGTATAAGTTAATGGTATTAGATGTTTAACCTTGTTAATATTTTTTCTAATATGGAGTGATGATCATTTATAAACCATGAGAAACTTTATATTGAGAGGGTTTTCTAAAGAGTTTTTGCTTTCTATTTTTCTGTCTTTTCCTTACACATTTAGAAAACATTATTTGAGGGGAAACTGTACTTTCTTTGGAGGGTTAATTGAGATTTTTGTAGCATAAAATTGTACAAATGTGATTGAAACAAATGGAGCATTTAAATCAATAACAACAAATTATTAGAACAGCTGGTAATTAACCTTCATCTCTGTAAGGGATTATTTAGACAGCAACTCAGGGCAGAGTCTTGTACACAAGTGCAGAGTTAGTGGAGAACCTGCTGGTCCAAACACGGTTTGAATCATGAGTTAGAAATATGAAAAGGAGCATAATTTGATTTTAAAAGCGATGCTATTCAGATGCAAAACCTCCAAAGGTGACTGAAGATAATAGTGCTGGGTTTGCATATATATAGCAGTTTTCCACTCTAGATCATAGCATATTTTTTAAACATAATTTACTTATGCTCTGCATGACTGGGATTAAAAGGAATCACTTTTGAGAAATGAGAAATATATCACAAAGAGAAAAAAATATTCTTCTAAGCAAGGGACAGGGGAGACTATGACTTTTTCTCAAGTCAAATAACCACCAAACCACTGCATAGTTCTTAGTGTTTTAGACGAATTTATCTACCATCTTTAGGGAGCTCTAAAAAGAGTTCAAGTTTTATTTGAAATAAGCCGAGGCAATGGGTCTCACACACAGCATAGCCTCAGCAAGACACAGCAACCGAGAGTAAGGCAACTGGTAGAGCAGATCTCATTCTTTGTCATTTATTCACTCAACAAAATTATTAAGGCCTGTGTATGATACTGGAAGAACACAGTGACAAGTTAACTTATTTTTTAAACTCCAGGAATACTAAAGCTAATAAAGGCATACAGGCAAATCATAACTGCTACAATAATCACTGGATACAATGGGAACACATAAATAGAACATGTGATTCACTCTTAAAGGATCAGGGAAGGTCACCTGTACAGAGCGTCCACTAAGCCAAGATCTGAGGGATGAGTAGGTGGCCAGAGGAAGAAGGAAGGGCTCTGTGTTTAGAGGAATATCAGTGCAATAGTATAGTAATAAGAACTGTGGAGCTGCAAGTACTTCAGTCTAGAGTTCAATGAAAGAAAAGAAAGATAAGGCTGAAGAGGTAAATAGTAACCACATCATGTAATGCCTGGTACCCTACTAAAATTATTAAGGATGGGCACACTGGCATGATTCTACACATTTAGTTCTCTGCCTCCTAGCTCCCTTGTGGGTTATCTGAGCTGAGTATTTAGGTTTCAGATATATTTTACAAATCTATCCTCACATCTCTCACAGAGCTATACTGTCACACTTCCTCAGCAATACCAGTTTGTCGCAGCATCTCCAAGCCCCCAACAAGAGCCTTTTCCTCTTAGGTGTGCCAACATGGTCTTCTTTCCAGCATTTTCCATTCTTGAACCATTGAGATAGCCAAATCTTCCATAGCTGTGTAATGCTTACTTTTGGTTGGTATATTTTTGCTAGCTCTTGAATATGTCGGTCTCACCGGAAGATTCTGTCCCAAGGGCCAGTGCAAGTTATTCATAAAAATCAAGCCCAAAATTGATGCTCTTCTGATGTAAGCCAAAAGAAAGAATCCCCTAAAGAAAACTTTGTAACCTTGGGATGCAGAGTTCTTTGCTAGTGAAGAGCATAAGGTTATATCTCTTCATGATTAATAAACCAGTTTCACTGATAGCCATTGAAAACTTTAGTTTGTATTAAAAGTATGATATATTGTGGGGTTGTTTTCAACCAATCAAAATGATGCCAATGTTTTGTGTGTGTGTGTGTGTGTGTGTATGTATGTGTATGTATGTGTGTATATATATATATATACATATATACACATATATACGTATATATATATATATATATATATACACACACACACACACACAAGGGGCTCAATTAACTAGCCTTGACCTGATTAAAATTTTGAAAATAATGTCTAGCATTATAGTTTCTCTGAGTTCAGTGACTATGAACACAATTTTATATCATATCCAGAGAATACAAAGCAAGTTAAAAGTGGAAAAAGAAATTCTGACAAAAGCATTGATTTTTCTCTGACAGCATCTTCACCATGCCTATTGTAAGTAGGTGATGAAAAATTCCAACAAAATTGTTCCAGCCTTTTTCATTTTTTAGGGTCATAGAAAGGGTACTACTTTTGTCAATCTTAGAATTCTTTTCTTTTTCTGCTGCATTTGATTTGAACATGCATAAATTCTGTGTCCTTCGACAGTCTACCATTTCCCACTTCCTGCTTTTCTTGAATCCAGCTAGAGTGGGGCTGGAGGAGTCATTTACTCAAAGAATACATTTTAAATTGTGAATAAGTAATTGATGTTTAAGAGTCCTCCCCCAAAAAAAGTGAGAATAAAATCTCAACATAGAGGAAATGTTCTTTGAAATGTTGTTATTAATTACAATAGCCACTACTGCTATTTACAGGACACTGTGCCAAACTCCTTACAACAAGCCAGAGGAAATAGGCATTTATAACTTTATTTGTAGATGAGGAAAATCATGCAGAGAGAGATTAGGCATTGTGTACAGAGTGCCAGAGCCTGTCTACCTCATAACCCAATCTATTTTGCCTTCTTTCTAGAAACACACTCAGAGTAGATTGTCCAGCTTTTCAGCTGGTTGTAGCCATGATACTAGTTCTAGCCAATGCCCTCTAAGGAAAGTGGAGAGAGCTACTTCCAGGCTTAACTCATAATAATATCCCACATTCAACCCTCCATTCGTCTTTCTCCTACTGTAAATTTTCAAAGCCATCTTTGAGAATGGCAAAAATCACAAAATGAATGAGCCTAGAACCTGAATCAACCTTGGAGGACAGCCACTAACCAATCAGGAGGACTTGTTTTAGCCTTTTCATAAGAAAACAATAGATGTCTGTTGTATTAAACCACTGAAATTTAGGGATTTGTTTTTATCACAGCAGCTAGTGTTACTCTAACCAAAACATTTAGCTTGTAAATGGAGGAACAGGATTTGAGTCAAGGCATGCCTTGCCCCCAAAGCATACACTTTTAACAACTTCTGGACTGTCAGACAATGTAATGTCTCCAGTATGATGCCTCCAGGATTGTCATAATGGGGATACTGTATTGGAAACTGATTACCTAAAATATTTGCAAAATAGTTTGCAAGCCTTAAGCTCAGTGCTGATTCCATCCAGAAGGTGCATCCTCTCCTTTCCTCTCCTCTCCTCAATTCTCTTCAATTCTCTTCAATTCTCTTCAATTCTCTTTTCTTCCTCTCTCTCAGAACTCAGAATCTTAGAAAACATGATATGCCTAATGGATTATAAAATGGGGCAGTGACAATGGCTGCTTGCTTATTTATGACACTGTATTTACTGATTTAGTAGTTTCATTGATTAAGGTCATTTTAACAACTGCATTCAAGAAGCAAATTATTTGGGCTCCACTGACTAAACACAAGTGATTGTCATCTAGCTCTATGGAACCTTAGAACTCAATGTGCTTGGAATTTGGCAAAAGAAAAAAATAAATTTCTATTTCTGGGTGCACTCAAGATAATTGAGGATGATAAAAATCATTATTAAGATGAGATATACAGCCTCTTCTATCTCGATTTTGTGTCTAAAAGGCTTTTTGTGGAAATGTACCTCACCAGAACCAAGAAAATTAGTTGTGGTTGGAGTCATTGATGCTTTGAGATGTCACAGTCTCCTTCTGCCACTCAATCCCCCTGAACCTTGAATGAAATAATTTGTCAAAGGGTTTCAGGAGTAAATACAAGTTTTTTAAAACTATTCTGTTAGGGTTTGGCCTACTTGTTATTTCTCAAAATAAGAGTATAGAATGAGAAGATAATATCTTGTTACTCTGAGCTAATGTGTTGCTTTGAGCTGCAATATGAAAATTCAATTAAGTTACACCAACAAAGCTAAAACTAGGTGAAGTATAGAACCCCCTAACTTTTACTTAAATGTCTTAGGTAGTAAGAAGTTCCTTCTATTTAAGAAAATCTCTTTCATCTGTTTTTGGAGCTTGACATTATTAATAAGCTATAATGGCAAAATCTCCTTTGGGCAGGAAGTATAGAAACCAAAATTTAAATTCCCTGAAAATAACTTATTTCAGAACTTTTACCAAAAGTAAATTGTGATTAGCAAGAAGGGGATAGTTCAATGCTGTAAAGAGGGCAAAAATTAAAAAAAAAAAAAAAAAAAAAAGCTAAGCACTTTCCAAACTCTGCCCTGGGCCAGTTTGGTAATGAAATTTTATCTTAATGGTGTACGCATAACGTAAAAATAAAATGCGGTAGTATCTTTTAGTCAAGGCTATGTTGCATGAACATATTTTTACGTTGCTAAAATAACTTTTAAATCCAAGCAACCTAACAACAAAAGCTTTTTAAAAGCTTCAAATTAATGATAATAATGCATTTACAAACTTAGTTGGTGGTAACTGTCTCATTTAAAACTCATTTCCATGGTATATGTGTAGGCCTCGTTTTTAATATGCAAAACACTTTGTTTGAATTGAATTTCTCAGTGCTTATTAATCACATACAATATTGAGAATGGAACCTCAAAATAACATTGCCTCCCAGAGCGTGGCTTTTTCACAGCTTGCTAGAGTACATTAAGTATTAACATGTAGCATGAGAAATTATTCCTCCAATGCTTACCTGTTATATAAGATATTTCAAAATTTATATTCTACTGCCTGACATATTTTGTTTATATATGGCAATGTCCTTACCAACCTAATTTCTTTTCCAGTTACTTTCAGTAGAAGTAACTGGGAAAAGGGGGTAAAGAATAAATTAAGATGCATTTGTCTTAGGTCACCCATGTGTTTCATATTTCTTATTTGCAAAGGACTAGAGAGGGGCAATAGCATAGGTGAGAAAGGGCTCTTCTTCCTACCCCAGGGGGATTTTCTCACACCCTTTCTTTCTAAACCAAGCCAAGAAGGTACTCTGGCTCTGAGGTTTTGAGAGAGAATGTGTGGCGGTATCTAATCTAACCTGTAGAGATGGGAAAATTGAGTCTCAGAAGTAGCAGAGGGTATTACAAGGAAGCTAGTGATTAAACAAGGTGTTCTAACCTTACATCACAAACAGTTCACATAGGTCATGTGGTGGAAACACGTACAGAGACAAGGAATTCAAAAGCCCAGCAGAGGTATGCCATCTCTCCCTGAAACGCCAGTTGTTTTCACAAAAACAAAAGGGGCAGAGTGTCAGCTGGAGGCAGCAGGCCATGAGGACAAGAACCTGTGTCAAAAGTAAAGCAGAAGATTATTTCAAGCTATTTGGTAAATCTCCAGGCCCTGCCCAAAGTGGGAAGCTAAGGAGACCTCCTATTTGATGCTCCAATTCTCTGTGTGTATGTATGTGTGGCAGGGTGCAGGGAGGGGTACTCTCTGGGCTTCATCATTGCTCAAGGTGAGCTGAAATAGGGTGCACAGTGTGCCGCTCCCAGGTGGCTATGTGTGCTTCTGCCCAGAGTCAGGCAGTGTGGTCTCCACCAGCAGTCTGCAGAATGCGCAGTGAGGCTCTCCCTGATGTCAAAGCTTTTTCAGTGTGGCAGGGGATGATGACCATCGCCAGGCACTAGGCTCTGTCTCCCTTTTCAATACAGTGGAGGCAGGTGATCTTTTTCATTCTGGTCATCATCTGGCTTTAACACTGAGAATGGGATCGAGAGAGATTGCCAAAGGTATCATTGTACTCTCGTTCTGTACCTTTAAGAAAGAAATATTAGAGACATAATTAAATCTGTCCAAATCTATTAGACCATGTCCTGGCATCAGAACCTGTTTGGGAACATACAGCTCTCTAACTCACAGCTGAAATTTAGAATCTTTTGGGGAGCTGTCCCTGAGTCCCCTGAAATCAGATATGAAATTATGCTTTTATCTACATATTTTAGGTGAAAATTTCCAAAGCTTGCCTCCAATCTTAATAGGGATCAATATCACAGAAATGTTAAGAACTGCTCATCTCAGCCTGCCTCACAGAATATGCATGAATCTGAGTTTCTCCTCCAGCCCTGCAATTATAGTACATCCAGCATCCAGGTTGCGAGTGCTTCACACCAGTTCACACTGACTGAGGCAGTAAGGGGATTTTGTTGTTTCGATGTTAAAAATGTCCAGGGATATCTTGCTTCAGAAATGGCTGGATACAGGCTTTTACACTAGATCACTAAGACTTTTTTTTTTTTTTTCTCCATCTCTTGACTCTAATCTTTCAGTTTCAGGAAAGGCTTTGCCCACAGCATGGCAAGAAATCCATTGTAGTTTTAATCTTAAAACCCCTAGATGAGTAAACACAGTGGAAAGAAGGTATCTCTTACCCGGTAATTTCTATAACTGACTGGGATTGGACCAACTTGAGTTACATGCCCTATCCCAATCACTATTGTCCAGGGGATTTCAATTTTGCACATTTGGCAATGCCTGAAGATGATCTGGGATGTCCCAAGTCAGGCTTGGTAGTGGCATCTTGTGCATGGAGGACAGGGATGCTGCTAAAAACATCCTACAATGCACAAGTCAGTCCTCCACAATAAACAGTTGTCCAGCTCCAAATTCAATAGTGCTAAACATGGGAAACCCTGCAGTACCCGAAACAGTGGAAAACTGACATATCCGGCCTGGAACTCATGCCTGTCCCTGGAATGTGACAAGAGGATTCAATAATAAAAAGTGCATAAGGGGAGGATTCTAAAGGTCCATGGGAATCACACTGCCAGAGGAAGGAGGCATGCTTTTCAGGCAGGTAACATCTAGCGATGTCTGCTAAAGAAAAGTTTTGGAGAATGCTCCATCACCGAAGGCTTCTGATGTGTCTGTTATGTTCTGTGCCTGTTATGTAATCCTCACAAAACAATGAAGTAGTTCTACTTATACCTATTTTATAGATTAGGCACTTAAGGCTCACCCAGCTAACAAGAGGCAGAAAAGTGTGTGAAACTCACGACTTCTGACGTGGTGGTCTGAGCGCTATCCTATCATTCTGTCAGAAGATTCTGTCTGACAGAGAAAAAGAGTAAGTTCTACCGCTTACAAAAATAAGAATAAAAGGATCTTGCCAATTGATTACTCAGACCTGTCTCGACTTGACTCCGCTGAAAAGGAATGCTTGACTTACAAAGGCCTGACAGGGGCCGCATATATCTGTATACAAACACACACACCGGTTTTCACCTTTCTTTTTGCTTTCATGAATCAGATTTGTTTAGAAATAACAAGTATTTCAGGACATATATGTCCTGACCTCTTGACTTTTTTTTTTTAACCAGAAATGTCAGATTTCAAACTGCTTGCCACAGGGCAGTTGTGATTTACTCTCCTCCTCAACTTTAGTGAACTGGTAAAATTGGGTGAATAAATATCTCTAAAAAGAGTACAACACAGCCATGGATGTGTATGCGTGTGTATGTGTGTATGTTTTAGGGATTGGGTGTAAGGATTATTGGCTTTATGAGCAAAGTGTAGCAGACTAACTTCATTTGTCTCAGCTGCTGTGGTTTGTTTGTAAATCATATCAGATAGATTTCATATTTCAATCATTTTTAATTATTGTGGATATTTCTTAAACATACGCCAAAATAGAATGTTAGAACCACTTCCATCTACCAATTACCCAATTCCAAAATCCATATTTTTTTTTGCATTTCTATTTTACCTAATTCTCTGAGGTTTTTTTTGAAATATTTCCTCTGCCATTGTTTATGCCACTGCTTTGCTAGAGAATTCTAGATACAGTATGTGACCCTATGATCTGGATTTGGCAGATTATTTCCTCCTGGTGTTGTTTAATTTATTTGTCATGACCATATAATTTTTAGACCAGAATGTGGAGCTAAAATTGATCATATTCAGAAAGAATTTGAATTTTCAAACTCATCATGGTGTTACATCACCTGAGAGGACATGTGCCTCACTTTTAATGATACTAAGACTGATCAGTGCTTATAGGTAATAGCAGTTTGAATCTTTTATTATAAAATCCCTCATGAAATATCACTTAATGGTTTACCATTATTTGAAGGCCATTTACTTGAATCAGCCATTTTATTAGGAATTATAAATTTTTTTTTCTAATTCTGCTATTTCTTTTAAATTATTAGCTGGAATTCTTTAAAGAAGAAATTTCTCTCATTTACCAGGGCCATTTAATTCCCCTGAGGTAGGATTCATAAGGCAAAAGCAAGATAAACATTCATTTCCTTTTAGTTATGAGTGTTAGAATAATGGTTGATATCCTAGCAATTTTTAGTGGTGCCCAGTGACTTGTATTGTGTTTCTATATATCTTTATTTTGGGTAGGGGAATACATTTTTCTATGAATGTACTGCAAATCCTGTTCTCCTAGCTTCTTGGGCTTTCAAAATTATTTTTTCAACCTCTCAGTGACACTTCGGGAATCAGAAAAACAAAATCTAACCACACCTAATTTTTTTAAAAAACAGCAAGAATGGCCCAAACATTAAGCTGATTAATAAAGAAAACAGGTTGGTAGCAAAAAGTGTAACTCACATAAAATAACACTCTTCAAATTATTTTAGAGTGTGCGAAGTAAGTTTTTTAGTTTGTTTGTTTTGCTTTTTGGACATATTTTTGGCAAGTGTGGCTTGGGTTTGCCTTTCTCTTTCCAGACTAGTAAGATATTTGTAGATTACCCAGAATTTTTTTGCTGAGTAACATACTTTGGTTGGCGCTCACTCACTCAGGAACTAATAGGTCTCCATGGCCACTTCTGAGTGGTGGTGATGAGTTACCCACTGTGGCTTCCTCTTTCAAGAGCTGGAAATGGAAGGCTAGGGATAAGCAGTAGGCACCCCTAAAAGTGTTCATGTGTTAGACTATGGTGGGACATGTAATAATTTACCAAAATTTTCAAATATTGTTACTACAGATTATTCTAAAGTAGCATTAGTCTAATGATGCTCTTTTTTCCTTTTTATGTAGTTGATTTAAAGTCCTTTCCCACCGATATTAGCTATGAAAAAAAGAGACACACTGCTTGATTTGCCACTCCTGAATTCTGTCAAATGATAATTAATACCCTTCATATACTATGATTTATGTTTTGAAGCCCCTTCTGTGCCATCTGCTGCCACCAAAAAAAAAAAAAAAAGGCACAGGATTCACAGAGTATGCAAAAGGCTCTCTGCTGAATATTTACAACATGGTCCTGCGGGAAGCAGGAAGCAAGAAGGCATCAGCTAGGCTACAGCAAAAACAATAGCAAGCAGGTTCCGACAAGTGGTTCCCTCCTACTGCCAATCAAGACCATCTCTCCATGTCATGGGTATTTGTTATCTCCACACTTCTAATCCTCAGCATTTTAGTGGAAATTTCCTTTTGTGGCTTTCCATTACTAGAAGTTTTCATGTGTTGCAGGAAATTTTTCATTCATGAGAGAAACAAGGTCTAGATGAGGGCTTTCCCAGGTCCCCTAGCAGCCAAGACACAAACAAGTGGCCAGGCTTTGTTGGTCAAAGCAGTGACCTAGACAGAAACTAGAAACTCAAAAAGGAATGAGGAAAAAGTTGCAGTAACAGGTTTCCAGTGGCACCGGTGGCAAAATTCCCATCATCTCTGTTTTGTGGCTGCATTGCAGTGCGTGACAGTGTGCGTTCACTGCTGACCCCACCACCTGGTTCTGTAGCCTGACTTTGCCTATCATGTTGGTTACCTAGATCCCAGTTGTTTTTGCCTGTTTTCAGAACCTGATTTTCCAGCCCTTCATCCTGTGCCTTTGTGACCTACCAATATTGTTTTAATAAATTCCCTTTCAGCTAAAACCAACTACAAGTGGTTTCTGTTGTTTACAATTATGGCTCATAAGCAGTGCAATCATCATCATCATTATCTTCTTCATCATCTTTAATAGCTAAAGGTTACTGTTCATTTAAGATGCTCCAGGCACTCTGCTAAACACTTCATGGGCCCAATCTCAAACAAGTCTTTCAGGAAAAAATGTTCTTTCAGAAATTTCTCAGAGGTAAGTACAATAAATATTCTCATGTTACTTTGACAAAACTGAAATTCGAAGAAGAATTTCAGCCAGAGTTAATAAGCACAGCAGTGAGGATTTGAAGTCAAGCACTTTTAATCCCCATATTATACTGTTTCCATTAATATCAGTAAATATCATTGATGTTATTACTCCACTTCTTAACAAGCTTTATTATTTCTAATTATTTTATCTTATAGTATCTTACTGCTATAACAATGTTTTCAGTCCTATTGAAATGATCATAGAAGGTGTCAATAGCTTCATTTTACAGATGAGATAACATAGAAGATAACTTAGTTGCTCTAGGTTCATGCATTTGGTAGGTGTTGAAGACTGAAATTGAATTCAGACCTTCTGAATCTAATGAGATTAAATTTGTTACACTAGTAAAATCCTAATTTATTGTGTTCCCATTTCTAGTACAGGGACCATTTCAGCAATGATGAGTACATAGCAAAACACTGAGAAATCAGGGACCATCTGTTTATTAGTTAGGTTTGTATTCCCAGAGGATATATGATCCTAATAGACTCTCATTAAATAAGTGATGATAAATTGAATCAAGTTATATATGTCAACCTTAAAAAGGGAATACTATTGATATTGCCTGATTTTTTTCTTTTCAATGTATAGAGACCAGCTTCCCTGAAAAATACCTCCCCACTTTTGTCCCCATTACAAAGTAATACTTAAAACTAAAACAACAAGCAGCTACAAAAGAAAGAAAAAATAGAGCATTAAGTTATTAACAGAGGGAAAAAATGTATCAACAGGGCTAAGTTCATGGAAGCATTAATTTAGAAAAGTGAAAAATTGCAAATACTTTAAAATTTCTACATGAGCCGGAATACCGTTAATTTTAATTCATTTTTTAATATTCCACATTTGCTGTTGTTTATTAAATGTTTACTTTGTTGTCTTCCATCCATATCCATGTAGAAACGGGCTCCGACCCTTCGAGTCAGCTTGAATTCTCACATTCCCTCCGCTGCCCCTCCTTCCGTGTTTCCTACAATTCTCTACCTAGTTCACCCCATTTCAGCCACACTGGCCTTCTCAGTGTTCCTTCAATACATCATTGAGGGTTCTGCCTCAGAGGTCTTCACGTTTTCTCTCTCCTCTGCCTTGAACAATATTCCCTCTGATCACCATCTGGCTAGTTGTCTCACTTTCCTGATGCTTCCCTTCAAATGTCAGAGCTGTATCTGGGTGTATGAGAAAAAGGTCCACTGAGCCTATGTAAATGAGCATCATTTCATGTTCACTCTCTACCCTCACCTTGCTTTGCTCTTCTAATACTGCACTTGTATTAGACATGGGGGGGGGGGGGTGTTTAATTGCTTATTTTTTACTTTCTCACTACAATACAAGCTTTAAAAATAAACCCCTGTTTTGTTTTGTTTTTTTTGCCACTGCCAGATTTTCAATGACTGAATCAGTGCTGGACACAGTTATTAAGTCAACAAATATTTGTTGAGTGAATGAAGTTTGGTCTTATGTGAACCCACTACTGAATTTCTGATTGAGTGTTTTTTTTTTTTTTTTTTGCGGGGGTAGGGGGGAAATCACCTTTCTCTAATAGAAAAGTCAAACCCTGCTGGTCATTTGTAGTCTTTTTGCCATTCCATGTTGGGCACTCATTCTATTCCTTATTACATTATGTTTGAATTCAGGGTTTCTTATACTCCTTGACACTAGGCTGGGATTTTTGTCTTCCCCATAAATCACTTTGAAGGTTAGCAAATAGAATGCCATGTATTTTAAAAATGGATTTTATGAACCATAGATGAAAATAGGTAGAAAGATACTTTAAAAAAGAAAAGAAAACCTGTACTACTACCTGGTCATTTAGCCTGAAAGTCAGAGAAAAACAGTTAAATCTATTTGCTGTCCTCATTCCTGTACTAGCTAAAAGGAACTAGAATAAGATTAATGCCCTACTGATGGTCTTCCAAAGAGATGACCCTCTTTGGTGCCTTATCAAAGAACTGAAAAAAATCTAAATCTAAACCAGAACTGATGTAAACTTAGTCTTGAATGGACTCATATATAAGCCTGCAAACTCAAAGCAAACTCAAAGCAAAATTATAAAATACAAATTAATCTTACAAACTCAATTTCATTCAATTCTCTAATCTAGAAGCAACATATAAGGGCCATAATTCTATATTAATGGTGAATGGGTTTAGGCAACAGCAAGAACAAAACAAAACAAAGAAAGGATATTGGATTTATAAACAAACGTGTTTGAGATGCAGCCCCACAACCTTGTGTAACCTTGGGTAAGATTCCTGGGCTTCCTGAGCCTCAGTTCTTTATAAATATTGGATTTCAAAAAAGAAACACAAAACAGCTACAAAAGAATCCACTTATGTCCTTGTGATATTGTGATTTATACTAAATGTATATTAGGTCTCTGTCCAGTTTCTGGCACAGAACTCCTGCAACTCTTGGGATTCCCTGATGATGAGAACTGTCAGTCAGTCTCTTCTTATGTTAATAAGGTGACTTTTGAACCTTAAGGGGGTTGGTTGCCAGGAAAACCAAGTAGAAGGTTGAAACTTAGTCCCACCCTCCTGACCTCCAGAGAGGGGAGAGGGGCTGACATCTGGAGGTTGAATCCATTACCAATGGCGAATGATTTAATCAATCATGCCTATGTAGTGAAGCCTCCATGAAAACCTAAAAGTACAGGGTGTGAAGAGATTCCAGACTGGCGACCTCTGTGGTGGTAGAGAGGTGTGGAGAGTGATGTAGTTAGAGAGGGCATGGAAGCCCTCGCCCCTTCCCACACACCTTCGTCCTGTGCGTCTCTTTCATCTTGCTGTTCCTGAGTTTTATCCTTTTTTCAATAAGCTGGTCTTTGAAACCTCCAGTTTGTAATGAGGAGGTCAGAAGCATGGCTAACAGCTTGGGCTTACAATTGGCCTCTGAAGTGGCAGATTGTGGGACACTCTTATAGAGCTGACCCCTTAACCTGTGGGATGTGATGCTATCTCTAGGTAGTTACTGTCAAAATTGAGTTAAATTATAGGACACCAAGCCAGTATCCAGAGAATTACATGGTGGTGATGTGTGTTGGGGAGACCCACCTCTCCACACAATAGAATTGGGTCCCAGTACCCTTAACAGTTATGTATGCCACATGATACATCGTCTGTGGTCCAGATCTTCTTAGTCATTTGATCTGCATGCTACTTCAGACATAAAGATTTATACAGAACCATGTGTTTTCAAGTTTGCCTCATTAATAGGCTCATTATAAATTGATTTTATGACATAAATGCCAATAATCTCCAGTTTTTAAAAAGCACTCTCCCTTTGGATTAAAAAAGGATCTCATGCCCTCTGCTCTTATTTGCAATTTCACATTGTATCAAATATCATGATTACTTCAATAATGTGGGCAGAACTTATTAGGGATAGATTATCTGCCTGTCTTTCTTGTATTCATGCCATTTTTTTGGTACTAATCTTGGCAAATTATAATAAAGACCCCAAACACTACTAATATTAAAAATTAAAATCAATGAGCTATATACACACTTAAGAAAGATTCATAAAAACAAGATCATTATTTTCTATCCAGTTTTTTCCATTTCAAGTTGAAGGTGGCCAGAGCCTATCCCAGCAGCTCAGAGTACAAGGCAGAACCCTCCTGAGGACAGGACACGCTCTCCTCACAGGACGCACCCACACTCACTCATACTGGGACAGTGTAGACACGCCAGTTCCTCGCATCTGCACATCTCTGGGATGTGGGAGGAAACTAGAATCCCTAAAGAAAACCCATATCGATAGGGGGAGAAAGTGCAAACTCCACACAGACAGTGACCCTTCCTGGGAATCAATTCTTTCTTCTCATTGTTTTTAACAAAACAACATTGAACAAAACATTCTTTGAGGACCTGCTATGTGAGAGTTAAATGTGTTGGTGTTCAGACCTTCTATATTTGTTCCTCATTTTTGTATGATTGTTCTCACAAATAATGACCATTCAGTAAATGTTTATTGAGTCTTACTAAGTATTCAGCACAGTGTCAAACACTTGGCATGGATCATCTGATGCAATTCTCACAACAGTTCCATGAAATTAAAGAAAACCAAGACTCTAAGAGGTTAAGTAATTGCCTATAGCTCCACAGTGGGCGGAGGAAGGGGTGGGGGGAATAGTGGATGAAACAAAACCAGTACTGGAATCCAATTTATAGTACTCGAAATTCATATATTTGTGACATTGCTCAAAATCTCTTTATCATATATATGACAAATATTTTTGTTTGTTTTTCCCTATCCATCTGTTCTGTAAAAACTACCAGTTGATTTCTTCTTACCCAGATTGAATCCTCAATGTTATCACAAAGTTGCAACTTGTTCCTATAGATAAGAAAACTAAGCACTTATAATTCTCATGGAAAAGATTGATTCCTACCAGTATTGGAGAGAAAAATAACATCTAAATAGGAATGTGAACTGAAAGGAGATCCACATTTGTGTAGAAGAGATGGATGGATGGATGAATGGATGTTGAAAATCATACTACTCTATACAATATTAATTGTTCATCAAGAAAGAAATAATTGAGCAGTCTTACTTTTTAGAATGACGGTGACTTCTTGGCAGCAATTTTATCTAATTTGTTCATTGCTATATCTCTAGCACTCGATACAATGTAGGGTGTACTCACACCCACATGCTAATGAACACATGTCATAAAATTATACCAGCAAAGAAATTACTGACTTGTTTTCATTTAAGGAACACAGAGTAGATTAACCTCAAACTATAAGGCTGATGTCCCTACAAAATGGCCTTCTCTTGCTGTTCTTCTAAGTTATTTTCAATCCCAGTTTCTAAGTCTCAGTGAATTGGCTGTTGTTATGGTGTGTTAACAAGGCAAACACCCACAGCTGAAATTTCCAATTGGAAACTTACCTTCGGGGTTTCCTCCATAACTTGCAATCCACAAATCACTTAAATTATTCAGGTACCATAGACTTTAATGGTCTCCAGGGAAAACTATTTTAATAGCCTTCTTTTATTGTTAGTACAACTGTAAAGAATTACTATTAGTCCCTTATTGAAAAATATATGAGACAAGATAATAAAAAGGGGGGATTGTACAGTAAATCATTTGACCAAGTATGGAAGTAATAAACATAGATCAACTAAAAGGCTAGCACATTGACTAATGGCACCATCACAGTTGTTTCTATGGGAACAAGTTCTTTTTTTTTTTTTTTTTTTTTTTTTGCTGAACATGTGCCATTGCAGAAAACAGAATCATTCTGCCTTTTTTAAATTACAAAACTTTGAGACTGGTTGGTAATGTGAAAAACCCAAGTTTGAAATATGTATAAATACAAATCTTGCACAGTGATGCTATGGTAACTTTTTCCATTATTTTAATGATATTTGTAATGCTCCAGTCATTCAAATAATAGCATATGAAAAAATAATAGATACTGTGCAAAATTTAATAATGAAAGCTTTGGATGTAAATTTAAATTGAGAAGGATCGTCATATAGGCATGAAGACTGAAAATGGAGTTGCAGGAATACATTGAACAACTGTTTATATCCTTGCCAGTTTTTACTTCTCATTTTGGTTAAAAAAAAAAAAAGGGAAGTTATTTAACTGAAGCTGACTGTGCTTGAGGGGAGCTGCCATATTGGGCTCTGAAGGCAGATGATGAGATGTCAGGAACATTTTGAGCTCTTTTGTTCTCTTTAATGTCAGTCCCAAAACTGATTTGGAAGTTTTATGACAGAATTAAATGGCACAGTTAGAATTATTCAAAATTTATGGTACCTGAAAAGGTGAAATTAATCTTTAACAAAAAAAAACCTGCTTAGAGGTGTAATTGTTACATGGTATACTACACATAAAGTATACAATTTCATAAATTTTGACATATCTGTATACTCATGAAACTATCACCACAATCAGATAATGAACATTTTTTATCACCCACAAAAATTGCCTCATGTTCTTTTGCAATCCTTTATCCTCACCCCTCCCTGCACTCTTCCCCTTGGCAACAGCTAATCCAGTTTCTTTCATTATATGTCGATTTGTATTTCCAAATGCACGTCATAGAGTTACACAGTACATATGCTTTTTCTTTTTTTGCCTGTCTTTCATTTAGCATAATTGAGATCCATTCATGTTTTATGTATTCATAGTTACTCCCTTTCACTGCTGAGCAGAACTTATAAGGATATTTCACAATTTGTCATCTTTTAATGGATATTTAAGTATTTTAAGTTTGGGGCTATTATAAATGAAATTGCTGTAAACATGGTGGTACTAGTATCTCTATAGGCACATATGCTTTTATTTCTTTGGGGTCAATTCCTGGAAGTAGAATAGCTTAATCATATGTTAGTAGTATGCTTAACTGTTTAAAAACTCTAAGCAGTTTTCTAAAGCTATTCCACCATTTTACAATCCCAGTCGCAGTGTGAATTCCAGGTCCTCCACGTCCTTGCTGACACTCGGCGTGGTCAGTCTTTTTAATTTTAGCCATTCTAAAAGTGTGTAGTGGTTTCCCATTGTGCTTTTAATTGGTATCCCCCTAATGATTACTTGTACTGAGCATCTTTTCTTATATTGCTGATTCAGATTTTCTGCCTTGTTATAAAAATTGGGTTGTTTCCTTTTTTACTGAGTTTTAGAATTCTACATGTATTCTAGATATGTCTTTCATCAGACACAAACTTTACAAATATTTTCTCCAAATGAATTCTCTTCACAGATTCTTTTGAAGAGCAAGTTTTTATTTTAATTTTGATACAGTTTAACTTAAAAATTTAGCTTTTTATGTATCATACTTTTGAAGTTGTATCTAAGAAATTCTTTCCTAACTCGAGATTACAAAACTTTTCTCCCATGATTTTTTCTAAAGTTTTATAATTTTAGGTTTTGTATTTAGTTCTGTGGTCCATTTTTAGATAAATTTCTGTATTTGGTGTGAAGTATGGATCAAGGTTCACTTTTTCCTTATGAATATCTAATTGTTCAAGCATAATTTGAGAAAAACTATTCTTTTTCCACTGAATTGTCTCTGCATTGTTGCCAAAATTCAGTTACTCATTTATGTGTGAGTTTGTGTGTCTCCTCTGTTCCATTGACCTATTTATCTTTGTGCCAGAACCACACTATCTTGATTACTGTAACTTTCAAAAAGCATTTGACTCTAAAACAATAGATCAGTTTTGAGTTCTTGTTTTTACCCCATTGACATATGCCAAGATTCCCCACAGTCTTGATTGCTGTAGCTTTCTTTGGAGTAAGTTTTGAAATTGGAAAATGTAAGTCTTACATCTTTTTTTTCCCAAGGATGTTCTCTTGAATTTCATACAAATTCTAGGATCACTTTGTCAATTTTTGCAAAAAAAAAAAAAAAAAAATCAGCTGAGATTTTGATACAGATTTTGCTGAACATGTTGATTAATTTGGGGAGTGTTGTCATTGTAACCGTATTTAGACTTGCAGTCTATGAAGATGAGATGTCTTTATATTTATTTAATTTTTCTTTAATATCTCTGGTATTTTGTAGTTTTACAGTGCTCAAGTCTATACATCTTCAATTAAACTTATTTCTAAGTACTTTATTCTTTTTGATTGTATTAAAATGGAATTATTTTATAATTTTATTTTCAGAGTGTTTATTGCTAATGTATAGATATATAGTTGATTATTGTATACTGATCTCATAGTCTGTAAACTTGTCGAATTTATTAGCTCTAATACTTTGTTTTTAATTCTTAGGAATGAATGAATATATATATATTTATTTATATATAAAACCATCTATAAATGGAGATCACTTCACTTCTTTCTTTCTAATCTGGATGTCTTTTACTACTTTTACTTTCCCAATTATGCTGGCAGAAAAGGCCACAGCAGTGTTAAATACAAAAGGCAAGAGCGGGCATCCATGTCATGTCTCCGATCTTAGGAGGAAAGCTTTCAGTCTTTCACCTTTAAGCATGATGCTATCTGTGGGTTTTTTCATACATGCACTTTATCAGGTTAAGAAAATTCGCTTTTATTCATAGTTTATTGAGTATTTTCATCATGAAGGGGGTTGTATTTTTTCAAGTGTTTATTCTGCATCACACGATATGGTTACATAGTTTTTTGTCCTTTATTCTTTTGATATGCACTGTTACACTGGTTGATTTTCATATATTGAACCAATCTTGCATTATGGAGATAAATCTCCCTCGGTGGTGGTATGCAATCTTTTGTGTTGCTGGATTCTCTTTTATCTGTTGAGATTTTTTGAGTCTATATTTGTAAGGTACATAGGTCTATTTGTGATGTCGTTCTCTGCTTTTGGTATCAGGTAGTATTGTCCTCATAGAGTGAGAGTGGGAAGCATTCCTTTCTGTAATATTTTTTGAAAGAGTTTGTGAAGGACTGGTGTTAATTCATCTTTCAATATTTGACAGAACCCAGGCCATGAAGCCATCCAGTCATGGACTTTTCTTTCTGGAAAATGTTTTTATTACTAATTTAATCTCTTGTTCTTCTACTTCTTTTCTGAGTATACTTCAGTAGTTTTAATCTTTCTAAGAATATGTCCATTTTCTCTAAGCTATCTAATTTGTTGATACATATTTATTTTTAGTATTTCTTTATAATCCTTTCTATTTCTCCTTCATTTTTAAATGACAATTTCATTAGGTATAAATCTTTCTGCCTATACTTTTTCCTTCTAGTACTTTAAGATATCTCTTCACTTGCATGATGATATTGATACTGGTGAGAAGACTGCAATTAATTACCTTTGACTTTGACCCCCCCAGTACAGTAAGCTTTTTCTCTGCTACTGAGTCTGAGCTATTTGTCTGTGATGTGTCAGGGTAGTTTTCTTCATGTTTACTGTGACAGATTTTTTTTTTTAGTTTCTTGGATCTATAGGTTTATCGTTTCCATGAAATTTGGAGAGTTCTCAGTCATTGTTTCTTGATATAATTTTTCTATGCCTGTGCCACCTGTCTTTTTGATACTTAAATTGCATGTGTCTTAAGCCACTTGAAGTTGTTCCACTGCTCACTATACTCTTTGTTGCTTTTCTATTTATTCTTACTGTGTTTCATTGTGGGATAGCTGTACTTTAAATTTTTTAAATTCCCTAACCCTTACTAAAATATTGAATCTACCATTAAATCAGTTTAATGCATTTTTCATCTTAGTCATTGTCATTTCTAGTTCAGTTTAATGGGTTTTTATATCTTCATGTTTCTACTTAATTTTTTGAAAGTATACATTATAATTTCTGTTTTAATGTCTTTGTCTGTTAATCCTAAAATCTGTGTCAGTTCTGTGCCACTGCTTCTAGCCCTGCGTGTGCCAGACATTTTAACCTTTAATCTTACTGGATGCTGCTTTCGCGCATCTTGGGTCCTTTTCTTACACTCATGCTCCACCAGTGCCCTGCTGCATGCTCTGTGGAGACTCTTTATAGGTCTCTATAGTTCTCTCTATATATATTTTCTCCTCTCTAGGACTCTCTTCTGGGAACTCACATTGTCTTAGTCTCCTCTCAGCTTTGTCTTCTCAATTCGGGGAACCTCTTGGCTTCTGCCTCTGTTTCCCCCACTGCACCATGACCTGGAAATTCTCAAGGCAATGATGGGGTTTACCTCATTTGTTTTTTTGTCCTAAAGGATATTATTGCTTGATATCCAGTGTCTTGAAAACTTGTTTTACAAATTTTTATGGTTATTATTAAATGTTTCAGGAGGAAAGGTAAATATGATTCTAGCTATAATGTATTGCCTGCAATTAGACATTTACATCTGGAAAGGGCTTGTATAAAACACTTTCAAACATCTTCTGTGACCAGAGCCTCCACATTTTAAAAACCTGACATACACCAATTTATTGTTATTCCTACAGCTGTATTGCCTTTTATTCACCCTTACATTCATCCATTTATTATTCAACAAATATCTGAGTGTCTATTAGTGTGATGTCTTCTGCTGGTCACTGAATATAGTGGGGTCAAAACCAAGCACACCTTTTGCCTTAATGAGGCTCATTGCCTAGTGAAGAAGAAATATATTTCTAAGTTCTAAGATAGGAACTCTGGGAAAAAAAGGAAAATGGTCCTATGAGCCTATTTTTTTAAATGAACCCACTGCAATGACTTTGTAATATGTCGACTTGATGATTCTGAACTGCATTTTTCAGTATTCACTTTCTTGAATGTCTCCAGTTATGGTGTGCTATAGAGAAGATTCTTGGGAGACTTTTACAAGGTGAAAGGAAAGCAGCATTTATTATTTAGCTCGCACACATATTTCTTGATCTGCTGACTCTGTTTATAAGAAGCAGGAGCTGTGCCTGAGACCTCTCTACCTTGCTCTGGGTTGATTTTAGCATCTCCGACTTCTGAGCAAGGTATGTGTGCTCAGTTTTGTGATAAAAGCCCTGGTTTCTACATAGCACCATTGTCACTAAGATTAGATATAAAATCCAAAAGGTTTCAGTCCCTCTCGTGGGGTTCCAGCTGGAGCTCGTGGCTTCCGGCTTTCTCTTGATCTCCACTTTTCACATCTATCTTCCCTCCACATCAAACAGAAACATCAGCCATACAGAGACTGTTTAACCAAACTCCACAATGGGTTAAGGCCAATTCTCTGTTAAAAATCCCATTATCTGTTTATATTCCTTAAGCTTTTCTAGCAGCTATTTGAATTTAGATTGCAAGGAACTTAGTGCCTTTATCCTCAACTTCGATCCTGACTATAATTTCAGAATCACAGGAAAAATGCCTCTGAGGATCTTGTTAAATATTATCCTGAAGACAATATGGAGCCATGGAAGAATTTTAATATGGGTCATGACATAGCATTATAGCATTTTAGGAAAATAGTTCTGCCTCCTATCTTTAAAAAACGTAATGGAGGCTGGAAGCAAGATGTCAAGATGCTCGTGGAGCTACCCAGGGGAAAAATGGTAATGTAACTGGACGGCAACTGAGTCCATGGTTCATGCTGCTCATGCTGCCCAGCCAATAGACTGACACAGCAGTTGGGCTATTTAGAGTAAGCATTTATTGTCAGGCCACTGGTGATCTGAGAAGGCAGCAGGTTAACACCTTCAAAAACTGCCTTGCCTGCACAGAGTGGCTTAGGGTATTTAAGGGAAAATCTGGACTTTATTTCAGGGGCTCTGTGACAGGTCTGTTGTGCTTCACGGAGTCATTCCTCTGGCAGTGTGGTCCTCTGGTGGCCTTAGCAACCCAGGAACAAAGATGGGAGTAGTCTGGAAAGAATGCAGGACCAGAAGGATTGTGATCAGTAAGCTTATTAATCATAAGTTACAGGGCAACTTCCTGTGGAAGGGGACATTCCAAGCTTTGGGTCAAACCAATGGGGACAATCTATTGTTTAGCTATAGGGTAAGGAAAAGTGAGGCCAGGGATGCTGTGCGGCCTCCACTACAGAGGTGCTAACCAGGCCCTTCTTCAATAAGGGCATAGAAAATAAATAAGTGTGAAAGATATTTTAGGAAGTAGATGCAACAATTTGGTGAACTCTGACGTATTTCAGCTGATAGAATATTTACATTTTGAAAGAGCAAATGAAAGGTGAAAACACACAGGATGAAATCACTCATTAGGGGCATTCAGGGTTCCAAGACTCCTAAGTAGAAAAATATATTTAGGACAAAGGTGCCTTAGCAATGTCTCTAAACACCTCAGCATCACCTACTTCTAAAATAGATTATAAAGCTCCTTACAAATTTTGACTCATGGACCAACACCTTCTGCATCCCTGGGAGCTTGACAGAAGTGCAGACTGTCAGGTCCCACCTATAACTTCCTGAAGCAAAATCTGTATCTTAACAAGATCCCTACATGCACATTAAAGTTGGAAAAACTGCTAAGATTCTAGCCAGCTGCCATTTGAAACAATATGGATGGACCTTGAGGGCATTATGCTTGGTGAAATCAGACAAAGACAAATACCATATGATCTCACTTATATGTAGAGTCTTCAAAACAAAACAAAAGCATAAAACAAGAAAAAAAAAACACTAAGCTCATAAATGTAGAAAAGAGATTAGTAATTACCAGAGGCAGAGGGTGGGGACTGGGAAGTAAGAGGTAGCAAAATGAGTGAAGTACATCAAAAGGTACAAACTTCTAGTTATAAGGTAGGTCATGGGTGTGTAATGTACATCATGGTGGCTATCGTTAATAATACTGTATCGCATATTTGAAAGTTGCTAGGAGTAAATTATAAAATATCACAAGAAAAAATAAGTTTGTTACTATGATGATGGATGTTAGACTTATTGTGGTAATTGTTTTACAATGTACACAAATATTGCATCAAGATAGTGTATACATAAAACTACGATGTTCTATTTCACACCCCAATTAAAAAATAATAATAAAGTAAGTAACATTTTTTAAAAAATTATTCTGGCAGGCAGGAAAATTCTAAATCATGTTTTTCTCTCCCAACCTTTTAAAATAAAACATCCCATGCCAATAAGAAAATGGCTGGCTTTAGAAATGTTTAGAATTTTTTCTCCCCACTCTCAGGGAATCAAGGAAAAACTACATGTTCTTCACACTTTCTGCCTTCGAAGTACTATTTTAGCCCCTTCTAACTCACTGGAGCAGGTAGGACTCCTGACATCTTATTACTGCCTGTAATTTCCAAACCACAATGGCCATGGCTTTCAGGGGGATTTTCCAAAGCATTTGGCATGTAGCAGACATAGCACAGCTCCTGCAAAGCTGATAATAAAAGGCCTCCCTTTGGGATGCCTCAGAAGCAGATGTAACACATTATCTAGTTATAACTAGATTAAAGAAGTTTCTTCTGATGAAGGCATTTTTCTCCTTTTGTAATTTCCTTTGACTAATAAGGAGCAGAGAATTGATGAGGCTATTCATATCTCTGAATGCTTTTAATGAGACAAGGATAAGAATGGGGCTTAGGAGTGAAGGCATTGTATTCTTGTCCAAGCCCTGAGTCCTCCTGATCAATAAATAGCAAATGTCCATTTAAGCAGCACTCATGGGAGATCCTCTCACTTCAGTCTGCATGAAGCAGTGCCTAACACTGTGCTCAGTCAGTAATTATTAAGTGACTGAGACCTCAAGAGAACCTGTGATATGCCTAGTTAATTTTCAATCTCTCCCGACTAAACAAACTCCCTACAATATTCTGCAAGGTTTTTCCTCACCAGCCTACATTTCCAAATTCATCTTAGGCTATTCTGTTCTTTTTATTCTAGTCACACAACACTCTTCCACTTTTTCTAACAGATCAAGGTGATGACTTCCCTGGGGGAGTTCACACATGTGTTTCCTCTGCCTGTATCCTCTCAGTTTCCTCCTTGACTGTGACATTCCCTTGCTTAAGTTCTGTCTCCTCAGACAAGCCTTTCAAGATCCCTTTGCCTCTGCCTCCCATTTACAGTAGGTCCTCTAAGGTATTTTTCTCATACTACCCTGTTCTTTTTCCTCATAGCCTTTATCATAATTTGTAATTATTTATCTCTTCTCAGTGCCTTTCCTAACTAATCTCTAGGAAACTAATTCTGGTTTATCCACCTAGGGCCTAGTACATAATCATTATTCAAAGGCAAATATTAGTTTCACAAATTCATGTATGTTACCCTACCTTAAAAGTGAGCACTTGTGCCTATAAATGTCCATAGCTCCCTTTTATGATCTGTGTATTTGTTATGTGTTTATCCCTGTGTTCTTGTGTAACTGTTTGTGCTCATCTAGAATGCATGATCAGATTATCAACTCCTGGAGGAAAAACATGTTCTCTTTTGTGTACCTTATTTGGAATAGTTCCCCAAGTAGGAGATAGTTTGGCAGGTCTCAGAAAAGGTTAGCTTAAATAATGAAAATAATGAATCATGAGTCCTCTACGACGTACACAGTTCATATCCTTCAGGGGAGAGTTTAACTATTTTAAAGTTCAAAGTTACTTGGTAAATGAGGCCAAGTGTTTGCAAAATTAATTTGAGAAGAATGATTTCCTGTTCTTCTCTGGACTCTTTTTCTTGCCCAGAACTGGAAAATTAAGGCATGTTTCTTATTGTCTGAGATTCAGGAGGGATAGTGGCAAAAAGAGATGCTTGTAAATCATTAGAGACATGAATTGAATTATTCTAGAAGGTGCTTCTTATACATTGAGTTCTCTTAGTCACTGGGTGAATAAAGAAGGGGTGTGAGTAGGCCTTTGGAGGAGTTTAACTTTTGACATTTTTAATTGAATTATTCCTATAACATCAGCTAGACTCATTCCCAAATGGACAGATACTGGTCTGTAGCTTCTGACACTAAAAAAAAAAAATTGTGTTTGTTATTCTTTTCATGAACTTATTCAACATCTGAGTATCTACGTGTATCAGGTACTGTTCTAGGCTCCAAAAGCATAGGGACCAAGGAAGTCAAAATTCTTGCCTACACCATTATTATCAAAGGGGAGAGGAAAGTAATAAAACATAAACAAGAACCGGATCTTTCCACAGATTAATAAATAACACAAAGAATGTCAAATGAGGGCATGTTATAGAGAGAGTGACCGGGGGCTGCTCTTTTAGCTGGAGCAATCAGGAAACTCCTTTGCAAGGGAGGGACCTATGAACGGAGACCTGAATGATGAGAGGGAGCCATCACGCTCTCTTTACCTCTTCCCCCACCTTTCTTTCTCTTTGTCTCTTCATTTTGCCTCATCCCAAGTACCTTTGAAAGAGACCATGTTCCTGTTTGAATGAAACGCCCACTTCTGACTGAGGAGTGATGGTGTCACTTCATATAACGTGACCATCAGGGGAACCCAATTACAGGAAAGGGTAGTTAAAGAGATTGCCATGGCTGGCCAGACAACCTCATTGTCATTTGAAAGACTACTGACTGCCCCCCTACTCACAACCAGGTATCTGGGAGGAAGGAAAGAGAAAAAGATGAGAGGGGAAGAAGGCGGATGCATGACAATTATACACCTGCTTGGAAGTGAGGGCGTAAAATCCCGCTCATTACAGGACTTATACCTCAAGCTCCTGATTTAAAACTCAGCATGATGAATTTAGTATCCAAGTGCACAAATCCAAATTATACAGCGTTAAACAGCTTAATTTCAAGGAAGCATTTTCTCCACTGATCCTGTCCTCCTAAGGATGCCCCACTGTACAAAATGACAAAATTTAATTGTTCTGTTGATGTATTGATTTAACATACATTTTTATTATTATTTAGACTTTTAAATGTATGCCTTCCTATATATGTGTCCAGGAGGTAAGGTGTTCAAATGCTGTTAAACAACTTAACCATTGTGTCTCCCACCTCTTGTGTTTTTCCTTTAATACCAAGTCCTCCAGAGTAATAATAGAGTTTTGTGGTCTATAGTTTTAAATGGGCTTCTGTTGGCCTTCATTATATAACTTCTCCTGAGTGTGAAATACCCCCTATCTCCTCACTTTTTACTTCAGTGGAATTTTTGACATCACTAAAGAGGAATCAATAAGAATTTTTCAGTGCCAACAAAAAGACGACTAATGTCTATCAAATTTCTAGTACTTTCCTCCTAAAATCCTGAAAATTGGTAAACCCATTCTATTTGGTTTAGCAAATGTATCTGTGATATAGCCTCACTGAGGAATGCGACACCCAGCCTGAAATGTGCCTCATATGACTGATTGGCAATGGGATGAGGTAACATTTTCTGTGAATCTGAACTTGGCATCAGGTACTCTAGCATATGCAATATACCAGTTCTCCATCATCAAACATGAGAAAACTTGTTGCCATCAAAGAAAGAAGTTAATCATCTCCAATTATGCAACAAATTGCTGAGTTAAGCAGGTACTTTTTTGCCCCAGAAATCAGTTCTCAGTTATAGTTTTTCTGCTATCAAAAGAAAATTATCACTTCCAATTTTTAAAATATTTTCTTGAAAAAAGGCCTTGAAGCCAATTAAAATACTATTTCTTCATTTTATTGCCATTTTTCACATTGTCTCTGAAACCACAATCAAGAGATGAAGGCATAAGTCCTGTAGTGAGATTAGTTTCTTTATTCTCATAACTAATCTTGACAAGTGTTTGTGATTTTTCATCATATCTTCATATCTGGTTATACTTCCAAAGATTCTAGTTTCATTTGTCTGAGATGTACCCTGAGCTTTGGAATTTTTTAAAAGTATTCAACAACAAACTCTCAGATTTTAGGTTTAGTCTCTCAGATAGAAAACCACTGCCTTATAAAGTCTTTTTAAAAAATTTTTTAAAGAAGAAATAGAGAATAAAGACAGGCTATCACAGAGGATTGCGTTCCTCAGTTCCCTTATTTATAAAATGAGACCCTTGTAAATCATATTTTTTTCAAACATCACTTAAGGAGCAGATTCCTTTGTATGAAAAAAAAAAATCTGTGGAGTAAAATTCAACCAAAAGTTTTCGTTTCTAAAGCTGATAAGATTATAGCTTTGTAATCTTTAGGTTGGAAGTAAGAATGAGGCAGCAGTTGGAGGGAAATGGAAGAAATTTCAGCCCCAAATCATGCTACTTACCTCCTCTCCCCTGCACTTTCAGCACTTTCAAATTGAAGGCAACCTTTTCACTTCCTGGCACTCATAGAAATTGATATTTGTGTGGCTCACTGAGGCATGTAGATATTTGCTGTCAGGAGAGACAAAAAGCTCATGGCTTAGGACTTTCAGCTGCCATACCAGGGCCATACCAGGGCTGAGGGAGTGATTTGAGAAAACCTGAGGCCAGTTTGTGGCACCCTCGTTGGAAATCAGCACTACCTTAAGACACATCAAACTAAGGACTCCTAAGATGGTAGTTTGAAGACCACTAAGTGACCCTTCTGTCCTCTTTGGGGCCTGAAACTCTGTATCCCAACAAACAACAAATGCATGTTGATTTATTCATTCATGCGATAAATTTTAATGATCTGCCATGGAAGGTACTGTTTTGGGTGCTGAAGTTAAATTGATAAACAAAACAAACCTGGTCCTTGCTCTCAAGGCATTTTTAGTATAATGGGTGAGGCATGACATCAGATAATGAACACAGATAAAATGCTGTGAATTATGGTAAAAGTTAAGGAATCAGTGTGAGAGAATAACCATGAGAAGCCTCCTTCGGTCAGGGAGGTCACAGTCACTCTGTGAAGGGGACATTTATGCTAAGGTTGAAGAACCAGCCATATCAATGTGGATATGCAGGTGGTGCTGGAAGAATATGAATTCTAGGGGAAGAGCTGGCATTTATAAAGACTCCAAGGTAGAAAAGACGTTGCTGAGTTCAGGAAAGCTAAGTCAGCCAATGTGGCTGGAGCCCCATAGGTAAGTGGGAGTGGCTTGACATAAGGAGAAAAGTAACAGGGGCTAGATCACACTGGACCTTCAAGGTCACAACGAGAATTTGTGACTCTTTCCTAAGAGCACAGGAGGTCACTGGAGGATAGAGCCATGATGTCATGTAACTTTAAAGTTGGCCACTTTGCAGCATGACATTGTAGGGGGACAAGAATGAAAACAGGTAGTCCACTTTGGTGGCTGTTACAGGAGCCAAAAGGGAGAACTACAGCTTGGTCCATAGTTCTGCCTTAGATGGAGAGAGAGAGGTGGATTTGAATCCTCTTAAAAATAGAATCCAAAATACTTACCTGCAGGGAATTGTCATCCAGTGCCATTACTGAGTCACTGAATGCCATGGACAGAGAACTTGATGGGTCTGGATTTTAATTTCCTGATCTTTCTGAAAAGTTAATATATAATCTATCCTGAGCACACAGGAATTTTGTTGAAAACTATCATCTCTAAGAAGCCTTTATGAAAATATCAAACTCAGTGGAGATGCCAACGGGCCAGCTATAGTGTCATCCTATTGGCAGAATCCACTGACAGCAATTTCAAAACGTTGCCAAGGGTAAATGGGCAGATAATATTATACTGAGTTTCAATATCTAGACTACTTACTTCTCAATAAGGATTGATGTCTTGGGTCTGGCTCTGTAGTTGATTAGCTTCGTAACCTTGAAAATGCCAATAATATTAGGTCACATACAATGTGGCAAACATTATGCTTAGTAAGCATTTTGTACACATTACCTTATTTACTCTTCACAACAACTGGCTATGTCAGACTTCTTGTCCTCATTTAATAGATAAGGAAGCTATAGCTCAGTGAAATTAGGTTACTTGATCTCCTTTAATAACTAGAAGGGGTCTCAGACAGAGCCAGAACTCAAGCTATGTTCTCAATAACAAACTCAGCTCTCCATATTTTAATTTTCATCTCTTGACACAGATATAATTCTGTTGTTTGAGAAGACCAGATTAAATAGCACATTCAAAATTTATTTGCAAACTGTAGTACATTTTAGCAAACATACGAGGTTAAAGACAGGTCGTAAGCTCTCTCTCTCTTTTTTTTTTTTTAATAAGATGGCCGTGGACTGAATGTTTAGAAATCTGAGTGTCCAATCTCCTTCTCCTAAGGCCTAAGGAAGTGCTTTTTTTTAAAACATCTTTGTGTACTTTTGTGTTTGTCATTTCTTTTTTAATCTGTATTTCTTCCCCTGGGTCCTAGCTAAGGTGATCTGCTTAGGATAACGTGTTTTTACCTTCCTCCAAATCTGTTACTTCAGAGCTCTCATTTTTGAGTTGGCACCTTTTCAGGATGTCTTGAGATAATGCAATTTGAGATTAATGTCTGTGCTAGCAGCCAAGAATTTTCACTTCAAAATATATTTCTAGATATAAAGTCCCAGTTAAGATCACATCCTATAAGAATTTGGGGGAACATCCCCACAAATTTCTCATTTATGACTGTGCTTAAAAGAGAAAACAATTTCAGAAAAAAAAAAAAAAACGGGGAATTACCCAGATAATTCAAGACCAAAGAACTCCACACTCTTTTTGAAAATATGCAAGGGAGAGTAGATTAAGTAAGTGAAGCAGATAATTGATTCACAGAGTTAACAGGTAGTACTCTTTTTTTCAGATCTAGGTGGGCAAGTGATATCCCTGAACATTTTAGATATGTTATTGATTGGTTGGAAAAATCTATAGAAATGCACAAATACTCTATTTTATGTTTAATCCAATCGAGACTATAAAAACTCGGTAGCCCATGTAGATGCAGTGTATTTCATCCTGGCTTTCCCTGAGCATGTCAGTCCTTAGTGGAAGGCTTAGATTTTGATGGCACTTCTTGCAGGGAAAGGTCATGTGGACTTGAGAAAAACCTGATTTGTGGTAAGTTACATCACCATTTAGGAAGAACTTAAATTACCTGTCTGCTACTTCCATTTAAGGAAGTAATAACACAACCTAAGCTCTTCTGGTTCTTACCTTGTGATCAGCTAAGCAAGGCCAAGTCCTCATCCAGAGAGAACAGTCAGTGTCTGGAACTCTCTAGACAAAATCTCTGCCAACATATTTTCTCTGCGACAAAAAGACTAACCACCATCATTTATAAACTGCTCAGGTACTTTGAAAACCTTCCCAAAACTGATGTTTTCATGGGAAATCAAAATCTCAGGTGAATAAAACCATTTATATGCAAAACTCTCTAACTGGCAATGTTATCCTCTTTCTCTGAGTTACGTAGACCTTGAGAGGTAATGCGGGAGCCTGAGGTAAACACAGTGATGCCAAAGACATCAATGCCCTCTGTCAGGTTCCTGCTCAGTCGTAATTCCCAGACCTGCCAGTCAGTCTCATCACCAGCAAAGGGTAGTGTCTGACAGTAGTCTCTGCACTGTGTTCAGTGAGAAGCAGGAAAAGGATATAGACCCTGTCCTCAAGGTTCCTGAGACCCAGTTGGAGAGAAGGCATGTGCACAAATGAAATTCAAAATAGTATGCAATTAACAAACAAATGATGCAATAAATTCTACTCAATTAGAGTTACCTAATTAATGTAAATAGCGTCCATTTATAATAACCTTGAGCAAACAAGGACTAAGCTCAATTAGAAGAGAGAGCGAACTTCTCACCAAGGTAGTCAAGGTTGTACTGGCATGACCTTTTCTGACTTGATCGATGAGGATGGAAAGGGTTGGTAGAAGGGAACAAGAAAAGTCAATGAAAACTGTTAGCCCAGACCAATAGTATAGGAACTTAAACTAGAAGGGGTGAGAGTATGATTTGGAGTTGTTAAACCTGTTGTATTAAGTTTTAATATTTGATTTTCCAAAAACATTTAACTTTATATTGGCTTTACAGATTGTGGCACTGCTCCCTGGAGCCTGGTCCATACTCCCTGCTGGAGTTTCAGTATGAGTATGTCTGATGAAGTGGGTCTGGCAGAAATCTCTGACTGAGACCAAGGGACCTTTCAGAGGTTCTTGGTGAGGATTTGGATGTCATATAAGCTTAAATTTAAATTCTGGCACTGCCAAATCCTTGAGCAAGTAACTGTACTTTGCTAAACCTTAGTTTTCTCACAAATGAAAGATGGATTTATCCATCTAACAAATATTATATCATTCAGACTATTCTAGACGTTGTGGATATAGCAAAGAATAAAACAGACAAAAGCCTTTTGCCTTCCTGGAGATAATGACAATATCAGCCCTGTAGGGTTTAGCAGAGACTAAAAGACATAAAGCAATCTGTGCAGGGCCATGCACGTGGCAAGTGCTCTCTAAATGTTAGTAGCTGTTATTTAGTTATGCAATAACTCTTATTGAGTTATTGAGTTATTATTCAGTAAGGCGGACTTAGTCATCAGAGAGGGAATGCCATTATTACAGTTGTTGCTTACATGTAGACCTCACTATGGGTCTGTGCAAAAATCCAATTAGAGATGAGGATCAGAAACCTTGAGTGAAATGAGAAGCCACCTCACTCACCAGGAAAGTTTGGAACCCATGTGGCAAAATGGGGCACAAAAAAGGAAAAATCAATCCTTCTAACTCTGCCCGAAACAGCATGGCTTCATCACATTGGATTTTGTCATAGGTAGGGGCACTATTAGGCAGCAAGAGTGACCATGAGGTACCAAAGGTACATGGTAATGCTCAGAGGAAATGAGCACTGGGACATATAGAAACAAACAGCTGTGATGCCCAGACTATGTACAGATGTAGAGACAGGATTTTCTTGAGAGGAGAGCCAGAACAAGTGGAGAAGACATGGTGCTCTTTTTGTGATAACTGACCAAAGCTTGTTCCCGAGTCATCTCATGTGGCATGTGGAATGAGTGTGAAGGAGAATCTCTCTCCAGAAGTAGAAGGCCTGCCGAGCAGGCAGAAGAGTCAGTGCGCTGTGCTTGTCTTGATTCCTGCGTAACGTTACGAGGTGGTGTGTGCCATCTCCACCCACAACTGTGTGTTAAGTAGTGCTGTACACCGCCTATCCTGTTTATAAATAACTGTGCTGAGGAGAGATCTTCATGGAAGGCATGGCAAGTCCTACAGTAAAAATTATGAAATGCATTCACGTGGGTGTGTTTGGAACAACAGTATAAAAAATGAATAATAAAAGTGATCACAGTGAATGTAGAGATCAATGTCTGCCCCTAAATGAATATTTAGTAAATAGTAAATGCCCAAAATGAATGAGATCAATTGTGGGGAAAAAATCAATGCGGCCAGGCTGTGTGAGAACATTAACTTTAATGGTTCTCATTTTTTATGTATAAATTCTACTTCAAAAAGAGCAAAAGAGCAATAAAACAACTTAGGCTGGCCCTTTGCTGTTTCTCTTCTATGGCCGCTGTATTTCTGTGTCTCAACCCGATTCCTGGCCATGCTGAACCAGAGGAAAAACAATTTCACCTCATGATTCCAAATAACTGGTCTGACTTTTTTTTTTTTTTACAGTGAATTGATCATTTTAAAATCAGATTGTTTACAATCACCCTTGTTTCAATTGTTATGATTAAATTTATTTCATCAAATATTTATTGACATCCTTCTGTGTCCCCAACAAGCACTGTTATGGGCACTGTAACGATACAGGGGTCAAGAAGTCAGATAAGGCCTCTGCTCCCATCAAGATTATTTTTTAGCATGTGAGATAGACCATAAAGAAGAAAACAAATAAGATGACTTCACGACGTTGTAATGCTATATAAAAAAAGTAATGCACGAAACAGTTATATGTGGTAGGAGGGTATTCATGCATACATACTATATGAGGTAAAGAAATTCAGGAAAAGTTTTCTTTTAAGAGTTTTATAGTTTTAGCTTACACATTTTGATTTTTCTGTAGTTTTGAGATCTGAATAATGAGGAGCCAGCTATGTAGAAAGTTGTGGGGAGAACATTCTTGGTAGAGTGAATGGCAAGTGAAAAAGCTCTGGATCAGAAATAAGCATGGAGAGAATAAATTTTTGAAACAGAAGTCCAGTAAGCTGGAGCATAATGAAGATTGGGAGAGTAATAAGAAGTGAGACTAGAGAGAAAGGAAAGAGCCAGAACACGATACACTTTCTAGACCTTTGGAATAAGATTGTATTTTATCTTGAGTGCATTGGGAAACAATTGGATGCTATTAAGCAGTCTATGAGATAACCTGCTTTAATTCTTTAATTGTTTATTTGGCTCCAGTGTAGAAAATGGATTGATCAATAAATCCCTGACTTATTAACAATTGGGTTAGATAGTAACTTGCAATTTAATTGCCAAATTCAAATGTCAAAATTTATTCACTCAACAAATATTTGTTAACTATTCCATATTATTCATTGGAAATATAGAGGCAAATAAGATATTGCCTCTGCCATCCAGAATCTCATAGTCTAGCGAAAATTACAGAAGTTAATCAGTTGTAGTTTTGACTTTACCCAGCAAAAAATACAGAAGTTAATCAGTTGTAGTTTTGACTTTGACTTTTGAAGATACAGATATTTCTACCTAATTTGAATTTGACATGGATTAGTGGATTGGAATCTGTGACCCTCTATTGAAAAAGCTGTTTTTTTCAGAGGGTCTGCTAATTAGCAAAAGCCTTTATGTGTCAGGCCTTCTTCAGATACAATATATTTAAAAAAAAAATCAAACTAGCTTAAGGTAAAAAGTGAATGGGAAATGTAATGCTTCGGTAACTGAACACTCCAAATTTAAAGAGGCATGGCTAGGCTCAGTCTTACTAGCATAAGGAGCCAGACAATGAAATTCAGTGCAATCAGCCTGGAAAATAATGGCAGCAATAAATGAACACTTCCCAAATCCTTTGGTGACTTCTGAACTGTTCATGGATCTAGATAGTTCCAAATTTCTCAGTTAAAATAATAGATGGAAGACTGAAAAAGTTGAACACTTTAAATTACTGCCCACCACAGGAAAGACAGAGTTTGGATTTTGAATCCTAACCCAAATAAATTCAAAGACTTAAAGAAAAATATGCTTATAATGAGAGAAATTATATAAAAACCCAGAGCAGAAATAGAAACTATAAGAAACAAATGGATGTTTTACAACTATGAAGTATATCTGAAATGACAAATTTGCTGGATAGACTTGATGGCAAGTTAGCAAATGAAAAGTTTAGTAAATTAAAATAATTTATTTCTGACCTGTCTCAATAGGCTGTAGTTTGCCACTTCTGACTTAAAACTTTTCCTGATCATTTTTTGCTTCTTTATTAGTCTTCACTAGTATATGTATGCATGTGTATGTATAGTCTTCAATAGTATATGTTTATACATATATGTATACATGTGTGTGTATATGTGTGTTTACACACAGTAGAAGGCTATGATCAGATATCTAGCCAATTGTGTTAACAAAAATTGAAGTAAATGCAAAAAATGTTTAGAAATTCTTACAGGCTTTGTTAATCTTCTTATATTTTTATAATACTTTTAGATCATAAATCATATATTTAGCATTAGAATTAAGAGAGTTCATAGACCACATTTCATAAAATATAAGTTAAATATACACTTATTTATACTTAGTGTGAGATACTAACTTGAAACATCCATTTTGTCTTAACATGATGGAATTGAATAGAAACAATATAACATGTAAAATGTAATTTAAAAACATCATTTTTAGCTAAAAGTTTAAAAACTGATGAAAATACTAGATATCAAAATGTTCAATATTAATGGTATTTTCTAGAACCATCTTAATAACTGCTTTATAATAGGCTAACATTCTTGGTAGATGATATAACTACATCTTTCGAACTTTAATAAAATTTGAAAACCGAGATGATAAGTGTGGCCTTGATTCATCAGTAACTTTGTTTTCTGTGGGAAAGGCCACAATTTTATCATGAAAATAATGAATGGCGAAACAAAAGAACAGTGTAGTGTATTATAGTACAGAATGTCAATATTTAGCAAATAAAATGCAGAGGTTGGATTGATTTTCAAAAACAGTATGCAAATTAAAAGAAATATATCTTGTTTCCATTATCTGAGAGCAAAGTAATGTTTACAAATGTAAAAACATTGGTGAACAAGAATGCATTAGACCGATACACTCATGGGGAATTGATTTTTGACAAGCATGCCAAAGTCATTCAATGAGGAAAAAATAGTCTCTTTTAACAAATAGTGCTTCAGCAACTTATCCTTCTGCATGCAAAAGGATAAGTTAGACTCATACCTCTCTTCCTATATGAATATTAACTCAAAAATGGATCAAAAATCAAAATGTTTAAGCTAAAACTATAAAACTCTTAGAAGAAAAACTAAGGGTAGATCTTCATAAACTTTGTTTTGGCAATGGATACTTAGATATGATACCAAAAGCACAAGCAACAAAAAAAAAATAGGTAATTTGAACTTTATCAAAATTAAAGGCTTTGATTCATCAAAGGACACTATCAGGAAACTGAAAAGACAAGCAAAAAGGGAGAAAATATTTGTAATTCATATATTTGCGTGTGTATGATAAAGGTCTAATATCCAGAATACATAAAGAACTCAGAAAGCTCAACAGCAAAAAGATAAGCCAATTTTTTTTGAGTAATGGGCAAAATAATTAAATGGATATTCACCAAAGAAGATATACAAATGGCTAAACAAATAAATGTTGCTTAATATAATTAGTCACTTAAAAATGCAGAAATATATCTTGTTTCCATTATCTGAAATATCACTTTACACCCACTAGACTATAATAAAAATTAATAAAATGGAAAATAACAGATTCTGGTGAAGATGAAGAGATAATGCAGCCTTCATGCATTGCTAGTTAAAATGTAAAATGATGAAGCCACTGTGAAAAATAGTTTGGTTAATCATTAATATGTTAAACATAAAACTGCCGTATGATTAGCAATTCCACTCCTAAGTCTATACCTCAAATAATTAAAAACAGATTTCAAACAAAAACTTTAGTAAATCTTTAAAAAATTGATAAAAAGTCATGTTTCTTTAGTCCTCTTAAGGAAAATGAAAGCTGCAATCAATGACATTTTTAGGAAGGCTAATTGAGTTCTTTGGTTCTGTCTTTCCCTGCCTGTGAAGAGGAGAGAAATGTTTTTCAGTAAATCCAGTTCTCCCATCTCACCTACATCTCCTAAGGGCTTTATTCCAGAGATTTATGTATTCACAACTTTAATTTTGAAAAGCTGAGGCCTTTTTAAAGTTTTCTGAAACCAAGATGCTTTAACTTCTTTTCAAAAATAAATGTACAAAATAAAGATAACTTGGGCCAGACCTGAATCACATGAAATTATTCAGAATCACCAAAACTCAAATGATGATGATATTTGAAATATACTAAGAGCAAAAAGAATATGGTCTAAAGTACAGAACTGATGGCCAACACACTCATTATGCCCTGAGTGTCAAAAAATGTTAAATTCTCTAATTACTATAATGTATGATTGCTCAATGCTTCAGTAAGACTATAACCCATGAAAGATAGCCTCAATCTACAGAAACTTCAAAGGGCTCAGAAACAATTTAGAAATAACTTTGGCTCGAAATCCTAAACATAAAATTATGTAGTATACTGTTGGAAGATGATGTTTAAATGGAAAAAGCTAAAGATAATGTGCAGTGAAAGTCTGTCACAAGGGACCCCATGTGAATCCAAAGGCCAGAACATCTTCCCTAGAGAAGCTGATATTTGAGCTGAGATCTCAAGGAGGAATTGAAGTTACTTAGCAAAGAATAGTAGATTATTCCTACCCCAAAAATGCCCACTGTGCATAGGCAATGAAAATCCATGTCACTGAAAGGGAAGGAAGATGTCCACGTGGCATGTTAAATAGAGCTATTCTCAGTGTCTCATTTATCTAAGGATTTTGAATTTTGTTCTAAAGTATTAAGGATACATGTAAAGATTTTAAATACAGTGACCTAGTTAGATATGTACTGTAATGGGATCTTTCTGACAATTGTGTGGAAATTTTGTCATTGGGCATTTTCACACAAGAATATTTGCAAAGAAAACTAGTTGAACAGGACAAAATTAACAATAATACCAGCAAGTTGGTCATTAACCTGAAGGAATGTGACCAGGTTCAAGAGGTATTTAGGGAGAAAAATTAACAAAGTTGGGTGGAGTCGAATTATCTCTGAGATGTTTTTACAAGCCTTTGGTTAGCAGCATCTCATAATGGCAGAATAAGGCCCTTCCCGAGGACTCCCCTGCAGAAGACAGCTCTAAGCATACCTTGTTTTATTGCACTTTGCTTTACTGCACTTCACAGACATTGCATTTTTTACGGGTGGAAGATTTACGGCAACCCTGATTCAAGCAATTCTGTTAGTGCCATTTTCCCAACAGCATTTGCTCACTTTGTGTCTCTATCACATTTTGGTAATTCTCTCCATCTTTCACACTTTTTCATTATGATTATACTTGTGGTGATCTGTGATCAGTGATCTTTGATGTCACTCTGATAATTTGGGGCCCCATGAACCACACTCATATAAAACAGCAAACTTAATTGATAGATGTGTGTATTCTGACTGCTCCAATTATCGGCAGTTTCTCATCTCTTTCCCTTTCCTTGGGCCTTGCCCTATTCCCTGAGATACAACAATATTGAAATTAGGCCACTCAACAACCCTACAATGGCCTCTAAAAGTACAAGTGACAGAAAGAGTTGCATATCTCACTGTGAATCAAAAGCTAGAAATGATTAAACTTAGTGAGGAAGACATGTCAAAAGCCAAGATAGGCTGAAAACTAGGCCTCTCATACCAAACAGCCAAGTATGGAGAAAGTCTTAGTGGTTGGGGTAAAAGAAAAAAAAAAAAAAACAGTTACGACATTCTCTTAAGCCAAAGCGGAATCCAGAGCAAGGCCCTAACTCTCTTTACTTCCATGAGGGCTGAGAGGTGAGGAAGCTCTGCAGAACAAAAGTATGAAGCTAGCTTGCCTGTGAGAGCTTTTAACTATTTTCAAGTAAGCCCTGGTTATGTGCATGGATGCTTCTTGAATAAATTTCAGTTATATTTTTACTTTCTTTGTAGTTCCCTTGGATAATATTTTTTTTTATTACCTCTAGAAATGTAAATCTCTAAACTCTCCTATTTTCTTCCAGGATGAAATAAACATCTCACCAATCATGTGAGCTTCGGTCTTCTGGGTAACCGCAGCCCTGGAGCATCGAGCCTGTATCCAAAGAACCTCTATTTGGAAGTCTGGTAGATGTCTTTGATCACCTGCCAGGTAGGATGGCTGAGAATTTGGATTTGCTTTTTAATTACACAAAGAGTTAAGTTGTTAGCCTTCTGTAGCAATCAACTTAAAATCAAGTTATTGTGACTCCTAAGGCTAGAGTAACATAGCTAGGAACAAACAATAAAAGCTATAAATGGTGGGAAACTTACATTTTCCTTATCAGAAAAAGAGTATGTGAGAGAATTGAAAGCCTTTGGCAGAGCAAACACTTGTTTTAACTTGCCAGATGGAGATCTGAGGTCCCGGGGGTAGGGACTGAGCTGTGAGGTGCCTCCTCACACTAATGAGGTTTGCCCTAGAATCCGAGGAGACAGATGGATCTGCAGGTTGGAACCCCTTGGCAATCTCCCTGGGAGTTGGCGTGATTTCACTGGGCCAGTTCCTGCCTCTGGTCGCTCCCCTTTCTCTGCCCTCTCTCTCCTTCTCCCCCTTCCTCTTCTATTTGTTTGTGAAGCTTTTATAATGCTCTGTGCCCCAGTAAATGTTCTTCCCTGTGTGCTTCTTGCTTTTCTGGCTTCAAATAATTTTTCCTTTCCTGCCCCTTTGCCGCCCCCACCCCCACCAACTATTTTGCTCTGTCACTGCTCCATCTTGATCTTTTCTGATCCCATTAAATTCCTGTTTATTCACAAGTGTTCCAGAAAGAGGTCATGCATGAATTAATTAGAAGGAAAGGAAGATGCCATTAGAAATTCTCATTTCTGTGGCTGGGACTAAAAATGGGAGAAAATATTTTGGTCACTTGAGGAAATATATAGGGGTCTTGCCGCCTGCTTCTAGCCTTTAACTCTTCAGATCTCAACTAATGTGGATGATTTAATCCACACATGGTGAGAAGTAAGTGGATTTTCATGGATCTGGTAGATTCACTGAAGAGAGTTTAATTCCCAGGCACCAAGCATTATGCAAAAAGCAGGTGGTGCACCACCTTGGGGAACTCTGGTTATCTGGCCTTTCGTATGGTAATGCCTACAAGACAAGGACCAGTTCAACTAGTGCAGAAGTATTCCTGTGGACTGTTTCATCTGCCTCCAGCCTCCACCAGTGGCAGTCAGAGTGCTCCTGCCCACCCCACAAAAAGTATACTTTTTAAGAATACTTGAAGCAATGGGGTATATATATTCAACAGAATATCACTCAGCCTTGAAAAAGAAGGAAATTCTGTCATGTGCCATATGATTCCACTTGAATAAGGAATCTAAAGTAATCCAGATCACTGAAACAGGAAGTAGAATGGTGGCTGACAGAGCAGAGGGGAGGGGAAGTTGAAGGGTTGTCCTTAAATGGATAGGGTTTCAATTTGCAAGATAAAACAGTTCTGGAGATGTTTCACATCAGTGTGGATATACTTAACACTCCTCTACTGTACACTTAAAAATAGTTAAGATGATACATTTATGAGTTTTTTTTTTACAACAATTGAAACAAAATTTTTTTTTATAATTCTATAAAACAAAAAAGAAAGAGAAAAGAAGACAAGAAAGGACTAAACTCATAGTTTTGGGTAGTAGTTACCATGAGCTGGGAAGGTGATTGGAGGAAACCATAGAAAGAGATGAAGACTATTATAAACTTTCATAGCTTTCATAGTAGATGGTGAGTCCAAAGGTGTTACTATATGATTGAAAATAACTCAATATTCAGTAAAAGAGGGCCTTACACAGGTCAACGATGAGAGCCAGATTACAAAGAGATCAATTTTGTACAAAATAAAAACAAAAGTAAAATTTGGTTATATCAACTCGTACTTTAAAATACTTTATAACTCTCTGTTTTTACTAAATTAAAAAAAAAATTGTCCTTAAAATTTCTTTCAAAAAATGTTGTGATATCTCCCAGCATCTTTCCTCCTCATTGTACTCATCATACCCCCTTTTCCCTTACATTCTGTTCACACTAAACATATTTCAGTTCCTCATTTTGCCTCCAGGCCTTTCAGCATGCTCCCCACTCCCCAAAGCACTGATCCCCTTGGCTATTTCCTGCCTCACTTCCACTCTTTGGCATCTTTGCCCATTCTCAGGGAGGCCTTCTCTGACCATGCAGATGAAGTTTGTCCTCCATCCCTCTCAGATGCTGACCACAGTTACTGTTCTTCCTGTCTTGCTGTCCCCTTTGTCTTTAGAATCTAGCAGAGCAGTGGGACCTGTACGAGTACAACTCTAACCATCTTTCCCACAAAGACCAAGACCTTCACTTTGTCGAGGCCAAGAGGCCTATTCCCACTATCAGGTCAACCCTACCTGCTCCTTTTGCCTGAAATGTTTGCTACCTGCCCCCAGTTCTTTGTTTAGCTAATCCACTCACTTGCTTCAAGTTTTGGTTCAAATACTACCTTTAATGAGGTATTATATGCTCTTTATTTAATACTGAACTTCCTTCTGCAGCTAGCCCCTCAAATCTTCCCCCGGCTATTTTACCCTAACCAAATATACAACTTGCTTTTTATGTTTATTATATATTGTCACATAGTTCTGCCACACCCCTAGTCTCACTGGAATATAAGGTCCATGAGGCAGGGATTATTGAGTGCATGTGTATGGTAAAAACACACATGTCATAAACTTTACCATTTTAACAACTTGAAAGTATAGAGTTCAGTATTAAGAATATTAATATAGGTTGTGAAACAGAACTACAGAACATTGTTTGTCTTGTAGAACCAAATTCTCATTAAACAAGTTTTATTTTTCTCCCTCCTACCAGCTCCTAGGAAGTACCACTGTACTATCTATTTGCATGAATTTGACCCATTTTATATACTTCATATAAGTTGAATCATACAGTGTCTATCTTTTGTGACTGGATTATTTCACTTTGCATAATATCCTTCAGGTTGATCTAGCTGGACCTTCCTTTTTAAGGCCATGTAGTATTCCATTGTGTGTTTATGTTACATTTTGTCTATCCATTCATCCATTGATGAACATTTGGTTGGCTTCCACCTCTTGGATGTTGTAAATAGGACAAAGAGATTTTTGTCTGTTTAGTTAAGTGATGTGTTCTGAGCACCTAGAATAGTGCCTGTTGCCTAGTAGTTGCTCAATAAAAATGTGTAGGATAAATAAAATGTAGGCAGCAAAGTAGAGGCTATTTGCTAAAACTAGGACTTTCTGGATGAGTTTTATACCCTTCACTAGAGTTTGCCACTCCCTTTTGTTTGATGCATCTCTGTGGCATGGTCTTTCATAAATAACTGGAGTCCCTGAGTAAATGAGTTACTTGGGGAACCATGAGGCCTGGCTATCCAGACTCTCGGAGCTGCCCTAACATCTGGGTCTTTGGGATAGGTATGGTCCCTATAAAATCACCACTACAATGCCATTGCCTTAGCTCGAGTGATTATATATACTCTGGGATGCATACGCAAATAATTCGATGAGTCATTGGCCTCCAAAGAGGAAAGACTTACTGCAGGTGGGACCTCAGGGGAGGAGAAGAGGCTTAGAAAGGTAGAAGGGTACATAGTGGGGTACTAGGCACTCTCCAGTTTAGGGAAGGCTTAAGTGTCGGTGCTGGAGGCTGTGTGAATCTTGCTGGTTCCCCCAACTAACTCCAACTCCAGTGAGTGACTCGGCACTAGTATTTTACTGTTTCCCTTTGAAAGCCATATACAAAGGATTTCTTTCCACCCCTTAACCTATAAGTTGTGCCTCACACTGACTTGCCTTTAATGAAAAAATCTCCCAAGTATTTTGATGCCTCCAAGATCTTGGTACCAGATTTGAAAATTATCACAAAAGCTTGTAATGTCATCACGAAGTTTGTGGCTATCAACTTCTGTATTCGAATTTGGGTTTTTATGTGTAAATTACAGGGAAGTGAGATTAACAGAAGTAGTCTGAGGGGCTCCCAAAAAAAACCCAGTTATTTGGATAACCCAGTTATCCAAACCTTTATTAAAGAAACACTTTAGACCCTGGGTATTAGGAGGGGTGTATCTCCAGGTATTCAGAAATCCCCAATTTGCAAATATTTTCATAGCATATAAATTTCCTAAAAAGAAAAGCACAAGTATTTGAAAAATGTAAGTTTTTTCTCTTCACATTCTTAATTTTGTATATCAGGGGAAAAAATTGCTCTGAATCACAGTTTCTTGAAGAATAATGCTTCTCATGCATAGCTTCTCAAGACAGAGGTGGCACAAGAGTCACCGTGTTTCCTGGCTGAAATAGCACTCATCCACTGAGTGCCTCCCAGCCTCTCACCACCCCGATAATGAATGCACACAAGTGGGTGCTTCCACACATTAAAATTAATATATCATGGGACATTGGGGGTTTTAAAAATTAATCAAAGCCTTAGCTGTTAGATCTGTGAAGGTCAGTCAGGGTCTGCAGCTTGAATGTAGCACAGTAAATAAAGCATTTAAGCCCAGAGGTTTTTAGGGTTATTTGGATGGAAGATCAAATTCCAGCTCAGTATTTATTCAGCCACTTAATATTTACGATATTGGGAAAATTCCCTACTGGTTCTTCATTTATAAAATACAAAAATAAATCAATGCCTCTTCAGGCTGTAAAGGGATCTAAGCGGAATATTAGAGCATTGAGGACACTGTCAGACACATACTAAGCACGGAAGTGATAGTGAAACAGCTCTGCTGCTGTCGTACTTGTCTTCTGCCCCTATGGACCATTTCCACTTACCAGGCAGAGTGGTCTTTTGAAAACTTAAATTAGTTCTTGTATATGATGTAGTAAAAACTTTCCACTGCAATTAAAAGAAAATTTAAAGAAGGGTAATTTTTTTTTTTTTTGGCCTCTTCCCAAGCCATCTTCCCCCTCACTGATCAAACTACAGTCGTTGTCCTTCCTTCTTTTTCTCAAATGCACAGGCCTCCTTTCCACACCAAGGCCTTTGCACTTACTGCTTCCCTCTCCTGGAAGCTGCCCATCCCTGCATCTTTGCTTGGCTGCATCTTTGCTTGGCTGATGCCTTATCTAAACTTGTATGTCACCTCTTCAGAGAGGCCTTCACTAACCACTGAATCCTCCCTTCACTCTACATACCATTATTAGATTTATTAACTCACTAACTCCCATCATGAAATGTAATTATCTTGCTAATTAGTTTTTTTTTAATCTATTGTCTTTTTCTCCCAACTGGTATATAGCCAAGGTCTCTTTTCTGCATCGTTCTGTGAATCCCCACTGTACTTGACATATAGTAGGCACTCAGTAAATGCTGGTTGGCTAGATGAGTGGATGGAAGGGACAGAAGGAAGGAAGGAAGGAAGGAAGGAAGGAAGGAAGGAAGGAAGGAAGGAAGGAAGGAAGGAAGGAAGGAAGGAAGGAAGGAAAGAAGGAAGGAAAGAAGGAAGGAAGGAAGGAAAGATAGATGGATGGATGGATGGATGGATGGATGGATGGATGGAAGGAAGGAATGAAGGATGGAATGAAGGATGGAAGGACTATGCCACAGGTGTGGTAGGGAAATGATATACAAGTCTACATGACAAAGAAAAGATCACAAGAAAAGTTGATGTAGTCTCTTAAAGCTGCTCAGAAAAATGGGGCATTAGGAAGAAAGTGGAATTGAAATAAAGGGAGGAACTTTGAGGAAGTTGTTTAACCTCCAAATATCTAAGAGTCTCTGCCTGTCCCTTAGGGGCGGGGACAGGCCTACCCCTCATTTATAGGGATGTTCTGGAGCCAGAGATAATGCATAAAAGCTGCTGAGTGCTAATTACCTCTATCTGTCAGGGCACAGGAAGCCAGCAGGTCTGAGTGGCTGATTGCAAGGTCTGTAGCTGAAAATACTTCTTGCCAACTGCCTGGAGGGGCTGATAAGGGAAATGACTACATTCTGAAAATTTACATATTCTAAGCAGGTCAGAGGCCTGGTTGTAGAAAACAGTGAGGAAGATGGAAAGAAAGGTGGGACCACCCCCAGTTTAGTGACCATGGCTAATAACGAAGCTGTGAAGTTCTTGACAAGACAGTTGCCTTGGAGTCAGCAGTGGCTGGCGGCACTTGAGTCCAATTTCTAGGGGTAGCTACTGGCAAAATTAAGGGAAAAGTTTACTTGTATTCACTGTGCTGACTTCTTAGTTCTCTTAACTTTGCCTTTCCTATTAGAGTGATTGTTGCCACCCTTATGTTTCCTTTTCCCTTTTAAATCAGTATTTTTGGTTCTGCTGCCCATCTGATATGCCTTCTCAGGATGATTTCTGAAGCATCAGATTTTCCTGGACATCATAGTTTAGTAGAAAGAGCACTAAACTGAACATCAGAAAAGATAAGGATTCTGGTTTGGTCCCTGTTCTGTAGATGTATTAGTCACCATTTCTTTGCTTGGAAGTAACAGAATCCCCGATCAAAAGCTTAAGAAAATTGTTGGTTTACATAATGGAAGTTCAGAGGAGATGAAGACCTTAGGCACTGCTGGACCCAGGCATGTAGCAGGAACTGCATGCTCAGTCTCCTCTACATCCCTCAGCCCTCCTTCTTTTGACATAGTTCAAATTTTAACCCTTGTCAATTAGACATTTTATACTCGCTATTGACTCTCTACATGTGATAACAAAACTGGTCATTGGTAGCTCCAAGCTTTTGCCTTAGCTCACTATCCAAAAGGCAGAAGGCTCTCTCCACCTCTCTCTGGTCCAGATATCAAAACTCAGGGAACCCGGGATTGTGATCATCTGAGAAGTCGGGCCAGCAACATGCGTTACCCTGCATGTCGGCAGGGTGGCAGACGGGAACTGCTGCTCACGAGTACTGTGATGAATGTCTCCAAGACCACACGAAGTGGGGAAGGAGATGTGTACCAACAGAAAGACGACCCCCACTCCCACTGTTTTCTCATCTGTAAAATAAATCCATTCGGTAGGATTACAGATGCGGTGGGCTCTGAAAAGCATAAACCCTGGCACAAATGAAAGCTGGAACAGTCACAGAAAACCTCTTCTGGTTTACGGCTGCAGAACCCCTGCTATGCCCTGTATCAGCTGGCTTGTAAGGCTGGTAGAAAGGTCGAGTGGGACCGTGTGTATGAGCATTTTACAGAATTCCTGGCATGAATCAGTGCCGGATGCTCGTGTCTCTCCCTCATGCCGGGTAATGTGCAATTTGCCAAAAGTGTACCCGAAGAGAAGACTCTAATGGTTGGTTTTCAACATTTCTGTCAAGTGTCAAAGACGGTTGGAGATGAGTAGGTAAAGTTGTCAGTATTAGTTAATATATGTAAATATTTTTTCATTCTCTCTCTGATTCTTCCTCTTTTGTTTCTCCCCCCGCCCCCTACACAGCTGTTTTTAGTGGGGGAGGGTGGAGTGAGGAAACTGCAGAGTCCATTCCATGCATATTAAGTAAGAATATTCGTATATACTCTTTTACCGTTTGAATTCTTCGCCACGTGAAGTGCCTGGCACACATCAGTGTCAGCCGTCAGTCACATGGGTGATGCTGATGATTTCAACACTGACAACGGAAGGATAACAGGTGTCAGTTTCTTGGGGGAAAGATATAAGGTGGAACCTTTTTTGATGTGAGCTGCAGCGTGTACAGTGCCTCCCCACCCTGGGAGGGGAAAGCTGACTGGCATACATGCTGGTCACAGGGCCATCTGGTGTGGGTCTCTCACTTGCATGTTACATATTCGGTGAAAAATGGATTCTCTGTAAGCAGCTTCCAGAGAAAGATCTAGAAGATGAATGGCCTCCCAGACAGCAGTATAAAGCTTCGGTCTCTGGACAAAGTGAGATACTATAGAAGGAACACTAAACTAAAAATCAAGAGACTTGTGCTCTCACCTTGGCTTTCTTGCCAGCTAGTTTCATGATCTTGGATAAACTTCCCTCTTCTGAACTTGAGACCTTGCTGTTCTTGGAGGTGACATTTGTCAGTTTCATGTACCCCAGTGCTTCTGGAATCCAGCCCATATATAGAAACAAAGCAAGTGATTAGGTATTGTTTCCTCGTATCCCATCCCCCTAACCTTCACACTGCGCTCTTTGTCTCCTTAGCTTGAGAATAGTACGTTCAACTCTAGTTCGTGGACTATTCCTTGATCTCTGAGGCATCACCCATCACTTTCACTGAAGTATCAAAACTACCTAAAGTGAGAGGAATTTTGGACATGCCCATGGGCAGTGAGTGCTCTGCCCCCTCCACAAGAGATAATCGTTGTAGGTCTAGAAGACAGATAGGTAGGTGGCCCACAAACTACACTGAGAAAAAAAAAAGTAATGGACTAGGAGCAAAAGAAGAGAAAGTGACCTAACAAGATACACAGCAGCAAACGTGGAGTTCCTGATGGAGCTACACTCAGCGTAGTCGTTATATTGGTGAATAGCTGGGGACGATGGGTGCCTGGGTGGGTGGTCAAGTGGATGCAATGGAAACATGAGTAAATGTTTGGATATAAAGATGAAGGAAGCTGCTTTCTTTTTCTTTGTAGACAAACCACATAGTGACTTTGGCAACATTGCCAGAAGAGCTCTCTTCCGATCAGGTGAAATTTATTACCCTGGCTGAAACTGTTAGAATGCCCAGTAGGTGGATATTTGCGCTTCCAATCTGATTGATGGTTATTGTTGTTGTTACACATTAAATAGAACTGATATTACTAATATGTTTGTTATGAAGTGATATGTTTGTTTTTGAGGTGATAATCGAGTAATATAAAATATCAGGGAGTTATTTTGCTTGACCTGAATATTTAGTGTCCTGGCTACTATGTAACACATTTTGCTTCTACCTTTTACAAACTACTGTAACAGTACCATTTCTCTTTCTGGATGAGATTACCTATAAAATAATTTGTTATGTTAAGGTTGCTAATTATGAAGCTAAAGCATACCCATTAAAGGCATTTACCTTGTAATTTGTGATGAGAGACTGAGTGAAATAAAGCATGAAATATGATTACTGTGGCTTAGGATGTAAGGATATAAAGCCACTCATTTATTTTAGGGCTGGGAATTAATTTAGCAGAATATGTTAACTTTAGAAAGAGGATTGCCACAGAGCAAAGCTTTTGCTGCCACCTCTCTGGCAAGGGCTGATTTCTCTGCAGGTATCCGGAGTCTTTGTCCCTCTCCTTAGCTGTCCTGTCCCACACCCTCCCCTCCCTTCCCTGTCTGAGACCCCCCAACTCAAATCCTCTGGACCTATCTTCTACTACTTCCAACCGTTTACAAAGCAGCTTACAGGAGGCGTTTGGTGCACAGTCTCTGGAGAAAGAATCTTTGCCTTTTACTAGTATTAATACTCTCCAGGCCGTAGTTTTCTCATCTGTAAAATAACGATTCTAAAAGATGAAAATTAACTCATGAGACTGTTATAAGGACTAAGTGAACTAACTATGCCTTAAGTATATAGAACTTAATAGTAAGTTTTTTCAGTTAATTGTAGTAATTTTTTAAATCACAAAGGCAATGAATAACATTACAGAAACACATTCATAATACTAATACTTTGTTTTGTTTTGAAAATGGACTTGTGCCTTCTGGATTCTTCCCACGATGTGGAGAAACCACCAATATGATCATTAGCTTTCTATACTTTCCTCTTACAGAAAGGTGTTCCTACACATGTAGCCATGAAGACCAAAATCCCACTTCCCAATGTGAGAAGATCTCTGTAGCTACACAGCACTTGTTAAATGTTAAGTACGTTGCCAGGGCAGAGTCCTTTATGAAGCCAGTAGCTGTTCTTCGAGTCTGGTTATCAGCTTCATCGGGTTAGTTCCACATTCTGTAAAGTTTCACCCACCACACAGGACACTTTGAATGAGACTATTGTATTAGAATCACAGGCTTGGGCTTTGAGATCAGCCAGACCTGAGTTCAGATCCTAAATCTGGGGCTGTGATCTTGGCCAAATGCCTGAGCCTCTTGGCTGCCTCGTCCGGGAGATCGAGGCCAACCACATTGCACTGTTCTGTGAGAACTGAAGTAAGGAGAAGAAATGATCCTTGTTTTGGCTGTCCTAATGAATACGATGAACTCTTCCTGATGGAATGGTACGTCAGAAAACGGGTTTTCCTGGAGGTTTAAAAGCTAGAGACAGAGATATTCTTTAGGGCCTCCAGGCACTGACCCTGCTTTTCTCTCCTCACATGTCCAGGGGGCCACCACAACCGAGCATTGTGTTGGTGCCAGAGCACAGGGAGAGCTGCATGTTTGTAATCTTACCTTAACTCACAAGTACTAAGATGGGACCCTAAGTAGCAAAGGGCAGTGATGTGGCAAGACTGGAGCTTTTCAATCCAGCAAGATCCCTTCTGCATGGACAGTGTCGCTGTGAGCTGCGACTCCCTCAGAGACCTTTGGGGCTGTGTTACAGCTGAGGCTGCTGTAACAAAATGCCACAGACTGGGCGACTTACACAACAGAAGTTTATCATGGATCTGGAACCTAGAATTCCAAGGTCAAGGCATCAGCCGATTCAGTTTCTGATGGGAGCCCTCTTCCTGGCCTGTAGAGGGGCTCCTTTTCCCTGTGTGCTCATGTGACCTTTCCTAAGCATGTGCATGGGGTATGGCAGGGGAGTCGGTGAGCTCTCTAATGTCTCTTAGAAGGGCACTAATCATTTAGATCAGGATCCCACCCTTATGACTTTATTTAACCATAATTACTTTCTTATAGGTGCTGTCTCTAAATCCAGTCACGCTGGGAAGTAGGGCTACAGCATATGAATTTTGGAGGACATAGTTCTGTCCATAGCTAAGGCAAAGAGAAGCAATACTAAGTTATGTTGCATCTGCTTTTCCCAAAAAGAGTTGTGTCAGGATCAGCTTAGCAGGTAGGTGTGTGTGTGTGTGTGTGTGTGTGTGTGTGTGTGTGTGTCCGTCCGTGTCCTTTTCCTGCCAAACTAAGCCACCAGAGTTGCTGCAGGTGCCCATTATTTCCCTTTCCCATAGATGGGTGAGTCGAGAAGCACAAATGAGCTGTGTCATCTCATGGAAGCAGAGGCTGGGACTGGGAAATCTGGAGCTAAAATGATGTGGAGTGGTGACCCTCATTTGTTGCTTTAATCACCAAGATAATTCTCAAGTGTCACACTCAAGAGGGAGAAGCCATGCCTCCTGCTTGTTTTCTGTTAAATATACCCCTGGAAGACTCGAATAACCCAGGATGTTAGAGTTTATTGAGAGGCACATAACACATTGAGATTTCCAATCATGTCTCCTCATAAGAGTTTGCAAAGTTGTTTTCCTACCTCTGTCTCGATGACTTGTCTTCTTCAAACTCAGCCCTTGTTAATGTATGACACCAGACATGACTTCCTGGAGAGAAGTGATCAGGGAGCACAGGCCCCTTGCTGAGAAACACATTAGCACAATTTTTAAAATATGCTCCTTAGACTCATTTGATCTATGATATGTGTTACGAGTTAATAAATATTGCCCTAGCTTAGGTTCCGTCTACATGTACTAGAAACATCTGTTGCCATGCTCCTTTAAGCAAGACAAAACAGATATGCTGGTAATTGCTTTGAAGTTTTTTTTTTGTTTTTTTTTTTCCTCCAAATAGTTGTTATTCAAGAAACTTAAATGACATAATTATAAAGTATGCATTGAGAGTTCATTCCTCCTTAAAAAATATTAATTAGACCCTTCTTAATCTCTATTGCAGATCTCGTTAAGAACTTGTTTTTCTTCCAACTGCCTCTTTTGATTATGTATAGATAGCATGTAATTACATATAGGTGGAAGGTTATTCTATACAAATATGTTTGTATTTTATGTAAATAAAATGCATAATAGGTTTTAGTAGTCTTCTCATTAAATGATATAGATTAAAACCAAAATTAGCATTTTGCCCTCTTTTAGCACATACCCTGTCTCTTCCTTTTTTCTATTAGCAATATGGAGCATTTAGGCAATAGAGATAAAATAATCAGTAATTTTGACCTCTAGCCGAAAGAAAATTTGTTTTCTTTGCATATTTCCTTAACAGGTAAATTTGCTATCACCGTCGTTGCTATTATCAACATCTCTTTGTTTTGCTTTCTCTTCTTTCAGTTCCTCAGCTCGAAATTTGAGATGGATCTCTAAATGCATTCTATTTTTAAGGGAGGAGTGAAAGGAAGAATGTTTAGGGGACACTTGGAAATATGATCAATTTTAGTAATACTCGTCCATATCATAAGTATTTTGTTTTCCCAGAAGGCTCACAAAGAGAAGACTTTCCAAAAATATAATTTTAATAACAGTCTCAAACTGATTTCTTTTTCTTATGCATTCAGGCTGTTGCTTGAAACTGTGTGGGTTTGCGTGATAAACAGCTAATTACCTGTCAGTTGCCATAGCAGTGTGTATAGGAAGATGAAGAAGCTCACAGAGCTCTGTTACCCACTTTGACAGAAGAACATTCTTATAATTTCTACCTTTCAATCCCTACTGGAGTTTCTAGCAGCAATTTTAGGATGCTCTGCATTTGGCATGTTCTTATGTGACCGATTTAGCTTCTTTCCTTTAAGAGGAGACTATCAGTTTGAGTGAGAAGTAGAGAGAATCAACTTGGAAGAAGCTTTGTGATGCTAACACAATAGACTCATGACTTAGCTTCGCAGAGTTCTGTAGGCAACAGTTGATATAGCCCTGGTCAAGCAAGGAGCCTTCTTCAAAGAGCTCTGCCTCACCTCATAAATTCTTATATATAAAAAAATTTTTATATATCACCAAGAAAACAGTACTTTATTCTTTCAACCAACATTTTTGAGCACCTGTACTTGGTCAACATTGTATTGGTCTCAGGGGATATTGTGGTGGGCTGGAGAGAGACATCTACTCATTCAGCAAATACTTCTTAAGCATTTACCATGCTCTGAGCACTTCGTTGTGTGACCTGGAGATGATAAAAGAGAGGCACAGCTCAGATTTGGAAGTAAGGTCAGCAGTTAAGAAAAAACAGCTAGGCGGAAGTTAGCCAGGAAAACTGGGGAGGATGGGAGAATATGATGGGAAAGTATTTCTGAGAGAAGGGTAGTCTTTCTGAGATTAGTGGCAAGTAAATATGGTAGATTTAGAGAAAAGAGGTTACTGTGTCTGGAGAACAGAATTCAAGACAGGTGAGGGCAATGCCACAGAGATGTAAGCAGAGATCAAATCACAAAGGGCCTTAAGTAAATTGTGGCAGTTTGCATTTTTGAAAGATGACTATAGCAATATCGCCCATTCCACATGCTCTTTTAAAATGAGATCTTCTCTTATTTCTTCCACCAAATGGTGGTGTCCCTGCTCTTTTTTCTTGAACCTGGGTAGACATTTTGATTTCTGAGATTAGATTAAATAATGCCATACACTTCTGTCTTACTCTCTGTGGATATTTACTTTTAGAACTCAGTCACCATGCTGTGAGGAAGTCCTAACTAGTCTACACAAAAAAACCACAAAGAGAATTCATATGTCCGTGTTCTGGGTGGTTGCTGGCTCACGTCCAGCCAACCACATCAGATTCCTCTCAGTCTTCGAGCATTCCTAGAAGAGAACCCTGGCACTGGGGAGCAGAAACAAGCTGCCCCCATGGAGCTCTGTCTGAAATCCTAACTTTGGGTAGCTTGTTCCACAACAGCAGCAAATAGAACATTTCCTAAGGAGCGTGTCCTTTTTTTCTGAGGCAATGAGGAGCCACTAAAGAGTTGTAAGCAGGATTAGATCTGCATATCAGAAAAATCATTCTGGCTCTGATGTATGAGTGAACTCTGGAAACAGGGAGGCTAGTTGGGAAGATATGGAACAAATTCAGATAATATGTAAAAGGAGCCTGGACTAAAGTGATAGTAGGAGAGATGAAGAGGGTAAGTCAAGAGTTACATAGGAGCTAGGATCTGTAGGGCCTGGTTCTAGACTGCATGTGGTAGATGGGGAGGAGGAATATAGGAAACAAAGATTATGTTAGGGTTGTTGTCTTCCTAACAAGGTGGCTGATGATGCCTATTACTTTGATAGGAAGCATTGGAGGAGGACACATACAGGTGGAAGGACATGTTGGGAAGTCAGGAAGTGGGAAGTGATTTTTTGGGTGCCCTATGGATCCTTCACACTCCAAATCAACAATTAAAGATGTCCAACAATTGAAGATATACTTGGTTATACATGACATTTTCAGATGTCTTCTTCTGTTCTCCTAATTCAAATAGCTAAAAATTGGAACACATCTCAAAATTTCTGCAAATTATTTGGAGGTGATTGATTGGAAATCTCATGAATAAAGCTCAGAGGCTATGCACTGAGAAATGTGGGGACTAAATGATGAGTTAGATACTATTTCAAATCCAGTTCTAGATTCAGCAGGAAGGTAAAACTTAGAATGATAATAAAACTAAGAGATGATGTATTTAAAGAGTAAGAACATAGTTTAGAAAAGACTTCAGTCCCAATGGATTGTCAAGACCATACGAAAGAGAAGGCATTTGAGCAAGAAAATACCATTAGATACAAAGAAAAGAAAAAAGGAGATGCTGTGGCATGAGTTAAGTTTGGAGGTGGGCTCTGGTATCGGGCTTCCTTGTGTGAAAGACCAGGCCTTCAACTCACTAGCTTGGGAAAATTAAAAAAAAAAAAAAATCCCATCTAGGTAAAAGCAGAACTGCCTAGAATATTATTCACAAATATATCGCTGTTATTCTTTTCCAAAAAGAAAAAAAAAAAAGCTTTGATAAACAATGTAAATTCTTTTCAATTAACACTCCTTCTAAATAATGATTTAAAAAAATATAGTGATAATGATGGTGATGAGGATGCTATTGGTGATTTACGGCAGCTACCTTTCATTAAACGTTTACCATGTTCCAGGCAGTGAACTAAGTACTTTGTCTACATGGTTAAGTTTTTTAATCCTTTTAAAAAACCTAGTGGGCAGATACTATTATTATGATCTCTAGTCTGTAGTTGGAGTTCTGGATTTAAATGGTCTGATGTTCACATTCTCAGCTCTGCTATTTTATGACCATACAGCCTCACCCACCCTTGTGTGCAATGGGGATAACAGCAACACCTTTTCGTAGCTTTGCTGTGTGAATTCCTGAGTAGATACATGGAAAAACACTTAGCCTAGCAACTGGCACAGAATAAAACTGTAGGTGTATGTCCCTCCCTTCTGGTACGCCCGTCCTGCCTTCACTGGCTTGTCTTTGCTGTCACTGTGAGCATCATTCTGTTGCTACCATATTTCCTGGCCTCCTGTCAACCAGCAGGTATTTTTTGAATCACTGACATATGTACATATTTTTGCTAGATATTGGAGAAAATGCTAAAGATGGGTTATTCCTTTGGTAAATCAAGTTTTTATATTAAATAATTTAGGAACTAATTTGGAGATTTTCCCCCATTTCTTTATTTTTTTTTTTTACCAATAAGGAAACTTTTCAGTAAAATGTTTATCCTCTTTGTGCTATGTCACCTTTGTACTATATGTACCCCCAGCCCAGTAAAAAAGAAAAACATTCTTTTATAGGCAATATGATGTTGACGTGTTCAATTAAAATAATTCAGAGGACAGGTCTGTGAGTACAGATCCAAGTAGTTAGAATTCTGGAGATATAATGACAACTTGAAACAAAAGATGAACAAATGTGAAATAAAGTCACATGTCTTATTAAAAGCCTTTTAATCTCCCTCATCAAATTTACTGCTCCCTAGGGGCTTTACACAAGCCAAATGGGTCAGTCCATTCCCAGACAGAAAGAATTAGAAAGCCTTATCTCTTCAGATTTTAACTAGCAAGTGCTTCTGTTTCTGCCACACAGTGTGGTTACTGGAAATTAGCCCTGCACAGTATAAAGTGCCTGGATTCTGTGCTGTACTGACTTTTCTGTAGTTCCCTGCCCTGTGTGAGCCCTTTAGATGAGACTCCCCAGTTCAGCCATTGTCCCTGAGCTTGCCATAAGCACTAGAATGCCGGTCTCTAAGGCCACCTAGTCTCTGCCCAAACTGGCTGCCCCGTTCCTCACCACATTAGATTTCCCTTTTCTCATGATAAATTCCCTTTTGAGGCCCTTTGTTTGATAGAAAACCTTCTTAAGACAATTTTAACTCACCAGAGAATTTCTAACGACTTCTGCAAAAGGAAAATGGTTGATTTGCATTCCTTTCCATTCAAAAAGCTCATTTGAAGTCATAGAAATCAACTAATTTCCTGCCAGTTCAGCTCAGGTGCTATCAGTACTGTTCTAAACAGCTTCCACACATCCTCTGGACCTCTCCACCTGGCCCTCACCTCAGAAGAGCCGGATTCTCTCCAGAACAGAGGATCGCTGCTTCAAGAAAATTTACTGTGTTTAAGGAAAGCAGCTGGAAACTCTAAAATGGAAGACTTTCTTCTAAACCAAATAAACATTTTATAACAATTGAGACCAGAGAAAATGAACCTGAAAAGCAATAGGTTTTGAATGAGTAAAGGATAATTCTGGGTTTCAAATTGCAAATTAAAAATAGGGAATTTTCTTGAAGCTGAGCCTCTTAATAAGTTCAAAGCGTATTCTAGGCAACAGATTCCGAGTGGGGATCACCTGAGCTGTTTGGAAAATGGCTTCACACTTTGAAACTGACATGGACAGTCCTCATCTCCAACAGGCAGAATGTTAGTTAGATTGAATGCGATTCAAATTGAGTTAATATTTTCGAGGCCAACTTGGCACAAGTTCTGTTACAGGCACAGTGCCCAGAAAAAGACAGCATAAAAGCCATGCTATTGAGCCTTGTGGAGCCCACGTTGGACAAATCCAGTAATTAAGGAAAGGAAACTATAGAGACTGTAAAAAAGAAGAATAGATCTCTCTGTCTCAAAGTCTCTTGTAGATTGTTACAATATTAGCAAAGTAATTTGAGAAACTTTGGATTTAACAAAAGTAAACAGGTGTCTCTACAGTGAGGCTTTGCAATATGTTTGTAGATCTCCAAGACAAGTGTGGAGTGTGCAGTTTTCTATGCGTACTGGGAAACCGTTATCCTTGGAGCATTTTCCAGTGCTGGGAAATGGCCTTCAGAACCATCTTTGGGAATTGTTGTGGTTCTTGTTTCTTTCTCTCCAGTTGTAATAAGTTAGGACAGAGAGAACAGCTCTGGTGCAGTCCCCAAGCTTGCCACTCATGCCAGCAAAGGAGAAAGTACAGCAATATGCTAATATCCATTAGCTTCTTTGCCTCATTATGCAGTTGCTTCCAGGTTTTGATTAATGAAAGCGTTATTGGGAACAACAGTACTCGGTTCTTTTTTCAGGCAGAGAGCACATTATTCTTAAAGGTGGGAACATTAATCTTTCTTAGTTTGTTTATTTTTACCCTCCTTTGTCTTTATAAATGGCCACTTGTACCAGTTCTTGGATATCTCCTGTTTAAAAAAAATTGACCACAGGAAAATAGCCTTTAATAGCGAAGGATCTGTGATAAGAAGTACATATGATGCCCTCACACGCATACACGTGGCTCCTAACATACTTCTCCAGTCATGAGACCCAATGTGAATAAAGCAATCTCTGTGTTTTAAAGAGATGAACTTAAGCAGCTTGGAAAGCTATGAAATTAATGCATACAGGCTGTTATTTGGTCCGTTCTCTGACAGAAGCAAGAAAACGCAAAATTAAATGAGGGCACAGGGAATGGAAGACCTAGCCCTGACTTTGGGAACAAAGACTTCTCTTAAGGTGAGAAGATGGGAGCCTGAGAGTGCTGGGCTGTGGAAAAGCAGGTGTTGCTATAAATCAGAGGAAGAAAGGTGTGGGAAGAAACAGGAATAATCTACACTGAACCATTCACAGAAAGTGAAAAATCTGAGTTCTTGGGGAGTGTTTAGGGAGAATGCCTGGGATCATTCATGTAATCAAGAGACCTAGAGGTAGAAATCCATTCTCCTAATGCTCCGTGAATTTTTCTTTTGCCTTCACCACACTATCTTAAAGGATGTTTTATTCTATTTTTCTGACACTAGAAACCTAGATTTTTCTCCACTCAATTCCACCCAATGCTTTCTCATCTCGGTAAGTGTCATTACCATCTGTCTAGTTGCAAAATCCTCAGCCAAGGACTTATTCTTGATTTCTGTCTTTTCCTCAGTGCTTTCACTCAATCCATCCTCAAGTCCTACTGCTTCAGCTTTCAGAATTTACCCTTTAAAATATGGTCGTCCCTACCGATGACACCATGCTACACCGCCTGCTCGAACTATTGCCACTTCCATGCTTGGTCCCAACAACCAAATGCTCCACCTAGAATGAGTGATATTTCTAAATATAAATGGAATCATGTTATTCTTATACTTAAAATTGCCCAGCCCTTAGAATATCTGATTTTTTTCTTGTTCATGAAGTCTGAGGCTTGACTTCTTCCTTGGCATCATTTCATGCCTTAGAGCCATGCTGACTTTCTTTTCTTCAGACTTTCTAAGCTCATTCTAGGCTTAGGGCCTTCGCCATTACCATCTCCTCTCCTTGGAATGCCCCTTTCCTCCAGCAATGCTGTCTCCCTATCATTACTGAGGACTCATTTCAAGAGTCTCCTCTTTAGAGAAGTTTTTCCTGACCCATCCACCCTGCACCGATCTCAGAGTCATTTCTGCCAAATCAACCTGTTTCTTTCCTTATAAACATCTTACCACTATCCACACTTCACTTTGTTTTTCTTCTTTATTGTCTGCCTCTTCCCTGCTCTTCACTAAAATATGAACTCCATGAGAGCATAGGCTTATTCCTCTTGTTCATCCCTGTACCCTTGTAGCCCAAAAGATTATCTGTCTCATAAAATACCCTCAATAAATATTTGCTAATTGAATAAGCATACAGAAAATAAAAATACATAAGTATATAGAAAATAAAAATAAAAATAAAAAAGCATACAGAAAAGATAAAATAAAAGTCAATGATATTCTTTAACATCATTAAACATCATAAATCTTGATAATAAAATGAGAAAAAATCATAAAAGATTATTAGTTTGGGGGCTGTTAGAGTAATTCTATCAAAATTTGGCAGTGGGGCAAATAAGACCCAAAGTAGTTAAAGATCCTAACTAAAGTTATTTATCTAGTGTGTAAGGCAACATAACTAATGGTAAATAGTGATTAAATAACATAAAAGAATAGCCATTTCCTTGGTAGAAAAAAAAATGTATTTCTTAAAATCTACAAATCTAGAAGTTAATGGAAAAAGGGCTGGAGTTTGAGTGGGAAGACATTATTTTGCTAATATCAGTGGCCAAGTCCTCTAACAATTCAGCTTCAGTTTCCTTATATGTTTTGAAAATATTTGATGTAACAAATCATGAGTAGGAGTATCATGAGAGACGTCTGCTGTTTTTAAGTGAAAGGAGAAATTTATTTTGACTCACAAATTTATTGTAGTAAGTATGTATTTATATATAGAAGTTCTAAATATATATATCAAGATTGGCATTTTAAAAAATTTATAATCAAGAGAATTTGTTTCCTAGAATATTTTATAGATTCATATCAAATATCAATGGAGTATCTACCATGTATAAAATATTAAGAATATATATAAAAAATAACTTTTCTTTATTGGAGTTAGCCAATAAGTGGAGGGAGGAACATTTTTTGGATACTTACCCTGGAAATATATGGGAATGAAGAATAAGAAAAAGGATGGTGTATGAAGAGATTTTTTTTTTAATATCGGGTGTTAACCACATAGAAGACTAATTTCTCCAGCCCTGTGTTGCAGCAGAGAGCAGAAAGAACTAAAGAGTGAAATGCCTCAGGAGGCAGATTTCAGAAGCTACACTATAAGTAAGTACTCTTAACCGTGACAGCTGGCCCACGTTGGATGAGTTTGTCTTAGAGATGAGGGTGAACCCCATTACTGGAACTAATCAAAGAATAGTTTCGGACACACAGTAGTGTGCTAGACAATGTTTAAATCTCCAGGAAGAGTGAAAGGCCATGGTTTGTTGAATTTGCTGATTTCCATAGTGTAAATATTCCCATTATGTCTGACTTCAAACTAACATCATTAAAAATAGAAGGGAAAGAAATAGATACATTTCATTCTCATAAGCTGGTACAAGACAGCTCCAGAACAGCTCTAGATAGAGTCAAAACTCTTATCAGCTGCAAGTTACAGGAAACTGAATGCAAATATAAGTTTTAAAAAAGCAAGAAACAATTTTGGTTCATATAACTGAGAATTTCGAGAATTCTCAATGTAGAGGGCTACATCCTTGCATTGCTGGATTCAGTGTTCAAAATTGTGTCAAGAATTTTGTTGCTTTTATTCTTGCATGCATTTATTGGTTCGAATATGTTTACTAACTACCCACACTGTGTCCAGCACTGTTTTGAGTGCTGAGTATATAGTGGTAATTAGACATAATTCTGCCTTCATGACGTTCTAGTGGTGATGATCAATCAATACACAATATCATAGGGAGCAATAAGTGCTATGAAGAAAAGAAACCTAAAGAATAAGGAGTCATGGGTTTTGAGGAGAGACTATAACAGATCAGGTGGAAAGGGGGTGTCAATGATTGGGAGATAAGCTCCTTGTATACTGAGGTGAGGACATTGCAGATAAAGTAAACAAGTTCACAGGTGCTAAAACTAGAGCATGCTTTCATATTTGAGCTGAGGGGTGTCAGGAAGTTCTATATGGTAGGAGTCAAGTAAGTGAGAGGGAGAGTGGTAGGAAAGGAGTTTTGGAGAGAAAAGGGCCAGGATCTTGAAGCCAGAACAAATACTTAGGATTTTATTACAGGACAAATGCAAAATCATTGGAGGATTTGAGCAGTTAACTGCCGTGATCTGATTTACACATTAGAAGTACTCATCTGCCGACTGATTAAAGAGTTGTTGGAAGTGGTCATGACACTCCAAGAAGCAGGGAACCATTTAGGAAACTATGGTTATAACCCAAGTCGGTGATGCTAGTGGCTTGGACTATGGTAAAGTGTAAAGGTGAAGAGACATGGGCAGGTTTGTGACCACAAGACTTGATAATGAACTTGATATGTGGTATAAGAGAAGGAGAGGAATAGAGATTGAACTTTGAAAATTTGAGGCTTAATCATAGAAATATTTATGCACGAGTATTTTGACATTCACGGAGATGCATATTAGACTGTCTCAAAGGAAAAGTAAGGGCCAAAGGTGAAAACATGGGACCTATCCTTGAATGAAAAGATGATATCTAAAGCCATCAGCAGCAAGTGTAAATAGAGAAGATCTGAGACTGAGTTCTATTCCAAAAGGGGGAGAAGATACAGCCACAGCAATGAAAAGGATGAGCAAATAACAAGGGAAAAACAGATGTTCTCAAAGTCAACTGAAGTCAATACGTCGAGAGGTGGGAGTGACCCATAGAGCCAAGTATTACTGAGACATTGACGTGACCAGAGTGATTTCAGTGAGATGACGGGACCATATCCTGTTTTGTGAGGGTTGAAAGGAGACAGCATAGATAATTCTTTGAAGGAAAGCCACTGTAAAGAAAGGTAGAGTTATAGGACAGAAATGCAGGAGGCTTAAGGGTTAAGAGAAGGAATGTTTTTTGTTTGTATTTTGTTTTCTAAGTTGGAAAAAGTCACAGAAAATTCATAAACCGGTGGCCATAACATAGTATAGAGGACAATTTGGATAATGAAGGAGAGCAAGGGGTAAGTGAAAGAGCAAACTCCTTGAGTAATAGATGCTAAGATGGGGGATCTGGGGTATATAGAAGGGGATCGGTATTAGGGGCAAGAACAGATCTCTGTTGTAATGAAAGGAGAAGAAAATGTGACTGCAAAAGTTGTAGGGTTGGTAGATTGGCTGGTAGAAACTTAGGAAACTCATTCTGATTACTTGTATTTTCTCACTGAAACGAAAAGCGGAACTATCAAATGCAAGTGAGTGGTGAGAATAATGTATTAGAAGCTTGAGGAGAAAGGAGACAGTTTGAAGTGGACCTCTCAGAAAATGAGACAGTGTATTGACCAGGAAAATATATTAAAATTGCCAGGCATTGCCAAGGGGTCACTTGAGACTCTCTGTTTGGTTTCTGGATTCTGCCTTAATTCCTCTGGCAAGCTCAATCCTCTATGTGCCAAGATAGGTACCTGTTTTTTATGGCTTTCATCCTACCACCTTAGCAAATCCAGTGGAAAGAAAAAAACCTCTTTCCCAAGAGTTCCAGTAAGAATCTGAGTGAGCTCTCATCTGCTGCACTTCACTCCTTGCTCAGGCTTGATTTCATTGCTGTGGTGGTGCATTGGGTAAGGAGGGGGAACTGTGCTCTGATCAGTGGGTCGTGCATCCTTGCCAGGAGCCTGGGGCTGTGTGGATTCAGCCCTATACACACATGAATATACAGTGAGGGAGATTGGCTTCCAAGGAAAATCATAATAGAAACTGTGAGAGCAAAACAGACAGTATCCATCACTGTGTATAATTCGTTTATCATTTACTGGAAAATTGGCAGAGTTGAGTCAGGCTTCATAAATGACCTCTAAGAACTCTTTCCATTGTATGTCTTTAATTCTTTAGTTTCGAAACTTCCAAACCAGGCACATTTGGGGAGGGAAATGATCCAACAATCATACTATTGATGAGTTTCATCAGTCTTCTGATCTATTCACCTGCTCTGCCTAGTCAGTGTATATCAGCCTGCCCCTCCTGGGCAAACTCTTCCCTCAGCCCTCTGTCTCACACAAGCCCTATTTTCTTTGGGATTCTTTTACAGCTGTCATATTGCATTAAATTTTCTTACAGAATTTCTCCTATTTAAAATATATATATTTATTTTTAAAACTTTCTGCACCATCATTCTCTAAAAACACAATTCTGTTTTTATTGACTTCTAACTATATATGTGGTTTTTTTTTTAAAAAAAAGCACTTCTTAACAATTTTGCTATGGATTTATATTCTCAGTATCTGTGCAATCACATAAGTTGCTATGGTAATATTATAAAATTATTCCAAATCACGAGGCTTCCCTGAAACCACGAATGCTGTATTTAGAAATAACATTGCTGAAAACCTTACATTTCAGATAAGAAACTCCCAGATAAGCAGAGACTCTTAACTAAGTTTACTGTCCCAATTTTCCCTCTTAACTTACCATTCAGTTAGATTTTGAGTGATAACAGTGTACAGAAAAATGATCCCCAGCTCACAAAAATAAATTAGTCTTGAAAGAGAGCATCAATATTTAGAAAGAATGCTGTTAACTAAACATAAAATAGGTTTTATTTCCTCTTCTGCCATATATAGCTTATACAACTCTGGGCAAATCACTTACTTTACTTTGCTCATTTATAAAATGGGGATGAAAATATTAAACCACCTTTTAGGCTTATTAGAATCTACTTTTTATTGTGATACGAACACTTCACATGAGGCTGCATCTGTGAAGTCTTATTAAAGTTCTAAGTTCACAGTATGGTATTGTTAAGATGGTGCACAGCAGGTCTCTAGAACTTACTATCAGGTGTAACTGAAACATTGTAGTTTCACCAAACAACCCCCCACCCCTCTTTCTGCTGCCACTGGCAAGCACTGTTATATTTTCTGTTTCTATGAGCTTTACTATTTTAGATACCTCGTATGAGTGACATCATGCAATACTTTCTCTTCTGTGACTGGCTTACTTCACTTAACATGGTATCCTCCAGGTTCATCCAGCATTATTTACAATAGTCAAGAAAGGAAACAACCCAAATATCTATCAGTGGATGTCTGGATAAAGAACATGTGCTTTATATATATAATGAAATATGATTCAGTCTTACAAAAAAAAAATCCTCATATGCAACAACATGGGTAAACCTGGAGAACATTATGGTAGGCTTATTAGAATTTAAATAAAATGTACATAAAGTCTGAACACAGTATCTGGTACTGAATCATGACTGTGCCCTCACTCACTATCTCCCCAGCCCTCACAGCAGTCAGGCCTCGGGCGTCAGCTGCACCAAGCTCACTGTCATGTTCTTGACAATTTATTCTCCTGTCTACCAGCTTACAGCCAACAACTGCTTGACTCTGGACCACCCCTATAAGCTAAGAGGCAAGACATGGAGGGCATTCCTCCATGGAATTTTTCAGGAATGGGTATAGACCTTTGCATTTGCCCCTCCTGCCACTTATGTAGTAGGCGTTCATACATTTGTACATTAGAGAGGACGATGAGAGAGAGCATGATATTAAAAACAAAACAAACAAACAAAAAATGCTGCCTTGCTAAGACTAGAGATACCAGGGAGAGTGGTTAAAAGCATTGGCTTACACTTTATAACTAAGTGATTATCATCTGGGGATGAAACGTTTATATTTGATGACCTCACACTCCTTGGGTTTAGAAAGTGTCACTGTCCTTGCTGCTGGTTCCTGATCCATAGCTCAGTGCAGAGAATATATTTACGCAGTGAAACAAGTTAGCTTCAGGCTGTCCAGCTCCGAGGCAGGACACGGGGGAGAGGTGCCTCCTCTACTCATGCTGCTCTGTCGGGAAGCAAAGTTTTGAAGTTGACGTCAGGAGCCAGAGTAAATGGATGGAATCATTTACGATCCCAGAGATACTCTGCTCAAGTTTCGCATCAAACACCTCCCCACTCTCTTTGTTCACTTTGAACAGAACAATACGAGAGATCTGATCAGACTCCTTGGAAGACCCTTCCGGAGGAGGCTGCACCCCCACCATCCCCACACACAGTCACCTCACTTCAGTGTTCACTCCTTTTATGAAACATGGAAACTTCTTTCAACTAGAGGATTTAAAAGGAAAAATTTGACTCAAGTTTTTCCCATTGAGGCAGCCAAGACAATGAGTCCCCCCACGCACACAGCCCACCCTTAACTGAGGCCATTCTTGTGACTGCTGGCAGAAATCATGAAAGGAAAAGCCTCAGGGGTGGGTTGGGAGCCTCTGGTTGGGTTTTCCATTTGACAGTATTTGAGAAATGTGTTTTAAACATGGAGCATTAGGATAAAGAGACAAGAAAATATTTTTTCTGATAAATTAAAATTAGGGATCTTTACATTACTAGAGATTCTAAAAAACCATAAATTTTTAAGTAACTCCCAGTCAGCTAATCCCCCTTGGTTTTCAGAACTGTGTAGTGAGGAAAGCTTTCACTGCTTGATTGTTCCTCCTCTTGTTAGTGATGAATGATTAATGTGACTCTGCTACACCAGGGAGGCTGCCTGATGTTCTTCCCGCACCCACTCCAGGGACATTGCTGCTGAGATGAGCTCGGTTGATAAAACCTCATTTGATCGTTTATGCATTTATTGAGCACCTACTATCTATCAGGCCATAAGGGAATACAGACATAGAAAACACATTGCTCACTCAAAGGAAAGAGAGACAAAGAATCAATTACAATACCGTGTGTTAAATGACAGGAAAAAAGTATTCTCTGAGCATGGAGGATGACACCCTGGACAGCTATCAAGGCTGGCCAGAGACAGATAGCCAGGATCTGAGGCAAAGGCTTTGGAGAGGAAAGGAACTTGAAGTAGTCTATAAAAAGTAGGTGAGATTTTAATAGGTCAAGAGGGTTTTAACAAAGAGCATTAAATATGAGAGTGAAGGCAGAAAGTATATATATAAAAAAAACATATGAAGAGCTTCCTGGTTAGAATAATGTTGGATACCTGTTATTAAACTTTGGTTAAGTATCAGGTATTAGTCACATTGACTTATTTAATCAACATGCAAACTACATCAGTTAGGAATAGTTAGGTGGCAAGTAACAGAAAATCCAGCTCCAACTGACTTAATTACAATACAGAATTTATTCAAGCTTGTGTAATCCAACCATCCAAAGATATAATTTGGGTATGAGAAGGCTCAACCCCCTTTTGCAAGCCATGGAGGGAAAGAACTAGATATATCCTTCATCTAGAATGATAATACTCTTTTCTCTACCATCTTTAAACACCTCCTGGTTTTATATTCCGACTCTTCCACTAACTAGCTGTGTGACCTTAAGGAAGTTACTTAACTTCTCTGTGCCTAGAGATGGTCTTAGAAATATATATAAGTCTAATTTAAAGAAGTGCTTCTAAACCTGAAATTCTAAGCAAAATTATTAGGGTTGTGCATGCACACACACACACATTTTTCTGGAAAGAAGTTCAACACTTTTTCTTACATTCTCTAGAAGGCAGATATAGTTTCTTTTAAAAAGATTTGTGACATCTCCGCTCTATAATTGAATAGTCAGTCAGTATGATTTTCTCTTGAAAAGCCTTTAGACATAAAACATTAGCCCTGGGTGATCATTTAAACTTTCTCCACAGTTTACACAAAGATAAATGAATACCCAAATCCAGGAAGAGACTAGGAGGCATATATATAGCTTCTTAATGGTAGAGCTTGACATTAAAATTTGGATTTTTAACTCGCTGATAGATACCTTTCTTACTACACCAGACAAATGTCTCCCCAGGCAAACCCTCTGTGTTTCCTACTGTACTACATGTAAAGGCAAATGACGTGAAGGGGAAACCCAGGCTACTTATTAGAGATCTGAAGGAAGTCCATTGTGGCTCATGCAGAGCACTGAGGGGAGAATGGCAGAGAGAAGCTGGGGCTTCAGATCATTTAAGACCTTTCAAGCCATGTGAGAGACATAGCTCATTACTATTGGGAAGACACTGAAGGACTTGAAACAGGGAAGTTGCTAATCACATTTGCACCCCTCAAATAAAGAGCTGCAAAAGAGTGGGGATAGGGGCTACCCTGAGCGTTATTGCAGTTATGAAGTTAGAGATGGGTTGTGGGTGCATGAAAGAGAAATGAACAGATTCCAAGGACGTTTCAGAGTCAAAGTCAATAGGATTTGGTATTAAATTGGATGTGGTGGCAGAAGTCAAAGGGGAAAATCAGGTGTGGTGTCTTGGTTTTTGTCAAAGAGGCGGGTTGGCAAATGGGAGATATACCCGGAAAAATAGTAAGCAGAGGTCTGAAGACAAGCTGCTGTTCACTGTTAACCTTTGAGCACTCCTCGAAGACAGTGATGACCAGAACACCAAGCTTTAGCATCCACATATTCCTGGATAAAAGGATGGAGAGTGATTGTGATTGGCATTTGGTAAGCTCAAGTTTTTTGCCACAGGCCTCTGAGGACTGTTGCCCGGGTGATATTGAACAGCTGGTGACATTTCTCTGTGACATGGAGCAGCTAGAGATATTTCCTGGTGAGCTTTGATAGCTCGCCCCTAAGTTACCCAATATCCTTCTAGCTCAAACAAGCTATCCTTAGATCTTTTACACACTCGAAAGTGACACTGAAGGAAAGCGTCATTCATGCTGTCAGTCAACATATATTTATTGATCTCTGCCATTTTCCTGGCCCTTTTTGGATCTGGAAACAGCTAATCGCATAACTGAGGCATTTGAGTTTTAATGTGTTTGGAGTCAGTCGGTCTTGGAACTGGTTCAACTCATCTAGACTGTAGAAATTGGACAAAAAAAAGAAAACAATGGTTTGTGTCTATGCACCAGTTATTAGCTGAATAATCACGTAGACCAGTTTGCCTGGGAGGTCTTTTCATCTTTTCTCTTTCTGAAGTGTGGAGATGGTAAACTCAATAAAAACTATTGACAGAATGGATAACTCCTTAAAGGCTTAGTTCCAATTAAAACCAAGAAACCAAGTTAAAGAAAAAAAAAAAAAAAGCTTGTATCTCCCGATGGATAGAATATTCTCCATTGGCTAATTTACTGTGCACCCTGTAAATCTTTCTTGCATGAGAAAAGCCATTTGTCAAAGCTATTCAAAGGTTATGTCATTCCCCTTTTAGGCATGCAACAGTTGAATAGTTTGAAAATATGAATAATGAATACCTTTCACATAACAATTGGATTATTTCAAGAAATCACCTTAATAAATATTTACAGCATCTTCTCTATGCAAACCAGTGTATGTGTGAACAGTATTTAAAAAAGAATAAATTGCCCTATATCCCAGGAACTTATTATCTCTTCAGTAAAAGTAGAATTAGAAACAATGCTGAACAAGGCAGAGGGTAATATACAGGGGTGAGTGCAAGAAAAAATTCTTCCTTTCATAGATGGAAGGTGACATTTGATCCACTCTCTAGAAGAAGGAAATATTGGAATGAATACCTATAGCCCATCTCTCTATTTCATTACATATTTCTCACCACAGGAAAAAGCAGAACTTATCCATTGATGATCCTGCAGAATTCTGGGTATTTAGGGAGGAAACAGCCACTGCCTTTAAAGGACAATGGACCAATAGAATTTCCTGGTTTAGTTATTTTACCACAACTATAAAAGATATCAGCCTTAGGGAGGCAGGGTGAAGGGTTCAGAGGACCCTATTCTTCATTTCTTTGCAACTTTTTGTTAATCCATAGTTAGTTCAAAATAAAATTTTATTTTGAAAAGTATAGTGGCCTCTGTATTTCTCTAAGGCTTTGCTATTTAATAGAATAGCCACTAGCTACACGTGGCTATTGAGCATTCAAGATGTCTTTTAAGTGTAAATATATACCAGACTTAGTATGATTTTTTTAAAAGTCCAATTCAGTCATTTTTATATTTATTACATGCTGAAATTATAATGCTTTGGGTATATTGAGTTAAATAAAATATATTCTTAAAATTAATTTTGCCCTTTTAAAATTTTCCATGTGACTACTTAAAAAAAATTAAAATGTACATGTGGCTCACATCATATTTCTATTTAGGTACTGCTCTAACTTTTTTTCCAAATGAGTTTGTGAGTGAAGCTACAATTTTGCAATTAGGTGGCTAGATAAGCATCTTCTCTAGTTTTTTCCACATGGGATATAAACTTGGGAAGGGATAGATTCACAGGAAGCTCTTAGGTCTAAGCCATGTTTAATAATCCAGGAACACTTGTCATTTATGAGCTTTTAAGCCTCATTTATTAATTATCCCTTTTGGCTTCTTATGTCTATTTCAATGGCTAGAACTGGAACAAGAGGGCAAGGAGATTACGTTCTTTTAAACCTTTAGTATGAAGGGACAGATGAAATACTAAAATAATATAGAGGGAGAGGAGAACATTTTTAATCTAGAGTATATAAAAAATTAATAACAAAAAGGCATTTGTGTCGAGCTATGCATATAAAAATTTTCCAGAAAAAGGGTATATTAGAGATAATATCTGGAACCTGAAACTATGGAAGAGGTTTGGGAGAGAGCTAATCACCCTATTTGACTAGATATTGGGCTATTTGCCTGGGCAGTGAGTAGTGTCCCAAGGTTGATTGGAACTCATTATGAAGGAACTTGAATGAAGGCTAAGAGTCTGGGAATTATTCCATAAGGCAATTAGGAGCCATAAAAAAAGTTTTTGAGCAGAGGAGTAAGACGACTGGGGCTCTGGATTGAAATAAGTGTTAGTAGTGTGAAGAAAAGGTTAACATGAAGAGAAATTGGAGGCAGAGACACTAAAGTACTCAAGAATCACCCGATATTCTATAGTACCTGGTCTGTAAGGTAATGAAAGCCAAATTGGTTTAGAAAATAATGATTGAAAAATCCAAATAATTGAAAAAAATCTATTATTTTTTTCATTTGAGTCCTGTTAGTAATTGTTGAAAATATTCTTATATCCAACCCTGCATAAGGCAGATGGGTTCCCTGTTCTTATCAGGTATGTAGTCTACAGGGGAAAATAGACATTAAACAAATATTTTTAAAAGTACTTCCAGCACATTTGATTTCAGAGAGTTCTAACCTAACTTAACCTTTGGAATCAGAATGTGAAATTTTAGCTGACCCCAGAAAAATAATTCACCACTGGAGACTCAGTGAGTCAGGGAGGGGGAAAGTGAATACGCTAGGCTGAGGGAACAACAGGTACAAAGAAGTTAAAGATAAGAAAGAGCATGATGCTTTTAAAGAACCTAAAGGAGTCCAGTACATCTAGAATGAGAGCACAAGGGGAAAAAAGAGAGTGTATGAGGATATGCATGGCCTATAGGGTCTGTAGTCCATATCCTTATAAAAAGTGGAAAGTCCCTGAAGGATGTCATCAGCGTCAGAAAATGATTAGATCAAAATTCAATATTGGAATGGGGAGGTAGGTGGAAACCACCTAACCACATGGCTAAGAGGACAGGAAGGAGTAGACACTTTTTAGGATGCTGTTATCGTGTGGTCAATAGGAAGATGGTAGTTACTTTCATTTCAATTATACCATCAGGTGTAGATATAAACAAAAGTCTAGAATTATTTAGGAATGAACTAGATGAGACTTAATGACTGCATGAATGTAGGGAAGTGATGGAGAGAGAAGAGGCAAGAACAATATTCATGTTATAGCTGGCATGGTAGATGATGCCTTCCATGACGAAAAGGAACAAGGAAAAATATAGAGAATATTTGTACAATATATGTACAAATATATGTACAAATATTTGAACAAATATATGTACAATACAGAGAGCCTCCTTTTCCTATTGGATTAGCTTTATCGGGGATTTTAAGATGATTCTTTTCAACCTCATCATTCAAAGTTTAAGTGATATTTGCAAGTTCTCACAACTGGTTAATGATGGAGCTGGAACTGGATCCAGATTTCTTGAATCCTATGAAGCCCACTCCTTTGCTCTACAACCTTGCTTCTCACAGTGCAGTCCAAGGGCCTGGAAGCATCAGCATCACCAGGGATCTTGTAAAAAAATGCATATCTAAGGTCCTACCCTTGATCTCCAGAATCTAAATCTACATTTCAACAAGATTCCCATATAATTCATATGCACATTAGAGTTTGAGTCTTATTGTTCTACATCACACATCCTTATTTGTATGTAGACATCCAAAGCTAAATTCACAAGAGATCATTCTTTATAGCCAGAAGACAAATAATTTTATTTTCCTTTTTCTTCTACATAACCAAGCACCATAAACCTCAATTCTTTGCTAAGGAAAAAGAACCATTCCTGGTCATGCCAGGGGGCTGCTTTTACTCTTTGGAAAAAGTAAAGTTAAAAAGATCAACCACTTTTTCTATGACAGAGGAAGTAATTGAATATAGCTATAAGCTCAGAATTCAATCAATCTGTTTTTAACGACTTAAATTGTTCTTAAGGATAAAGATAACATGGTTGATCTCTTAGATGCTGCTGGCTTTGTAACTCATCCTTGACACCAATCTGATTAATTCTGGACAGCATCTTGTTCTCAATTATTTGTGAGAGGAAAGGACATGCTCTTTGTTCTCAAAGGCTGTAGACACTCCCAAAGTTACTTTGTGATGCACATGCTTTCAGGATATTTAAGTGTTTTTCATAGAAACTAGTTTGATTTGCATTCAGTCAAACTTTGCCTTCTCAGATGATCTTTTGGTTTATTCTTCATTCTATACATTAGGATAGCATAAACTTTTATTATCTGTTTTTATAATTTGGCAAAATATTTCTTTCCTTTATTTCCTCCTGTAACTTTTCTTTTAAAAACTAGCCCAGTTTTTTGTAGTGTGTCAGTACCTGAGCTTTAAATCAGAGGTCATATTTCCACGACATAGAAGTATTCTGAAAGCACAGTCTTATTTGTCTTGGTTCCCCAAAAACTGACAAACCAAAAAGTTCAGAATGTTCTGACTTTGGGGGAAGGCTTAAGTTAGCGATTGAAACCCCTTGAATCACCGAGGCCCAGGTGTCTCTCTTGGCAGCATAATGGCTTCATTGTGGTTCCAGGCTCCCCATCTTCATATCGTACCATCAGAGAGAGAAAGAATATCCTCTAGATTTTTCCATGGAAGACAGAGAAAATTCCTGTTTCCAAGAAAGCCAGTAGTAGCCTTTTCTTATTTCTAATTGACTATAACGTTCATCTCTGAACATCCCTTGGGATCCAGAGAGATGGACTGACTATATTGATTGGCTTTAGCTAACCCAGAATATTCTTCAGACCAGGGGATGGTGGTGGGCTCCACCCATGCCACATGGATATGTGTACCAATGGGATTTGTACAATAAAGAAAAATTTTACAGTTGTTCCAAGATAAGGGCAGCAAACTAAGGTTTTCTATTTGTTGAATAAATGAATGAACAGTTGGCTTCATATGGATTTTAGATGCCTTAACACAGAACCAAGTCTTAAAATGCAGCCTAGGAATGGTAAAGATTATTTCTTGGATAATTTCTAAGAGGGCAGAGCAGTATCAAAATCTCATCATTCAAAGCAAAATTATTCATATTTCTACATGTTTTTAAATAAGTTTATCCTGTCCTGATCTTTATTCTCCTCTACATGCAAATCATCTTTTTCAATAAGATATTTAACCCCTTTTTTCTGTTCTGGTCACAATGTGAGTGAATCTTACCAACTACTAATTTTGCTGTTTTTCTAAGATATGGAGTTTGTTAAAACTCTAAGTTCAAGTCTAACCTCAAATGTCATTTAATTATTAGCTTATCTTTCTTCCTCTTCAAAGACCAGAGGTTAAATGTCAACAGAGCACTCTGCTTCATTCTTCATTTGCCATCAGACTCTCTGCTCCTTGACTTAATTCAAAGTTCATCTATAATTAACTGTGGACTCTCATCCCTGTCATGCATCTCTTTGCTCTGGCAGTCAGTCCATCAGTTCAGGTAGATTGAAAGCAACATCTACTAGAAATCCAATAACAACAGCTTGTCTCCTCAGATCTGTGGTCCTTTCTCTGTATTGCTATCTTTCTTTTAGTTAGATTGTTGTTAAAACCTACTGTCATTTACAGTGTTCAAAAATAGCTTGTTGTTGTTTAGCTGGAAAAAATATCTTTTATACCATTCTAAAGAACTTGTATATCAACTCATATATGAAGCTGAGTCCTCTGAAGTTATGGAGCAGAACTCTGGCTTGTTCTCATTTTTTTAATTTGTTCTGTTTTCCCATTAGCTGCTGTTTCAATGACAGCTGTCAACTACTATAAGTATATTCATAGTATGGATATAAGTGATTTAAATGCCCATAAATGAAGTTACATGCTCTGCTTCTCAATCTCAACAAACTAACTATGAAAATCAAATTTTAAAAACTGCTATAGCATAACTAAGATTGTGTTCTACATGACAGCACCAACATAGTTTAGAGAATTTTAAAGTTGTGGAATTGGTCATTGGTTCCAAAAACATGTTGAGTGTTTTGACAGAGAATGTTAGATACACTCTCCTTACACAGTCACATTTTTTTCTCCACTCCTGGTTTAGATTTCATATATTGAAATATAACTTACTGTGCCATAGAAGAAAATTCTTAGCTTTACAGATATACTACATACCATCCTGTGACCCTAACAGGACACACTTCGAAAATAGATATGGGTTCAGATCTCACTTCTGTGAGGATATAAGCAAGTTACCTAGCCTCCCTGACCTCAATTTCCCTTGGAAATCAATGAGCTAAGGCAGAAGAGCAGTCAGCACAAACCTGGGGCATGGAAGGCACTCAGTGAAAGCATGTGAACTACTGCTAATAAGGATCTTTAAGTTCTCAGACATCCATCTTGAACACTTCCTAAAGTCAGCAGAGTTAATCTGCATGGGGGTACAGGGTGGGGAGAACTAGAAATAGTCCAAGATGTATTTAGTTATTGTAAATATTTTGATTTTGAGAAAAAGCATATTTAGGGTAGAAAACTAGAATTAATAACTTTTTAACATATCTGCCTAAAAATGTCTGAGATTATATATCACATCTATATTGCAAGCCTAGACCTGCCAAGTATAAATACTTTTTGGAATACGTTCACACCCATTTTTTTTTTACCTTATTATCTTTAACTGCTTTCATGTTACAATGATAGAATTGAATAGTTACAACAGAAACCACTTGGCCTGCAAAGCCTAAATATTTAGTATCTATCTCTCTTTCTACAGAAAAAGTCTGCCAACCCCTATGCTAAAAGATCATTTAAGATTATGAAAAGGGGGTTTAGAAGCATTCAGTGGATTGGTGTAAATTACCTTCAAAATCCATTTTAACTGTCTTGTGATATCATAACAATATAATTCTTAGAAGATAGGACCTAAAAGACTAAATGTATTTACTTCACTTGGGCTCATAGTCATGGTATAATGTAGTATGATTTCACATAAGATGATAAGCAAGACATTGTCTTAGGAAGAAAAAAAAAATTAGGTCTCATGATAGCCTGGGGCAATGAGAATAGTATTGAATCTGGAGTCAGAAGTCATGAGTTCAAGATCTACCTCTGCCACACATGTGGCCCAAGGCGCATCCTATAGCCACGTATTATGACATTCTGAGTCCCCCGAAAGCAGACTGGAGACATGCACTTGTGTGCAGGTAGTATTTTTGGGAAGTGATTTCAGGAAACAGCAGTAGGGGATTGGAAGAACTGAAAGAAAGGATGTATTATCAAGCTGACCATTGTTCTGGGCAACTGGGACCCAGTCTTGCAAGACCCCTGAAGAGCTGTGTACAGTGCAACAACAATGTCCGGCTGGGGGAGGGAAGAAGGGAGTTGATACCCACCAGCTTCAGCCATTCACTGGACTAGCCCCTAACCACCTCAAGGCGTTAACTCCCTCACATTTTCAGATTTGTGCATGCACCACTGCTAGAGGATTTCCATATGTAGCCCTTGACTCATTCGTATAGAAGACCCAAGCTCAGAAAACGAGACATGAGCAGTGCAGCTGTGGTAGGATGGGTGAGGTGGCATTTGGCTACTTTAGCGTGGAGTTGCCTAGAAGTGGCTGGAGCAGCAAGCGCTCCAAGAAGTTGTGAAACAGGACACAGGAGGTGTCCAATACAGTACCTGACACTTATTGAGTGCTCGGGATGTGCAAATCATTGAGTGAGAAATGCTTTCTCTGCATTATCACACTAACTTTGATAAGACACAATGAGCCGAATAGATTCTTTTACCACTTATTATGGATGAAGAAATTAATGAGGGAACTTAAGGTAGAGACACTAAGTAAGTACTGTTAACCATAATAGGAGTTAATATTTATTTCCTGAATTTTTAACATGTTAACCAATGCTAGAATCCCTTTACTTGAACTGACTAACTTAACTACCCTCCTACAATAAATGCTGGAGGTAGGGGGTATTATTTGTGTTTTATGAATGAGGACACTGAGGATTAGAGTGATCAAGCAATTTGCCTAAAGAATTAAAGACATGAGACTCAAACCCAGGTCTTCCTGACTCCATAGGCCTTCTCTTAAACATTCCAAAATGTTTATAATTTCTTCTTGACCAAACACAAATTTATCATTGCATACATTTTCTGACAGAATTTTCGTGAGCATTTTCATGGTTTCTATACTGTGACTAGACCAAATGCTCGATCTAGGCCAGTCAATAAAAAGGTTGAGAGCGCCAACATGTTTATCATTTAAGCAGTTATTTTAATCACTTGGTATTGATTAGATGACAGGAGAATAGTATACATACAAACTAAATTATAATCAATAAGTATGCTGGAGTCATCCCCAATAAACATTTTCATTGTTTAGCTTCCAGGTGCTAGAAAAACGACCTGTGAATAGAATTTAAAAGCATGTTAATACATTTTAAACAGATATTCATGGTACAATGTACTATGACTTTACATAGGATGATAAGCAAAAGGCAGTGTCTTAGGAAGAAAAGATACATTAGATGTCATGATAGCCTGTGGGCAAAGAGCATAGTACTGAATCTGGACTCAGAAGAGCCTAGAAGCATTAACATTCACAGATAGGCAGGGAATTTGTTAAGACCTGGGTGATGGTGATTACTACTTATATTTCAGCAGAACATTGGTCAGTGATCTTCCTGCTTGAGAACATTAGCATTTTTGGCCACAGAAATGATAACAATGTATTTTGAATGAGACCTGTTTCTTTTTAGTCCAATATAAACACAACTTTGGGACAATTTTTGAAGTTTCCATAAAAATAAATGTTTCGGTTAAATTAATGAACAAAATTTATGCTAACTACAACTTTAATAGAGGACAAAATATTTATTGATTGGAGTGATAATGATAAAAATTGCTGACCTTTATTGGGTGCTAAGCGTGTATCAGATATTGAGCTAAACACTTTTTGTTCTTATATCATGGAATCTACCTTCTACCAAAAGTTTAAAAGATGCCACAGGAACACTCACTTTCTCAGTTTCTCTCTGTACTTACAAAGTTATTCAGTCATATAGATAACATTATTTTCTTTTATTTCTGGGTGAACTTTTCTACTAAATGATTCTAGGACGTGAGTGCTCTGTTTGAATTCAGATTCATCCATGGCCTGTATAAAGGGGGCAGAGACATGCCTAGAGATTTGCAACAACATGGATGAACCTGGAGGACATCATGCTAAGTTAAATGAGCCAGTTACAGAAGGGCAGATACTGCATGAATCCACTTGTATGAGGGACCTAAAATAGTCAAGCTTATAGAATTAGTAAAACAGTAATTGCCAGGATCTGGGGAAAGGAGGAAGTGGGGAGTTGTCCAATTAGTAAACAATCTCTGTTATGCAGGATTAATTACTTCTAGATTGCACATAAAATTTTTGTTAATAGGGTAGATCTCATGTTAAGTGTTCTTGCCACAGGGAGGGCAAAAAAAAAAAAAACTTGCCTAGATAACAGCAAAGCACAGGTCCTGCAAGAGGACCAGCTGACAGGTGGAGTAGAATTTCTTCTCTTTTGCAAGAACCTCCTCTGGGAGGCTTAGGCTTTCTTTATCTCTGCCTCTGAAGCTTCAAAGGAAGAGTTTTTCCTTGCTGAAGCTCCAGGACAAAGAAGAAATGACCTACTCATTCTCCATCTCAGAGCAAGTCAGCAAGCTGCAAAGAGCCGGAAGGGAAGCAGCATAGGTCGAAATAAACTTTATGTGATGTTCTTGCAGAAGGTACATGCTGATTCTGACTCTGCTCCTTATTCTTTTGCCAAACTCTCCTTATATCTTCCTGGGTTAGTGATTGAATTCCTCCTTTTCTTTATGGGACCTTTTGCAAGGTCCCTGGCCTCCTTTATTCTATATTCTGCTAGGTTTGGAATAGAGGCCTCTGGTGTTATGTCTCTCCAGTGCAATCACTGTGCGAACTGCTAGACTGTTTCTAATGGCCCCACCTCAAACACACACACACACACACACACACACACACACACACACACATACACACATACATACACATACATGATACAACTGACACATGTAGTTAGGCACCGACCTAGCTTTTTATTATTGTTGTTGTTGCTATTGTAAGAATATTTAACATGAAATCTACCCTCTTAAGAAACTTTTAAGTGCATACCACAGTACTGTTGACTACTGCACTGTGGTGTGCAGCAGATCTCTGGGACCTGTTTCTCTTGCATAATTGAGACTTTATGTGTGTTTGGGGATTGATAACTCCCCATTTCCCCTTCCGCCTACCCCCTGGCTACCCCAATTCAACTTTCTGATTCTATGAACTTGACTCTTTTAGATTCCTCTCTAAGGGGAATCATGCATTGTCTATCCTTTTGTGACTGGCTTATTTCATTTACTATAATATTCTCCAGGTTCATCCATGTTGCATGTTGCATGATTTCTCCCTTTTAAAACTATCATATGATCCAGCAGTCTCACTTCTGGATATTTACTCAAATGGATCAAAACCTAGATCTCAAATAGACATTAGCACTGCAGTATTCATTACAACAGCTTTCACAAAAGTCGAGATGTGGGAAAACCTAAATGTCTATCGATGAATGCATAGATAAAGAAAATGTGATATATATACACAATGGAATATTAGCCCTAAAATAGACTTTTTTAAAAACTTGCACAGTTTTGGTTTTCTATATTCTTGTTTTACTTCAAATTAATCTTCCAGTTTTACAAATTGAATATTTCACACGCACGAACACACACACACACACACACACACACACACACACACACACACACAAATAAACTTCTGTGTTTTCTTGAGATATTGGCAAGCATACAAGCCTGGTCCACATTCCAATGTTGTAACAGCCCATGAGAGCTGAGAAGGGTCTGCCTTTCTTTATAGACTAGACAAATGTTCTCTAACACACCATGGTCCCCCAGCCCACTAAATGTTACAATCTAGGATGGCCTTGTAATATGGAAGTTTGATATCTCTTGGTTAATAAACCTCATTTTCACCACCAGAAACTCTACGTCCCTTTGTCTGATCAGCCCCCAAAGAAAAACAGTTGCATGCCTGCTTGTCCCTTGCCAATGACAAAAGCTTTTTATATCACCCAGACTGACTTAGGTCCCTTGTGATAAAATATGAGAAACTAGAATATACTAGAAAAAGAATTCCACAAGGATTTTAGTTCATTCTCTTTCTGTCCATATTCATAGTGTCTAAAACAGTGCCTGCAGATAGGTAGTACTCGATAAACATTGTTGAATAAATGAACCAGGTTCATACAATATCCATGGGTCTTCCACTTTCTCAAAATAGAAAAGAGATTCTGACCATTTTATTACTGTGATTCTGTATGTTGGCCCAAAGATAAGACAAAAGGTCTAGATCATTTTATTTCTGTAAGAGAGAGTCAGTGGTTAATGCAAAGGGGTCTTAAATCACTTAAGTTCAAAGTTTACCCTTAACAGCGGAGTGACCTTAGACAGGTTGCTTATTCTCTCTGTACCTCAGTATCTCCATCCGTAAAATGGTATTCACCTTATAGAGTAGTGAGGCTGAATGAATAATCTATTTAAAGCATTTAGCAGAATATTTAGCACATAGTATGTGCTTGATAAATGCTAGATGTTAATTTTATAACTCGAAGCTCATTTTAGAATAGAAGCTAATAAATCATTTTGTCTGTAGCAGAGAATTCACATGGACGGTAATGGGAGATCATGCTAGAGCAAAATAAAGGGCCCAGAATTCAATCTAAGGAGTCTAAGCAGTGAGAATGATGCAGTGTGCTTAACCAGGGTAATGACTTAATGTTCCCCAAACAGGCATTAGAAAAATTAATCTATTAGTAGCGGGAACTGGCTGGATTAAAGGTAGTTACTGACCGTGTTTCTATAGGTACTGACAAATATAGATTCCAGGTTTTCTTTTATTTTCTTTTCACATATGTAGAAATTATTCTAATTTTCATCACTTTGGGATGTTTAATAGAGTTCGAAAAGATTAATTCATTCCTGAATTTGTAAATTAGGCAAAGCCAGGATTTGGGGCTCCCTCCCTCTGAGGCAAAACAGCCCGCATGAGCACTTCTCAGAATAATGCACCAATCAAGGAAGGAAATTTCACCCACTCTCTTTGCTCTCTATGGTACTTAAGCCTTTCAAAATAAATGGCCCTTGTGACCAAGAGGTCATCTGGAAAGCTATCTTGGGAGCTCTTCAGAGCAGCACTCTCGGTATGTTTCTTTATGACCCAGTGAGAGGAGGAAGCAAAGAAGGACATATTGTTTTGGGGTTGTTTTCAAGTGCTATTCCACTTGGACTCTCCATCTGTGGGTGGAAAATTTAGTAGGTCTCCAGCTTGGGGCTATTTTTCCAGGACTAATAAACAATATATCCTACAATGTTTAAAATACTAAACAGGAGGCATCTTAGAATTATTTCCAGCCAAATACCCAAAGAAGGAAACTACTTAATAGCATCCTGAGAGGAGATCTGGTTTTGTGAAGAAAAAGGATTTAATTCTATTTTACATTTAGATTATTATGTAATTAGCTTTTCATGCATATATTTAGTCACCCATTCAACAGATATGTATTAAGTATCTACTTTATTCCTGGTCCTAGCTGTATAGTGTTGAACAGCACCAACATTGTACCTGTCAATGAGACATAGCAGAGACCCACCCTACATGTCATATTCAAGCCCCTGTCTGATATCTATGGAATCGGTATAAAACAATAATTAATAGTTTGGATTCTGGAGTCACACAAACCTTGGATAGAAGCCTACATAAGTTATATGGTCTTGGGAAAATTATTTAATTGTTCTAAGTGGCAGCTATTATATCAGTAAAATGGAGAGAGTAATAGAATCTATCTCATATTTTGTTTTAAAAATTAAATGAGTTAATGCATGTAAAGAGATTACTATCATGCCAGCGACATATTAAGTGCTCAGTAAATGTTAGATATTACAATTATGACAAACATGATACCTACTATAAAGATACACTACTCACTCATGCTCACTTTATCAATAATATCTCATTCTAGTAACAGATTTCATTTTCACTCCCACTTATCTGTTCCTATACAATCATTGATACATCTTCTAAACTTACCAGGCCACAAGCAAAAAGTAACGATGGAAAGAACATTCAATTTTTGGAATTGGTAGAAAAGCAATAAATTCAGTCTATAAACTTGACTTTATAAATATTTTCAAATAGCTATCAAAAGTGTGAGCTAATAATTAAAATGATTGATTGCTTTAAGAGTTATCTATTTTTTTATTTGTGATGGGTAGTGATAATAAACAAATCAAATAAAGTACATAACAGCTAATCAATTAGATACTAGCAATCATTAGAAAGCAAAAATAAAATTACTTGTCTCTAAATAATATTTGTAATTCTCAAAATGTTGTCAGAGAAAATTTTATTCTAACTCAAGAATCTGAACAGTGTAGAAGCCCTACAATAAAAATATATTTTCAAGTAATCTTTAATTTACAGATTTCTAAATTATCTTCATGGAGTCATTTAAAACCTTTTTATTATTCACAAATGCTTCATTTTTTCTCCAAAGATATGTCTTTCTCTCATTTAATACCAAGCTATACATGGGGCAAAGACTAGTTTTAGAGATAGCTAAAAGTGCCACTCTCCTGTATGATTTTAGAGGCTAGAGAGGTTGCACATATCATATTTCTCCCTTGCTTACATAGAACTTCAGTTAATTCCTTTAATTACTATTTGAAACTCAAATGCTCATGAGAAAGGTAAACATTTAAGCAGTTATCTAGTGTTTACATTTTGACATGAATAAATTTATTAGTATGTTAATGTGTGATTATATGCTCATTGACCAAGATTCAAACAGTACTGAGGATTGGAAAAAACACTGAAAATCTCACTTTTCTTCCATGCAAACGATAACCAATTGTTAGAGTTTCATATATAAGGTTATATCTACACAAATATTTTTTCTTTGCATAAATGGGACCATATTGTACATATTGTTCATATGGTCCATATTGGATTTTGGTGAATTTGTTGCTGGTATAAAAATATATCTAAGAACACTATGTATAATATTCTGTGTTCTTATAGGGTCACTCTTTTATTTTAATAGCTGCATAGAATCTGTTTTATTTAACCAGTCTCCTCAGTGGTGAATATTCAGAATATTTTTCTGCCCCCGCTTCCGCTATAAATGAACTTCCTAACCTGTCTGTTCATCCTCAGAGTCTAACATCAACCAGCTTACTAAACCAGAGAAGCATATAAGCAAAGGGTCTCTCCTTCAAGACAAAAAAAAAAAGAAAGACAAATCAGTATATTAGAAATTTGGCTTATAAGACCATTAATATCAGCCTCAAAGATCTGAAGGCTTAAGACTTGTAAGGGATTCAGAAAGATTAGATGGTTGTTGATTAAAAAAAAAAAAAAACTTTGTGTCCTAAATAAGTATTGACTTTTCTCAAAATAAGCTGACTCTCATGAACTCAGATATTGAGATAAGTCCGTGTGGGAAGAGGGATCTCAGAGATCTTAGCAGCTTAAAAATGCTAATGACATATTTGCACTAGAGGGTCTTAGCTGTGGATTTGAATAAATATGCTGCTGAGGGGAAAAAAAACGGTAAGTTTCAATTACTGAAATGATTTGTTGGCAATAGCAAAAATAGTGCATAAGATATAGCCCTCTGTCCCACACAGGCAAGGTAAAATCAAAATCATTTGCATGCGAAACCAAAGAGGAGAATTAGTGATGGAAATTCTTGGTCCTGCCAGAGAGACCAGAGGGATGTTTCTGAAGGTGGGAGTTCACAGAGTCCCCTTCTCTGATGTTGTTGGGGACCACAAGCACATTCAATACATAGGTATCCCAATGCCACAGGGGCTGAACTATATTAATTATTATTCAGTGGTGTTAAATTAATGAAAACCATGTTGGAAAAGAATTTGTTTTCATTCATGGGAAATGTCTAGGGAATGGAATTACTTAGGAAAACAAATGAAATTAAATATGGTAGCTTTATAAAATAAGTTTAATTTATGCCTATAATTTAATTGAGTTGACTGATAGCCAAGCTTATTCAGCCACTTGGGCGCACAGCAGCTTTAGTGTCAGGAGATAAGTTTTCTCACATCATCCTTGTTCAAAACAGGATCCTATTTGGGGTCTCTCCCTTTTACAACTCACCAAACCCATTTGGTGCTATGTTCTGTGGATGCAATTAACTAGCATTAGAAAGCTCTGATTAAAGCATTATGATTAATTCAAGCATAGCCATTTCCATTTCATCAATTCTGTTCATTTGAAGTTGTGCTTAATGGCAATTTTTAGCCACTGCTCCTTTATTTAAATAAATAATCAAAATATCTTCTCTATGCCAGAAGTAGAGGAGAAAACTGGGGTGACATAGGGTTGAGTTTTGATCTATTTGCAGGTTCTTCCAGAGCTGGATGCCAATAAGTTTATTTATGCTGAGAACATTTTTAGAATTGAGTTTTTTGTCAAAAGTGGATTTCAAAGGAAACTTAAGGCATACATTCACCCTCACCAAAGTATCGAGTACTGAAGTGGTGGTGTTTGATGCCCAAGGAACTTGGAAAGCCTTCAGTTTTTATTGAGCGAAGAAGAGCATAATTTTCTAGTATCAAAAATGAAAGAAGGAAAAGTTCCAATGTCTGTATCTGCCTCACAAGCACTCTCTTCCACTTAGACTGCTTTCTCCCCTACCTGCTTCTCCTCTATTAATGGTTTTTCTATTCCAAGATTCCTTGGATTTCTTCATTAAAGTCACTCTGTACCTTTATGTTGCTATCTCCAATGAAGATAAACTTGTCTATTGGATAAAACACTGAGGATTTAGTGGAAAATGGATCTAATGAGCTGACCTCGAGACCAATAATAAATACAGAGAATGAGCTCACCCACTAACAAATGCATGGGAGTTGGGACATTTCAGCCATAGTTTCTCAATATATTAACTCTCACTGACATTCCCACTCCCATGCACCATAACAAACCACATTTAGGTTGGCGTAGGTTTGTTCCATTCTTTAAAAATGGGGCATTTTGAGAAGCCAGTAATTGATAGTGCTCTGAAGATTGTGCTCAGGGCCTTTTCACCACTGAAGAATTCATTCCTCCCGATATTACTGTTAACTCCATCCTCCTGCCAAGAAGACCTGAAATGATTGAGGGAGGAAATTGCACTAGAGAAGTGGCAAAGTTAAAAACTGCTCCAGTCCTGACCGCATGCCCTTGGTATTATGTTACTAACCATGTGGAATATTTAGTGAATAAATAGCATAACTATCACATTATATTGTCACTGTGTAACTTCTGTCCCTAAAATTGAAACAGTCCATGAAAGGAAAACTGGTTGACACCACTGAAACCATGAAACTCAATAGGATAAACCATCTGGAAGTGACTTTAAGAGAGGAACTTCAGATGTATGTTACGGTGAACGGCATGAGCAGTGTTGTAGACACAGGGATGGAGATGCCTCTGGAGACATTAATCATTTAAAGAACTATTCTTTAAAAAAAACCTTATTTTTTATAATTCATGCAGCAGTGTCTTTATGCCACTGACCCATTTCAGTAGGTGGACATCTGTGTGGTGAGATATCAAGGTGTTCCGTTCCGGTGGGCCTATTGAATCTTAGTAGATAGCTACATGATCCCAAATCACTTGTATTTAGGATCTTGAAGGAAAGCAAATGTTTTTGTTAGGCTGAGATATAATTTATCAAAGAGAGATATTCTAATATAAATTTATTATATGGTGATATGATACAGGTATACTATAATACATTTATGTATTATATGTGTAGTATTTTCAATGGACTAGCTAGAATGTATTCATAAGATTAATCAGTTATTATCCACTGCCATGTAGGAGTGAGTTTGTGAAAGATAGAGCATTGGGCTGGAAGATGGATAACTCAGATATAAATTCAAACTCTTCAAATGGCCTTGGGTAACAATTATTCTGCATATCAACATGCCCATCTGGAAAAATCAGCATGCCAAAGGCAGTCCCGATAAGGATCATCATGGAGATCTAAATAAGACAATAGCTATGGGGTAATTTTATAAAAGTGCAGCACTGTCTCATCTTACATGATGGTTAAGTTCTAAAATCAATACATGAAATAAAAATCAGTTTAAGTCAAAATTAGCTGTGAATAAAATCTTTAAATATTCCTTAAAGCACACGATTTATGGTAGGGTTGCCAAATTTAGAAAAATATATATACTACTTTGTTAAGCTGCAATTTAAATTTAATTGGGCATCCTATGTTTTATCTGACAACCCTAGTTCGTGGCCACCCTCACACGTGCTCCTCTTCCGGTTAGTCTAACACTGTGGCTTGCCTCCATTCTTGGCACAGATCTCTTTTGTTACTTGAGAACCAGGTGGAGAAAGTTGGCTTAAGAGCCAGATCGTAGAAAATAATTTTCACTTTCAAGTAGCAGGCTTATGCTTTGTGAGGTGAGAGTTTCTACACAGGCACGTAGGACCTGAGAGAAAGCAGTTACTTCTCCCATCCCCTGCTCCCTTTAGGGCATCTGGGTAATGAATGGAAGGAGAGAAGCAACTGCAGTGTTTGTTTTGCTTTTGTACTGACAAGCAGTTAAATTAACATGACTTAACGTGCAATGTAAGGGTTATGTAAAATGCCATAAAATATCAGAAAATTGTCATTGTGATAACTTCTAATCCCACCTGTAACCTATAGAAGAAGAGAGACTTGGTTTTCAACCTCAGATACATCCTGGTGATCTTGGGTCAGTCTTCGAAACCTCAGTACCACATCCAATCGCTTTCACTTCTAGTTATAGTTACCTCTGGGAGGCATGCTCTGTGCTTCCTACAAGAGTTTTATGATGCAGACAGTGCTCCACCTTGAGCAGAAAGATCTTCACACAACCGTTTATCACAAATCAGAAACTTGGAAAACAACATCAGGAACGTGCATTCATCACCCTGACAGCATACCATCAAAATGAGTCATTGAAATAGAATTGTTTTATACACACACACACACATACACACATACACACATACACATACACATACACACATACATATACATGTATATACACACAAATATGTGTGTGTGTGTATACACACATACATATATACACACAGACAGACAGACAGACAGACATACCATGGAGATGGCACAATGTCTCCTATTCAGTGCCCAGATAACAGATTATCACATAATCTATTATAATCCTCACTTAAGGAAGAACAGACTATCTCCATAAGGATGTTCACTGCTATTGTCAATGTTTAAAAGAAAAATCCCCTGTCTTTTGAAACCAAATTACTGCAATTAAAGACTCACCCAAGCATGGGTAAAATGCTATTAAAATTAAAAGTTTAGCTATAGAAAAATGTGAGACCCCTAATTAGTTAGATGTTTTAAAAATCTGAGTTATTTTATTTAAAATTTAAAATATTCACTCCACTTTTGTAAAGACACCTTATTCATGCAGCTTACCAAAATACTTCATGAGGACGTCAGATTTCTTTGTGATTTTGACTCTATTTACTTTAGCACATTCAATCTATTGTCAAAATATGCACAACAGCTGCAGTGGATTCCACATGGAGGGAATTCCCAACAACTGAAAAGCTGCCATGCTCTGAAGAGTGCCTTATTATCATTTCCATCCTAAAGTTAGGATCCTCTGCCATCATCCCTCTGCCCAGGGAGTAAGGTAGCAAGTACCTGGAGCTGGGCCCGGTGTGTTGTGAATGCGGGAGTCACTTTTCTAGCAGCTCCAGAAAGCATAAAGTTGTGGCTATATGTTCTTGAAATTTAAGTAAGTTAAGTGACTTGCACTCTAATTACTGGAATATTTCCGGAACTGAGTAGGCACACAGAATTTTCAAATGCCCTTCAAAGGAATAAGTCCTTTTTCTTTTCTTTATTTATTTTTTAAATCATGAATGTTATCTAGACTGCCTAAGGGATAGCAACATAGATAGCAACATAGAGAGAGCTAGGCCAGGGCAAAGGAAGCAGAATGGAGTCTATCTGGTCTTTTCTCCTTACTTTCACTTCATTATTGTTCACGCAGTGCGCAGAGAATGCTGAGGTTTTAAGTTGTCTTGATCACCTATTTCCACTTTACAAAACTCCTGTCCTCTCTCCCTCCTTCCTTCTCTCCCTCTCCACACCTCTCTGCCACATATCTTCAGAAAGGTAGTGGATAAACCAGGTATTGAAACGGAAATGAGAGTATACAGCCTTGAGCTCACCTCTTCCCTTCTCTGGGCCCGCCACATGTATAAAATGGGGCAAAAAAGAAACATTTGAACTAGTTCCTACATTTTCTCTCTAACATTTTCGACAGAAAATTGTTCAAGTTGTTTTGAAATGAAATCTTCTCCGAAACATTTGAGACTAGACAGTGCCATTGCAAGACCTGAGCAAACATTTTAACAAATACAAAAGTAGGCCTGAATATAAAATAGCTCTTCTGCTCTTTCCGGAACTCAGTCAGTGGGATCAGAACGCTGCTAAAGAAGCCATAAGTTCAGTGAAGGTCTTCACGAACACCTTTTCCCACAGGCTGGACATTATGTCATTTCTTAGGCTGAAGTAGTTGATGTATTTTGCTTTCTCAGCATAATAGCCACCAAAAGATGTGTGTGTGTGTGCGCGTGCACGCACGAGAGAGAGATTAAAAGTTACTGATGTTTTAATTTTTTACTAACATTTTTATCACCTCTTACTAAATAGAGAGTCTCAAATTACAGTGTCTGTAGCCAGTTTGCTGCTTCCAGTGCTCAAACTTGTTTTACATCGCAGTCTTCTCATGCTCAGTGAAAACACTTACAGCTTTTGCCTTACTATTGTTGATTAAAAGTGTGCAGCCTCGAAACGCTATCTGCTACATAAACCAATTCCGTAAGGCTCTCTTAATTGTTAAACCGAACAAATGTTTTACCCAGTTTAGTCCCTTTCTCTTTGTATTGTGATCTATTTTATTTCTTCTCATTTTAAACGTTCAATGTGTGCTTGAAAAAAAGACATTTCTCAAATTTTGGGTACAATGAGCCATTACACAGACTTACTATTTTTGCTCTTAAACCTTCAGTATCCTTTGTGATTTTTTTGTCTGCTTAGTCTGTTAATTACTAAGAGTGGGGAGCATGGAGTTCTTGTTGTGGTTGCAATTGATATCGTCTTTATCACTGTTAAGTCCATTGTGTCTCCAGCATCAGTATTGTTTTCATCAAAAGCATTAAGAACTCAAGATTATTTTTAACTTCCCACACCACCTTGTATAATTTCACTGGTTGTAAGCATATGCTTCAGACATCCTATCTTATTCAACAATTTATGTTCTTTGTCTCAAGTGAAATTACCTTTATTTTAGATTGCAGGGTCAGGTAAATCTTCTCTGATGTGACAATTAAATTGAGACCTGGAAAATAAGAATTATCCCAGAAGAAAGTGGAAACAAGATCATTTCAGGGAGCAGAAACATTATTTGCAGTAATCTGAAGTGGAAAAATGTGATGTTGTGACTTGTAATAAGAAATATGTATTTGGTCTTCCTCCTTTTATCACACAGTGCTCCTAGAATGCTTGGACTTTCCTAGACAATGAGAGTGATCAAGGTGTCTCTTGTCATGTTATTGAAGTAGCTTTAGACCTTACCTAAGGTTGGGGGCTGGATGCTGAGAGAACCAACCATGTGATTAGAGGTTGGAACTTTCCCACCTAGGGAGGGGAGAGAAGCTGGCAATCTGTTCATTTACCAATGACCAATGGGTTACTCAGTCCTGCCTACATAATGAAGTCTCCAGAAGAACCCAAAAGGACAGGATATAGACAGCTTTCCAGATTGGCGAACACATGGTGAACTGGGAGAGGGCATGGAAGCTCCACATCATTCTTCATACCTTGCTCCGTGCATCTCTTTCATCTGGCTATTTCTAAGTTATATATCCTTTCATATCAAACAAGTAGTGTAGTAAGTAAAATGTTATCTCGTGAGTTTTGGGAGATGCTCTAGCAAATAAATCAAACCCAAGGAGTGGATGATTGGAACCACTTCTTGTTCCAACCAGAGCTGATAAACTGGTGTCTGGAAAGCAACAGGGTGAGGATAGTCTTGTAGGACCCAGCCCTTAACCTGCAGGACCTGACACTGTCTCCAGATAGATGGTGTCAACACTGAGTTAAATTGTAGGACATTGAACTGATGTTGTGAAGCATTGCTTGGTGTGGGGAGAAGAAAAACCCACATGTTTGGTGACTAGAAGTGTCAGAAGAAAGAAGTTCCATGTGGTAAAGACTAGTAAAGAAGAAAAAGGAATTAGAGGCTTGAATTGTTCCATTACAGAAAGATACTGTTTTTATCAAGCATTTGAAAACATGCAAGCTAGAATGAGAAGGAATGAGACTCTTATGGGAAGAAAAGGCTAGGTCATATAAAGCCTTATGATCATTTTAAAGTTTAAAATATTAAACATTGAATAGTTCTAAGCAGTGACGTGCTGACTGGCTGTATGGAGAATGGGTTGGAAAAGGGTAAGACTGAGAACAAGGAGAGGGATTAGCAGGCTATTGAAAGCGTTCATGTGAAAAATGACAATGACTTGGATTAAGATGGTAGCTGTGGAGGTGGATAATTGTTTGGATTTGAGATAAATATTAAAAGTAAAATCAATAGGACGTGGTGGTGGAACAAACAGGGATATGAGAAAAGGAGGTATCAAAAGTTTGGGCTTAAAAAATATAAAAGCTTATCCTTATACGGATTATACAGAATACTTCACATCCATTATCTGATCTGATCCTCACAATATCACACCAGGATGGACATTATTATCTGTTTTACAGATAGCTCACAGGAAGGCTGTCTGTTGTTAATCCAGTAATTAATCCATAGCTGAAACCAGAACCAAAGTCTATAATACTGGTCCAAGTCTCCTTTATGTATATAGTTTTATTTCCTCAGTTTGTGTTTAAGAAATAGAAAAGAGGATTCTTGTAGCAATTCTCAGAGTTGATATTTCTGCCATGTCCTCTGTCACTGCAAACGTCCCAGCCAAACCCATGACAGAGAAATTCAAAGCCAATAATAACAGTGACAATAATAATAGATTTATTTTATTGACACCTTCACAGTCTTTCAAACCTTTAAGATGCATTGTCTCATTTAATTATCATAATAATCCTTTGGTGTTGATACTAATATTAACCCATTTTAGAGTTTAGGAAACTGAGGCACAGGAAGATTAAATAATTCGCTTTAGATCATGGAAATCATCATTGGACAAACCAAAATATGTTGGAGTCTACACTATGCTGCCCAGAGAGAACTCTAGAAGGAAACCGTAAAAGTAAAAGCACAGACACCAGGATCAAAACGGTTGCCAGAAAACTGAATTCAGATTCAGAAGATGGCATTTCAGTGCCAGCTTTGTCACTGACTCTAGCTTTGTTTATACCTCGCCCCTTAAGCCCTGTCTCACTTTCTACCGATAAAATGAAAGGCTTTCGTGCATCATTTCTGATTCCTATTCTTGTTTTTTTTTTTCTTGTCTGCTTGTAGGTAATTATATTTTCAAGAGTTAGTTAATATAGTTTGTATTACTGCCTCACTGACCATTCCCACCTAATTTTCTCGTCAGGTTTGAAAACCTCCCACTACTCCAGAACCGTGAGTTTCTTAGACAGTTATTAGCAGGCTTACAGGGTGCTCAAGAAATATCAGCTGAGTTGACAAGCTTGGCAATTAACTCATCCTGCTAGTACACTCCCTGTGCAAAGTGCTAAATTGCAGTAGGTGTTTATCATATGTCAGGCTGACAGCCTCCTGCTGTCAGCTTTGATTTGATAAATACCTGCAAAAGATTGAGTGACTGGAACACCTGGTCTGTACTAGGCTGTACCACAAAGTTCCAGGCAGCATCACAAGGGGATCCTGAGAGCTTTCCTTATGCTCCTTCACACCCCATCCCCTCTACTTTTCAGAGAGAAGTGAAGAAAAAAGGGCAGCACCTTGAATGAACCATTCGACATTAGTTTGTACGGAAATGGTTAAGGAAAGGGTGAACTCACCCCCATCCCTCTGCTCTGCCTGATGCTCTAATGATAAACTAATGAGCAATTATGGTGTGCTTATTACTATGTACCAGGATCTACGCCAAATACATCACCTGCACAAACTTATTTAATCTTTACAACACCCCAGGAGTTTAAATACCTTGCCCCCAGTCATCCAGCAGGTGGGTAGTGAGTACAGCAATTGGATTTGCCTAGTTCCCTTCTCAGCCTGAGAATTTACCATCAGGTATCCCAGACCCTCCCCACTGCCCTGTTCTCCACACCCCAGGTGTCACGGTGCTTTCTGAAAGGTAGTAATGAGTTAGCAAGCAAAGTGCTTTCTGCTGTGTTTTTCTTCTCACTCATGAAATTCCAGTGCTTAGGTAAAGTGCACCAGTCCTTAACCAAGCTGTGAAAACACAACAGTAAGTCAGTGGCTTCCCAGTCTCTTGATTAGACGGTAGGAGAAGGGTTTGATGAGTGGCTAATGAGAGCACACTTTTGAGACCACTGTCTCTCCTCTTCGTGTAGAATGATGGCTCTGGTTCAATTCAGTCTCAGTTTTTTAATTTGGAAGTCGCAAGTTAATGGCAATTGGCACTGTTGGACATAGTATTTTACTTAAAAAACTGAGACACCAAGAACCAGGTACCACTGCTAATAGTTTTAATTTGTTGGAGTCTAACATGCCTGAATGAGGCTTATAATTTGCAGATACAGATTCTGCCATCTTGGGCAATTAACTTTTCTGAGACTCAGTGTTCTCATCTCTGAATTGGAAATTATGTACGTACCTCAAAGAAAAGTAAACTTTACGGGGGGGAGGAAGCATGGAATTATGAACGTACATGTGCATCTGAATCTAATCTGTCACTCAAAGACATTCAGTAAGTCACCTAGTGTCTGTGACTCTGCTCTTTGCCTATAAATGAGAATGATAACACTGCTTTAAGGGTTATGTTAAGAACTAAATGACATAATGTATATAAAATAACTAGAGCAATGTTATCGACTGTATTCCCCTAGCTATTTTATATACATTATCTCATTTAGTGTCAAGTGTAACCAAAAAATGAAAATTAAAAAATAAAAAAAAATGCCTAGAGCAGCTCTTGGCACAGTCCTTGCTCAGTTAATAAACTTATCTCAGTTCACACACATTCATATTTTAATTTCTTAATTTTTTTTCTCTTACATATAAACTGAGAGATTTTACCAAGTCAATGAAAAGGGAATATGAGTTATTTAGGCTGATGAATGTGGATATCACATAGAAATCCAGTGGGTTCAATGCCTTCGCAGACCAGTTAGTTTCTGCCAACATTACAGTGAGGAGTTATCGATTCTAGCTACACAAATATGGATCATAAGTGCTACAAGGCAAACGGTGTAGTTGAAAGGCGTCAGCCTGCAGGCACATGGATGTAAGTAGCTCAGGAATGCTGGTGAGCAGATGCCATCATAGCCTGTTGATTCTGTGTGTGCAGAACAGAGCAATTTTCTCTCAAATTTAGTAGGCTGAAGTAAGGGACACACTGAGGCCAAGTGTGTCCTGGGGAGACAGTCCATTGCTGGGGACAGTTAGGGCCCCAAACTGGGGCTTTTGTACCAGGACACCAAGGTCCTACAGCTGACAGAATACTTTTCCTCATTGCTTAGCTCTTTTATTCCCCATAAGTGCAAAGTTGTTAGACTTAATTTTTGGTGTGGGAATAGGTAATTGCAGCTCTTAGGAAGTACCAAAAAGGGTTTCCAGGCTGGGTTTTAATAAAAATGTTCTTGTAATGGCTCTTGGGAGGAGGAGGCTGCACTTGGCAGGACCCATGTACAGAGCGTTTCTGTAGCACTCCTTAAGTTTATCCTGAATATACGTATGGACAACTTTCCTCCAGGAGATGTCCACACATATCAGGGAACTGGAAATAGGCAGATTTCATATTCTCAAAAGCTAACCTCTAGTCCAAAAGAAGGATGTAGTAACCTTAGACCCCTGAGAGCCTCGCAGTCAGAGGCCAATACCCAAATTACAAGCACAGCAGTGTACCTGTAATAAGAATCAATTTAAAAATGAGACAGTGTGATGAGCTGAAAACACATACTGAGTTTAGAAGTCAGAGAGACCTTGATTAAGCTCCAACTGTATGACCCAGCATAAGTTATCCCCCATCTCTCTACATGAGCAGGGGACACTAATGTTCCCCTCAGGGGGTGTTGTGAGGATTAATTGAGATAATATACACAAAATCCTTAGTCTGATCCGGCACAGAGCACAAATACTTGGTAGCTTCTTTCATTCTTGATTCCTCATAAGGAAATTGAGATTCTTTCAAAGAGATGCAAACTTTAAACATGCCCTCTGTCTTCCATAATTAAAAAGAACAGCCAGTCAAGAATATTAAGTGACAACTAAGCCCCTTTGTTGAACATTTACTACATGCAGGCAGGAAGCCAAGTGCTTGATACGTGTGCAGCATTCAGAGGTACCTTTTGTTATCTCCTTTCTACAGATTAAGAAACTGAGGCTCTAATTTTAAGCAACTCCATCAGTGACCTAGTTAGGAAGTAGCAGGAACCAGATCTACCAGGAGAGCGAATACATTCAGTGACTGCACTTTTCAGCTCTACTAAAATCTTGGCTGCACGGCCTTGTTTATCCCTGTACTTTATTTTTCTCTTCCTGACCTCTTTTTCGGTATCTTTTCTACAGAAAACTGTTAACTCATTTGGGATTTGTAAAGTTCTGATACTGAGGCTACCACTGGCTATTATTCAGCAAAAACTTTCTTCACATCCAGTGTAAATGAATAATGCTATAGGGGTGTTTGGACTATTTAAGGAAGCAAACTATTGGCAAAGGAATTTGAAGTATTTAGTCACATATATAGGCTGAGTATCACTGTTCTTATTTATTCATTCAGTGACGTCACCTTAACTGGGCAAACAGGTGTCAATCCTCAGTTTCTATCTGTCTGTGACACTGAGCCAGGAGTAGCATTAGAGTTTGCCTTGTCTGTCTTCTTTATTTTTCACCAAACAGGACCCTAAAGGTTATTAGTAATAATACAGTAATAGCAATACAAAACCATAACCATAGTTGCTGTAGCACGGAGTGAATTAGTGTATGCACTTTATTTACGCTATTTCTTTTAGTCTTCACAAAACAGCTATGAAAAATAGACTTAATTTTATATTCATATTATGGGTGAAGAAGCAGATTAAATCTTTTCTTCAAGGTCAATTAGCCAAGAAGTGATGACACTAACATATTTGCACAGTGTATTCAACTGAAAAAATAAAACCTGGACTCCATCTTAAAAGTATTGTCACATCGGATGCCCTCATCTACCCCTCATGAGTTAAATGGGTGACATTTTCTGAAATGTGCAAAACCATATAAGTCGAGCAGATATACATTATAAGGCATAAAAAATGCAAAGAACAAATGTGAACAACTCTGAAGGAAGCCATTGGATCTTCTGTGAAGAATTAAAACGGGAATCAGCAACCTGAGGCTTATGGGCCAAATCCAGTCCATCATTTGTTTTTGTAAATAAGTTTTTATTGAAACACAGTCAAGCCCATTATTTATATTCTCATTGTCTGCTCCCATGACACAGTGGCACAGACGAATGCTTGCAGCGATGACTTTATGGCCTGCAAAAGCAAAACTATTTACTATTTGTCTCTTGACAGAAACGATTTGCTGACCTCTGGCCTAGAACATCACCAGTCCTTAGGTGTCCTGCTTCCTCCCAGATCACGTGCTGGCCTCCAACTGCTCCTCAGAGGTAACTGCTGTTCTAAATTTTGGGTTTACCATTATCTTGCTTATTTAAAAACATAATAGTTTCAGCACATATTTATGCATTTACAATATTTTATATGGTTTTACTTGCTTTTTTAAAGGAAACTTTTTATTGAAGTACACACATAGAGAAATGCACAAACCATAAATTCACAGCACACAGAATGTTTATACAAGAGTGGTAGCAGAGATCTTGCCCCATGTGACCATTATCCAGGCCACTGTACAGAGCACAGTCAGAATGTCAGGGCACACCCTCGTGCCCTTCCCTCATCATTATCCCTTCCCAAAAGTAAGGCATCTGTTTCTATTCGTTAGCGTTGTCTCTTTTTTTGTTCCTTCTGAGGATGAAATCACTGATTGTGCAAACTTTTTTTATTTGGCTTCTTTGCTCAATATTATGTTGGTGACATTATTCATCTACATAATTACAGGTAGCAGTAATTTGTCAATTTTCATTATACTAGGGTATACCTTTATGACTATACCACAGTATACTCAGTATTTTAATTATCATTCAGTTGTATTTATTTCCATTATAATTTCTGTTTTTATCTCAAGACAAAAAAATTTAAAGGTTTTTTTTTCTTTTTAGTTGCCTTTAGGGTTAGTAATTTCTGTAAAGTTGTCTTTTTAAAAAACATTTCCAAGTCCACTGTGATTATATAATGCGTCATAATATGCATCTTCTGAAATTTACTAATATTTGTTTTATGGCTTAGTAATAGGTCTTTCTTATGAACTTTTCCTATGTGCTAGAAAGAAATTATTCTGTTGTTATTAGAGGCAGAGTTCTCTGTATATTTATATCAAGATTGTGTGTGTTCAAATTCTGTATTCAATTAATTTTCTATCTTCTTGTCTTAAAATTGAGAAAGATAAATTGCAGATTTCTACCATGTTGGTGAATCTACCAATATACCCATATAGTTCCATCATATATTTTGTATATGTATATTATTTTATTAGATACTTATAATTTTATAATTATTATGTCTTCCTGGTAAGTTGAACCTATCATTATAGTGTTTATTTATTGTTTGTTTGTTTTATTTTAGATAGCTAGCCTATCAAAAATTAAAAATTTTTTTAATTACAATTGATTATCATGGCATTTAATAGCAATTTACTTTATCACTAATCATGTTCTTTATCTTAAAGTATAATTTGTCTCATAACTCAACTTGCTTTTGGTTAGTGCTTGCTATTATACCTGTTTCCATCAGTTTTTGCTTCGCATAATTTGACAATCTGTTATTATTAGATGCATATATATTATGAATTATGTTTTTTGGAGAATTAATCCATTTATTATTATGCAGTTTCTTTCTTTATCCCTAATAACTTTTCTTGCTTCGAAGTCAGCTTCATTTGAAATTAATAGAGCTATTCCTATGTTCTTTCGATTAGTGTTAGCATGGTATATTTTTTTTCCATCTATTGATTTTAAATCTCTTTGTGTTTATATTTAAAGTGGATTTCTTACAGACAACATATGATTGTGTGTTGTTTTTTGATCCACTCTGACAATCTCTGTTTTTTTAATTGATGCATTTACACTATTGACATTCAAATTGATTATTGATATAGTTGGATTAATATCTACCATATTTGTTTCTGTTTTCTATTTGTTGCCCTTGTTCTTTGTTCCCATTTTTGTCTTTCAGTCTTTTTCTGCCTTTTGTGGCTTTACTTGAGCACTCATATGATGCCATTTTCTCTCCTGTCTTAATGTATCAAGAATACTTCTTTTTTTATGTAGTAGTTGCCCAGGAGTTTGCAATATTTATTTAGAATTAATCTAAATACACTTCCAAATAATACTATATCACTTTGTGGGTAGTATGGGTACATTATATAACAAAGTAATCCTAATTTCTCCCTTCCATCTCTTTTATAATTGCTGTAATTTATTTCACTAATCTATAAACATGCATAAATATTTATATATATAAAGATATATACATATACATACATAATCAAATACATTGTTTCTACTACTGCTTTGAGCAAGCTATTGGGTCAATTAAGAATAAGAAAAATAAAAGTGTCTATTTTACCTTCATTTACTTCTTCTTTGATGGATGCTTATTTTTAGATAGATCCACTTTTGATCTTTATTATTTTTTCTCTCAAAAGAAATTTTTTTAACATTTCTGCAAGAGGGGTCTACTGGCAACAGATTTCCTCAATTTTTATTTTTTTCAAAAGTATTTCTCATTCACTTTTGGAGGATATGTTTACAGGGGACAGAATTCCATTGATGGCTTTTTCTCTCAACATTTTAAATATTTCTCTACACTCTCTTCTTGCTTGCATAATTTCTGAGAAGGTAGATATAATTCTTATCTTTGTTCCTCTATTGGTAAGGTGTGTTTTCTTCCTACTGACTTCTTTCAAGATTTTTTGTTTATCTTTGATTTTCTGTGGCTTAAAATGATATGCTTGAGTGTTTTCTTGAGTGGTTTGGTGTTTGACATTAATTTGGGTGAAATTCTCAGTCATTATTGTTTCAAATATTTTTTTTTCTTTCTCTCTTCTCCTTCTGTTAGTCTCATTATGCATATGTTACATCTTTTGTAGTTGTCCCAGTCCTTGGGTGTTCTGTTCTGTTTTTTAATTTGTTTGTTTCCCTTTTTGTTCTATTTGCTTTTCAGTTTTGGAGTTATCTATTGAAAAATGCTCAAGCTCAGGGATCCTTTCCTCAGCAGTGCCCAGTCTACCAGTAAGCCTATTAAAGGCAGTCTTTATTGATGTTGCAGTGTTTTTGTTCTTTAGCATTTCTTTTTGTTTCTTAAGATTTCCATCTCTCTACTTATATTGCCCATCTGTTCTTGCATGCTTTCTACTTTATCTGTTAAAGCCCCTATCAGATTAGTCATAGTTGTTTGAATTCCAGTTCTGATAATTCCAATATTCCTGACATATCTGGTTCCGATATTTGCTCTGTATTTTCGAATTGTGTTTTTTGCCTTTTAGTGTGCCTTGTAATATTCTGGAAAGTTGCATGTCATGTACTGAGTACATCAGTACAAAGAATTTCTAGAGGACACTGAGTAATGGATGTCGCTCATGAGATCAGTATTGTGCTAATGAGCACAATGGCCTCCAGTAATGTGGTATGGTGTAGGTAAAGGGGAAATGTTGTATAGGCCCATGACTAGCTCTGTCTTTGCCTGAGCATGTGCCTCTGGAATGTGAACTTTATACGTGTTTCTCAGTTTTTCTCCTCTCTTAGGCAGGACAGGAGGACTGGAGTGGGCTGGGGTTAAGTATTTCCCTTCTCTCACTCAGAAGGCTGGAGCTGACTGGGGTTAGGTATTTCTCTTTCACCAGGCCAGGAAGTCTCTGTGATACTTCATCAAGCGAGGTGATGGCTGATCAGTTTATCCTGAGGGTAGGCCTTATTAACAACAGAGTACTTTGGTATATTTTTAAATAGTTCATTTTCCCCTCCCCCTACTGGAATCATGAGAGCATTTTTCTCTTGATACATTATTGTGAGATTCCGATAGACCTCCAGGAGGTAAAAACCCACAAAAGGGTGGTTCCCCTCTATAACATGGTCCCCCTGGTGTTTTTAACTCTCAGAGTCGTCTACACAGAGCCTACAGCAATTTGTCAGTTGCAGTTCTGATTTTCCTACCCTGGCACTGGTCCCTGAGGCAGTTTCTGCTGGTATCTGTTCAAATAAGCAGTGACTTCCTGTATTTACCCATCTCTCTCCAGTCTCGGAGCAGCAGTTTGCCTTGCACCCTCCCCTCCATTATGCATCCAAGGAGAGTTGATAACTTTCCAATCCGTTCAGCTTTTCAGTTGTGAGGACAGAATGGTTACTTCTGAACTCCTACAGGTTGACCCAGAACCCAGCAGTCCTGAAAGTTACATTATAAATAAATGCATACATATTTTAAGTAGAGGAATTTACTTAAAGAAAAGATAAAGTAAATATTAGTATCAGTAGTAGATGGAAATGGGTTCAAATGCAAAATGTGGTAGTGAACGACTAATGTTTGGAAAACGTTGCATTATACAACATGTGTATGTACATGAGACTCCCTTCCTAACCACTCTGCCAGTCCACCTCTGGACCCGTCACTGCTCCTGCAGAGAATGTTTTGATGGAAGGAGAAGGAAAGAAAGGGAAGTAGAGGGAAGAGGCTGCCGATGCCTGAGGTGGCAATTTCCTGTGCTTCTCAAAGAACTTCTTAGAGGACACTGAGTAGTGGAAGTCGCTCATGAGATCAATATTGTGCTAATGAGCATATGATATACTTTATAGGCTGGAAGAAGAGAGCAGAGTCATTTGAGGATCCAGAAATAAGGAAGGTAGGCTTTTAACTGTAGTATAACTGGGTATTTTTGTGAAAACCACTTAATTCCCCTGCCATACATGCACTGTCATGGATGCTGGTAGCCATATTTGTATTATATGACCACTTCTCCTTAGCTACAGCTTATTGTGGCAGAGTTGAAAATGAATTCAAGCTGAGCCAAATTTAAAAATTTCTTCCATGAAAACTTAGAGTTAAAACAAGAGATACTATTTTATTGCCATCATCCTTGAACTAAAAGGATATATAAACTAGAGAACTCTGCCATATGCACAGAAAAAGAGGAAGTCAGTCCACAGAAAGGGAGAAGAATGACACAGGCAGAGAACAAGGAAAGGGGACACAAGGATCTGTAGGTTCACAGAGCGGTTTATGGTCAACACTCTCTGGTTCTAATTAGTTCCTCCTACCAATTGCTATGCAGAGTATCTTTAAATTTAGTGCCTTAAACAAGAACTATTTTGTTATAGCTCATGATTTTGTGGATAGGAATTAAAGGAGAGCTTGAATGATTAGGTCTTCTGCTTCTTATGTCATTGACTAAAGTCACTCACTAGTATTCATTTGGTAGACAGACTGTTCTAGAGAGTCCATGATGGCTCTACTGATATGTCTGGTGCCTTCGGAGAAGTTGACAGGAAGGCTGGGATCAGCTAGAACTGTCAATTTGACTATTTATGTGTGATTTCTGCAGCATAATAGTCTCAGACTAGTCAGACTTGTTTCAGAGTGGCTCAGAATGCCCCCAGAAAGTTTTCCGAGAGAGAGAGGACATGGAAGCTGTCCATTTGTTAAGATCCTGGGCTGGAAACTGGCACTGTATTCTCTTCTGCCCCCATTCTATTAGGCAGCTCACTAAGCCCAGCTTGGGTTTGGGGGAGGAGAATAGACTTGACCTCTCATTGGAAAGAGTAGAAAGAAATTTGCAGCATTGTTTATCTCGCATGATGGCTGGCTGCACTTGGGTTTCCTGAGAACATTGTGTGCCTCCACAGGAATTTGCCCATTTTGGGTAGGCTGGTTTGGCCTACTTTACCTATTTGTAGTTATACCGATGAATAAGTTAAGAGGAAAATGATTTGTATTCCATTGGCCCTTAAAAACTCTAAATATAGCTCATTGAGTGGAAAAACTGGGCTCTCAATAGAAAATAAGTTTAGGTTCTGCAGCAAGAAAAACCAAAGTTAAAATGCTGACTTTAAAACTTACTAGTTTTGTGACCAGAGAAAAGTTACTTTCCTTCTCTAAGCTTCAGCTCCCTTATTTGCAAAGGGAAAAGATTAACAGTGCCTGCCTCACTCAGTGATGGTAAGGAGTCAAATGAAATCATGAACATAAAACTCAGTACAGTTCCAAGCATGTTGTATATTGCTGTTATTCTTTATTTTTTCTTTTTAAAATTATTTTTAGGCGGGCAACCTTTGGTTGACCTCACAGATTACAAGGACCTTGTCAGTTTACAATCCTTTATTTTATTTATTTATTATTATATTTTTTTACACCTACATCACCTCATCTTCCTAGGTGGTCTCCCATCCAAGTACTAACCAGACCCGACCCTGTATAGCTTCCAAGATCTGAGAGGATCGGGCTTGTTCAGAGTGGCATAGCTATACACTGCTGTTATTCTTTTCATTAATTGTTGTTGTGAGAGTTTCAAGTCAAAGAAGTATAAGAGAAAGTTTATATACTCATGGGATATACAATCTAACTGGAAGACAGGATATTTCTATTAATAGAGAAATAATATAGTGGCTAGCTATCATTAAATTAAAGTGAGAGAACAGTAGAGAGAGTGAGTACCTGTAGATTATTAAAGGAGAAGAAAATATTATAAATTGGGCAACCAGAAAAGCTTCCAAAGCACAGGTCAGATCCGAGACAGACTTTGAAGAGTAGACTAGCATTAGGTAAGAAGAGACTAAGGGAGGCAATTTCAGGGAGGTAGAAGAGCTTAAGCAAAGATAGCCAGGTAAACATATGCCTGAGATTTTCAGGGACTCTTACTGAACCAGCTACAATGCTGTAGTGGGTAAGATGAAAAGAAGGAAACTGATGGAGTGAGACCCTTGAAATGGCTTGGATTTTAAATGTATCATTAAGACTGAGAAATTCCTTGGAAAGTTTTTCAATAGTTTTAGTAATCATATTTTAATTTTCTAACGATGAAGATTTGACCAAAGAGAAATTTTCAAGAAGACGACTGTTAACCTCTTGGACATAATATGAATAATGACAAGAGCGGAGGCCAGCAGGAAATGAATGTAGTAGACGCCTAGCCGGCCAACATTGATAGGGCTGACAAAAATGTTCACTAACTAGATGTGAGGAAAATGGAGCATCAGTGATGTCACCTAGTATCAATTTTTTGAATAAGACAAATAATAATTGCCCTATTGACAGAAATGGCAAAGTCTGAGAAGGTGGCTAATTTAAAACAAAAGGAAAGATAAAGGGAAAAGAAAGAAGCCTTAGACTGAAGAACAGAGAAAGAATGAGAGGACAGAAGAAATTAATAAGGTATAAGACATCATCATCACTTCAACCTTCAGAGAAAAAAATAGAGGCCATGAATCATTCAGCCTGGAAGCACGAGCATTTGCACACTTGAGTTAGAGCTTTTGAAATAATGGGTCATGTGGGAGACAATTTATAATCCCTAATCTCAGCAAGCTTCAGCTGTGATTTTTCAGAAGCACTTAACCAGAGCTAGGCATTAAACTCACAAGTTAAGATATGAAATAAGGGTTTTTTTTCCTAGCCTTCTCACACACTTAGGCACATACAAGTGGTGAGATCAGTTGATATGAAAAGACTCTGATGCATAAATTCTTTGTTACTAGGTCCTCTCGGCATTCTGTGTGTGTGACATAAATATTCCTGGAGGGACCTATTTAATCCTTCATTGGCATGTGGTCCAAGACAGTGGGGCTCAGTGTCATTACTTCAGTCCCAGGGTGGTTCTTCCAGACACAAATTGCCTGTCTGCCTCTATGCCTCCAGACGAATTTCTTGGCTATAGGCAAGCAGAGAGCTACTATGTCACCTAGCATCACACACAGTCCAGACAGTCAGTCATTCCATAACCCACAGAGGGCTGAAAGGAATTACTTGGAGTCCAAGCCCACACATGCCATCTGAGGGGCACTGTTTTAGATCACTGCTCAGAGGGAACCACTAGCATTCACTCCAAGGTACAGAAGGCTCCTAACTTCTGCTCCTATCTCCAATTTATCTTATGCACTGTCTTGGTCCCTTCGAGCTGCTATAACAAATTACTACAGATGGCACAGCTTGTAAACAACAAAAAGTTTTTGCTCAGAGTTTGGGAGCCTGGAGAATCCTGGATCTAGATGCCAGCAAGATCACCTTCTCTTAATGGTCCTTTTCCTGGATTTTAGCTCTTCTCTTTGTCCTCTTATGATGAAAGGGGCAAAAGGTCTCCCCAGGTTTTCTTTATAAGGCTCCACCTCCTTCTCCTGTCATCATTGGGGGTTAGGACTTCAGCATATGAGCTTTGGGAGGACACAAACATTCAAACCATAACCCTGGACACAAACTGCAGCCATTTGAGCCGTATAGATAACAAATTAATCTTCTCAAAAAATAGCTATGGCCATGCCCTTCTCTTGCACATGTAGGTTATTTATAAATAAATGATCTTGCTCCTTTCTAGGTGATTTTCCAGGCTCCATTCACTTTCTAGCAGCCTCCTTTATATATTTGGAGGATTCTTCCTCTAATGTTGATTGTTTTGACTAGAAAATCTAGTACCCCACCTGAGCCCCTCAACTATAGCTGCATGATATTTCTTCTACCTGCTCTCCAGTCCAGCTAGGGCTTGTCAGGAGGCCTAACAGCAGCCAATCAGAAGACCTCTCCCTGGACCTACCACCAAGAGCAGAGACATGTCCTTCCTGACCAGGCTGTTCTGGCAACCAGGCAGGCTTGGTCTCCTGCTTCCTCCTCCTCCTCCTTCCAGGACATCCCTGTTCCTGTTCCTGTTCCTGGAGAGGCCAAAGAGGTGCTCCAGTTTGCAGCCCACCTGCCCCATGCTACATATGCAGAATCCCACGATCCCCTGTTCACGTGGCCCCAGGGTGTACCCAAGGCTTTTCCACAGTCTCACTCCTGAGCGCGGACTGCCTGCCACTGGTGCGCCTGCCACTAGGACCTCACATGGCCAATGGATGGCTTATTGCAAGAAGGGTGTGAATAAACTTGGTTTGGGGTATCCATTTGTGCACTGGCTAGGCCCTTCCTAGAGCCTATGAGGGTATGATAAGGGAAAAATTGAAGATTGTTTTGAGAAACTGAAAAAGGAATATAAGCAGGGAGTGGGCAGCAGTTGTGGGGTGGACAGAGGTCACCATGCTTGAATTGGTAGGGTAAAGAGAAACCCTGTGGCTTATGAAATGACAAGAATGGAGGGAAAGGGGTTTACCTTGAGCAACCAGCTGAACAGGAAAATAAAGAGTCCTCACAGCACCTCAGAGAGGAAAAAATGTGGGTCCTTATGGATTTCCCGAGTCCTCAGGTGAGGGAGGGAGCCAGCAGCTGGGGAGAAGCTCTCATTTATACTCCATGGTGTCTGCATACCCCCAGGGCAGAGCGAGGGCTGTCCATAGTTACTTGGCAGTAACTATTGCACACCATTTTTGTTGTTTCTCTGAAGACATATTTGTCAAGGGCAGAGAATAGAGCAAATTTCACGCAATTGTTAGTTTGATATATAACTCATCCATATTTAAACATACAGTATATGGCCCCCTCTTTGTACTCCTGTTTTGGGCCCACAGAACGCTTCAGGTAGCCCACCTGCCCTTTTCTGGCTTTATCTTCAGGCTTCTCACCAATTCTGTCAGCCCCAGATGCCTTTCCAAAAATCGCTTTTTGATCATCGCATCAAGGTCAGCTTCTGTGTGTGCACATGGGGACCTGCCAGAAGGTTTGCCTTCATTTAGTCTAACAAACCCCTAAGCTTTTTTCTCCTTCTTTTGTTCCCTAGTAGTTATTTTTTTTGGAGGTGTGTGCGACTGTGTGTTTTTGTATGTTCTAAATACAGAAAATACAAAAAGAAAGACAAAAAAATCACCCAAAATTTAATTAACATTTTTATACAGTTTTTTTCAGTATTTAATGTTTTTATAATCACATAGTTTTATATCTGTCCTTTTCACTTAGCATACTCATTTCCCCATCATTAAAAATTCTTCAGGAATAGTATTTTTAATGACAGAATCCCATTGTGTGGATATTTTATAACTTACCTAACAAATCCCTGAGCTTTTATTGGTATAAATGGTGCTGAGATTCAGATCTTTGGGCACAAATCCTTTTCTACATTTCTTATTATGTCTTTAAAAATAGATTCCTAAAGGAAACAACTGATAAATATTAACAGATAATCCTCAATCAAGGTTTTATTACTTTACCTTTCAGCCGGCAGAGTTTGAGAATGCTGATTTCTCCACATCTTCACTATCCCTCTCTCTTTTTCATCAAATGCCCTCAGAGTTATTATTAGTTGTACATTATAACCCCAAAGTAGGACCCCCTACTTACACACCACCACCACACCTCACTTCACCATCAAGAACGAGGAGGAACCCTGAAAATATTTAAGAAAAAAAAAACAGTAAAAAAAGGAGTTAACGAGATCATGAATTGAACTAAAGGAAAGGATGGAATTTTCTTTTGACCTTTTTTCTTTTGGGTATTTTTCTATTTTTTTTGGTCCTGTGCTGTAAAGTTAGAGACCCAGGTGCTCCTTCTGGAAGTCTAAAGGACTTCCTCTCAATTTGAAAAGCCATCAGGAAACAGGGTAACACTGAAGAGAACACAGCCAACCACTCCTCTAGGTAAAAGATACTTTAGTGGGTCACATTTGTTTCAGGCCAGTTCAGCAGATGTGTGAAATACAAAAAAGTGAGACTCGGAGCCTGAAAAGTATTAATAAAGAGTGAGTATTTGCCTGAATTAACTTCTGAATATCTCCCTCTCTGGGGTGACAGGTGAATAGGGGCTGTGCCTGACAGATGGTCATGTATTCGGTAATACGGGATCTCACCATCAGAGATCTAACACTGGTAATTTTTATTTCAGATTCATTTTAATGGTCATTTGCCACATGCAAATTAGTCAGATGCAGTTTGAGATCTGGTTACCCGGTTAACTGGCAGAAAATGGAGTAAAATGATGCCCTCACAGAGACCTCAGCAAGAACAAAGGGGAGGTAACCAAGTCTGCTGGTCCAGCTGGAAGGCTCCCAGAGCTGGGGTTAGAATGAACCGAGTGATTTCCCAGAATGGCTTAGTGTGGGAAAAGTCAGGTTACGTGTAGGTTATGTGGAAGAGAGGAGCAACCTGGGAAAATCAAATCTGTGTAACTTGGTGCTTGGAAATGGAAAAAAATTCCCATGAGGGCTACAATAAAGTGAGAAGCTGGGAATGCATGGAAGGGAAGAGAGTTTTCACGATAATAAGCATTGGTGGGCTTGTTTTTATGGAGTGTAGACTACTTGAAGGCGAGTTCACTAGGCTGGCTTAAAATTACCACTTGGTAGCTGACATATGTCTCACCATAAGAGTATTCATGTGTATTAAAATATTGGAGGCATACTACTAAAATAGGGTGAAACAATTTATTTCCAACAGCCTACTTTGTGATGCCTCACCCACCCAGGTCCTGTTTACCACTAGGAATTTCCTGGGCAAAGGCAGATGGTTCAAAATCATCTTTCCAACCCTTTTAATTCAAACTTTCTTTGGCTCTTATGAGGACTCAGATTTCTTTTTCTATTAAAAAAAAAACTAAAACAAAAACTAGACAACCTGTGATCTTTAAAAGTGAAATGCTAGTCTTTTTTTCAGAATATCTGAGATAGTTGGGAAAGTCCTGAATTGCTGTTTTCTGTGAATATCAGAAAGATTTGATGTATGTATCTATAAATTTGTATATTATATATGTTAATATATATATAGTAATATATCACATACATAATATATTAATATATAATATGTAGTCATAGATAATCATATATAATATGTATTTAATATACAATTACATATAAACTACACATATATTAAGTATGTACTTGTCACTTTGGAGAATATAAACACTCTGAAATTGCCTCTTCTCTTATTGTGCCTTGGAGTGGAAAGATTTCTGTGATTCATGTAAACCAGAAACAGTCTCTATTCGTTTGAGAAGGGCTTCAGCTATTGCTATGCTTTCTTTAGTTCAGATTCCCTTTTATTGTCTTAGTTATCATGGTACTCTCAGCCAGAACTGTGAGGAGAGACTGTCCCAAATCATAACACAGACCATTGGCGAAACCTAATTGCATTGAATTAAAATAAGTTTGCCACCAGTTCTGAATTAAATGTTGGGAGACACCAGGGGTCCAATATTTATCTGGTTTCTGTACTGAAGAAGACATATGGTGAAGGAGCTGCCTGGGTACATTCCTTCCCTAAGGACTGGTAGATTTGCAGACCCTGAGCTCAGAAAATACGTGTCCTGTCGTAGGAAGCCATGGAAAGTACATGTAGACTCTCAGTATTTGTGAATGCTCCAGTTCCGGGTTTCCAGGCTCAGGAGGAAAGGACAGAGGAGGTGATAGAAAAAAAAGTCACTTATGTGCCTTCAAGGCACATCAGATTTGGAGGCTAATCTTTGAAACTGCATTTGCCTCTATTCTTCTTGACTTAAGTTAATGGGCTGAGAATTGCTTTGGAATACATCATTTCTTTTCCAATTTCACATAGCCGCAAATGCTTAAGGCGAGCTGACCTTCCACACTCTTAGTCAATGTGTTTTGTCCCCTTAATTTCACCAGCAAGCAGATAACCAGTCCAATGTCACTCGCCAAACCAGGCATAGAACAGGGAGCATTTAATTAGCCCTTTGTTAAGTTTAAAGTAGACAAAACTATCACCAGGGAAAAAATCATTTTTCCAGAAGTATACACGCAATAGGATTTGTGGTTTCCTACCTCTTGATGGAATATTTTCAGTACAGGGAGCAATACAAAGGATGTCTGTGCTTAGGGGTGGGTAGGTAAGTGGGTTGGTTTGTTTGTATAAGTTATTTTGAAGGATCATTAACAAAGATGATGAAACATAATACAAAATTTGGATTCAGACAAACCTAATTCTGGTCCCGTCAACCAGCAGTATAATCGTAGCCAAATTACTGAACACAGTACTTCCCAAACCTGATTTCACACATCAGCATTACCTCGGCGTTTGCCAAAGAATCTGGTTTTTAAACAAGCACTTCAGATGATGTTAATGTGTGACCTGGTTTGGGAGCCTCTCTATGCCTCAGTTTCCTCATTTACCAGACGTGGTTTAATACCCCACAGTGAGCATCTCAGGAGATAGAGGACACAAAACAATATGTCATTGACCTGCATTCAGTACGTATTAGATATTCGCTTTGAACTAATACTTTTGAGATTATTTCCTTTGGAGAATTTCAGCTTGCTTTTCGAAGGTGACCTATTTATCATAACTACCATGTATTTATTAGTTCTTTACCATACAAGACAGTTCCAGCAGTTTTACTGCTAAAGGAAACCAACAAATCACAAACATCTACCATCCGAGAGGCATGAGGGTAGTCAGGAGGAGAAACATTTTTCTCCTTTTAACCAAAGATTTAACTTTGCAAAATCAGTAAAAAAAAAAAAAAAAAAAAAAAAAGATTTGGAAGATTAAGGTTCTGTGTTCTTGTCCCATTTTCTCTTCATCTGAAAACAAATGAAGAAAAATATGAGAACCACTGTGAGGCAGGTGATCACGCTAAATTTTCTGGGTCCTGTCTCATGGTGTCCTTAAAAATAGCAATCATCTCTGTTCACCTTTTAATAGTTGCTTTCTGTTCCCTCAAAAAAGTATTACCTGTGTGAACTGGCTTTTTCACCAGCCCCGTCCACTGTGAAAATTGCAGCATTAAAAACAATCAAACTTCTACCATGACAATTTTTTCAAGATGTTCCATGATGATGTCCACATATCTGAATAGCATCTTTTTCACATTTAAATCTCTCTCACAGACTCATCATATCAGCTTTCACAGTATTGGAGGTAGATAAGGCACATACAATCGCTGTCTTTTTCAAAATGAGAAAACTGAGTAACCTGAGATAAGAGTGAGGTCACAGAGCTGGTTGAGTGACCAAGGTGGAGCCAGAAACATCAGATTCTTAGTATGTGTTTTTCAGGACTCCAACCCCAATGAGCTCTTAGAACCAGGAAGACTGATGAACAGATTATTGTTTTAGGCACAGATAGTTGCAGGAATTCAGATGATACCAAGTATCAGTGTCATTGACTCCCTCTGACTCTCTTTGCAGATACATGTGTGTGTGTGTGTGTGTGTGTGTGTGTGTGTGTGTGTGTGTGTCTGTGTCTGTGTCTGTCTGTCTGTCTGTCTGTCTGTGTCTTTTGCTCCTTGGCCATCTGTCTGTATCTGTGTGATCTGTATATGTATGTGCCTAAGGTAGCTCCTCTTCTCTTGTTGTCTCCATCTTCCTTTCATCTCTTCTTTTTTCTATCAGTTTCTCTCTGCCCATCTCTCGGTTTCTCTTTCTCCAGATGTTCTTCCTCATCTGGCTCCCGTCTCTCAGTTATCTACTATTTTCTTCTTTTTGAATTTCAGTCTTACCTAGGCTTGTTTTAAATGGTAGCAAGATGGTTCCTTGAAGTTTTAAGCTTCCATTCTTATGGAAATACAATGGAAATTTCTCTCCCTCAACAATCAAAACAAACCCCTAACCATGACCCCAGTTTACCTTGCCTGCATCCTGCACCCTCAGGTGGACCTCACTGGTACTCTGGCCACTCCGAGTCACAGGCCAGCCCTTGGGATTTAGTCCCATCAGAATCACTTGGAGGGAGGAATAACAGTTCTCTCACGGAAAAGCAGGAGGCTCTCACCAGAGAAGGGAGAAGTCTGCTGAACTGGCAAAAACATCACATATCCATACAGCCTTCATTTTAGTGCACATATATCGCCTCATGTGTCTGTTGTTTTTAAGAATTCTTACTCCTTTAAGTTCGGTCAAAAAGAGAATTCCATCTTGTTACCTGAAATAGTGTCACATGATAACAGCCACTGAGAGGAAGAGCCATGTAAACACTGTGCTTCCGCTTCTTACAGATAAATCTCATCTATATAGCACGTCATCAGAACCTCACTTTCCCCACTGGTCAAATGGGCTAATATAAGCAGAGGGACTTTTGCAGATCACAGAATCCACTCTGGTTAGTACAAACAGAAAGTGATTCGCTACAAGTTTACATAATTTCTGGCAACCACACTGGGCTGCTGTTTCACCAGAATCAAGTGCAGTTAGGGAAGATGTCCTGTCATCCTAGGGGCCGTTCTGCAGAAGCTCTGCCACAGATGCCACCCACAACGCATGCCAAAGATGGCAAAGAGTAGCAGCTCCACCCCAGCTGCCCGGAAAGAGTTTCCCCCATTGTGTCTGTAGGAAGGTCCAATCTCAGAGTGCACAGCTACCACGTACAGAGATAGAAACCACCACATGGGCCTGCTCTTAGATGGGAGAGGAATGTCTGCCATCATGCTTTACCTGTGGGTTCTCTGAGCTCTTGTAGGACACATGAGTGTTGGGTCAGAAAGCATGGGCTTCAGATTCAGGGCAATCCGGGCTCAAAGTAGTGAGATTTTACTTTAACATCTTTAAAGTCTTCATTTCTATCCCCCATTAAATAAGAATCCCTGTAAAGAGATATCAAGTATGCAGAGCACCTGGTCTGTAGTGCACACTCAGCACACGGTAACTATTAGTGGTTTCTCTAGAAGCTCAAAAATGTGTGAAAATATGTGATAACCAAGCCTTCTCCTTCTGATGAACATCTTTTTGGCCTGTCTTTCTACACATAACTCAACTGAATATATTTCTCTGTGAACATTTGTTGCAAAAGCCTCCTCAGATGAAAAAATTAGTAATCGGCAACCTTTATTTCCAATTTCTAATGCCCAGACCTGACACCTTCCTCTTTAGCCCACACAGCAGCACAGAGCCATCCCCTACCCCACACCGGCTGGCTTCCCCCAGCAGAGGTGGCTGTGCCCTGGATCGGGAGTCAGGAGGCATGGCATGCCAGGACAGATTGCTTAGCTCTCTACTTCCCAGCCACTGGGCCTGTCTCCATGGCATCATTCAGCCGAAAATAGACAAGAGGTTTATTTCAAGATCCATAAAGAAGAAACAGATAGATGGGAGGATGATTAAAATGAGAGACTGACAAGTCTTTCCGCGAATCCCAGAACCAGCCCCATACTGCAGCCCTGCCGTTCCCCTTGGTCCAGAGCGGTAACCGCTGAACAGCGTACCTTGAACCAGAATTTTCATTCAGTTTTCTCTCCATCGTGCTTTTTTGTTTGTTTTGTTTTGTTTTTGTATTCTTCATAAAACTCTAAGGTCCTAGAGGGGAGGAGTCAAGATCTCCTCTTTTTCTTTATTCCACCTGCGCCTAGGTCAAAGCGTAACTTTGAAATAAACAGACTTGTCACAACTTTTTACTAGTTATGCAGCAAGTCGCTTGATTTTCCTCAGTTTTAGTATTTGGGGGGAGGAGGAGCTATTTAAAGAAGACCATTTTAAAGCATTCAACATGATGCCTTCTTCAATAGAAAATAGCTCTCACTATGCACCGTTTCTGAAACCGTGGACCCTGAACCCAAGCCGTCTGGGCTTCTGTGTTGGCACTTTTTGGCAGTTTTATGTAACTTCATTGTGTATCATTTCTGTATCTTAAAAAAGGAGTCCAATGATAGTCTATGAAATGCCATGTTGTGAAGGTTGAGTGAGACAAGCCATAAAAAGCGCTTAGCAAAGTGTCTGGCCCAAAGAAAACTTCAGCATAATTCTCCGCTGCCTCCTCATCAAAGGCTAAATTCAGGCCCACTGAAAAGAATACGCACCATCTGAATCTGCTCTGCCCTTCAAAAACATTTTTTGAGTCTGTTTCTAATTGAGTTAACTAAATATGTCCTCATTACCCACTATTATTTTTTCGTCACCATACTCCTCCTTCATGCCTAGAATACCACTTGTGCTTGATTGTTACAAAACATTGTGTAGGTGCTTTCCGATAAATTAGTGATTGTTGCAGCATCAGGTCTTTTAAATAGAGCAAGAGAGTGCTCTGTTCTCCAAAGATACCACATTTCACCCTCCATAATCTAGTGGGCAAAGAGCAGACAGCGTGGCTCCCCCTGCTGGATGAAGGAGGTGTGTGTCCTCTTTTGGCTCATATGAAGGAAGGACAGTGCAAATGTAAGAGCTCCTCCAGCTTCCCACTCTAGTTCAGCTACTGTTACGTAGGCTGTTCTCTTCCAAACTCGACTCCAGAAGCTCAATGCCACATGAATCTCCAACCCACAGTCGTTATCCCCTTCTCGGAATTCTTATTATGTTCCTGCTCCAATTTGGAATTGCTTAGATCTTGTGTATAGCCCAACTTTGTGTCATTGGTCTGCTCAGCCACCTCGGTGACCATGACCTGTGTCTATGTCGGATTTTCTTCTCATAAGTTACTCGTATATAAATATACTCCTAATGAGAGGGCCTGAAACATCACCTTATCTTCCATCCTGTTTCTATGCCTACGAAAGAAAAACCAGGGAGACTTTTTTTCAGCAGGAGGATGGTAAAAGAAGAAATGTTCTAAAAGAATGTTTTATAAAGGAAAACGTGTGCTAAGTACCTGTTCTGAGCCCTGAAATCCTCACTATTAGCTGAGAGAGACAAACATGAGCGTGCCCCACTACATGTAAGAAGACGCACCCATGCCTTGGCGTCGAGGGGCAGGAGCCACTGTATTAATGGCTCAGACAAGATTCGAAGATCTGTGCATGCATCTTCTCATTAGAATCAACTATATTTGCGGTTTTTTCCCTTCAAGAGTATCCAGTCTCTTTCAGTTGGTGATCACTCAACTTTTTTTTCTCTGAAGGGCTTCACAAAAAAAGGAGTCCATTTCATTTGCCTGAAGTTCTGTCCCCCTTTTAGAACTTTTCAACTGTTGACGTCTTTCATTTCTCCTCCCCACTCATTAGCAATTGGGTCCTCTCGTCTCAGCCACTTCCCAACTGATTCTTTCATTGTATCACCTCAGAAGGTGATAGATAGATAGATAGGATGTGTTATGGGGCTAGGTTGTGCTTTTGGCCGGGGTAAGTATTTTTCATTGCTATTTGTGGTTGGTGGAGAAAAGGCTAGCTCAGGATTGTAGAGTGTTTTTTTTTTCTGTCTCTCTCTGACTTTGAAGAGATACCAACTTTTTTTGGAATTCAAAGATTCTTAAAAGACCCAAATAGAAGTGGGCAGGCTCTCTCAGGTAACAACTCTTGGCAACATTGAAATAAGACAATATTAGTAGCCTGACAGCCAGAGTCCAGGAGAGCGCCCTGACCGGTAAGCAATTCGATTCACTGGAATGAAGCTGCAGTGGACAGTGAAATGAACACTGGGGCCTCTTATATTTTGAATGCTCTGGTATAGAAAATGAAGCTGAATCCAATGAGTGATTGCACCTGCAGAAACAAACAAACAAAAATCCTGTAGGAGAGAGTGAAACAGCATCCGCCTTCTAATTTGGGAATGAGCCAGATTATAGTCTCAATTTGGTGCTCGTCTTCTGATCTACCAAGTGGCAGGTGGGCAGATTCTAAAGAGCTATTTTCTCTTTTCTTTGTGCACACAAGAAAAAGAAACATATTTAATATGTTAAAACAATATAAAATCTGGAAGCAGCTTTTGGGGTCATTATTACTGCCTATGTATGTTTTAAGTGAAGAAATCAAATCCCGGATAGGATAAGTAACATGTCCAGTGTCACCCATCTATCAGTGGCAGACTAACATTCAAACACATGACCTTTGACCTCATATCCACTGCTCTTAAAAGTCCACGTTTCCTATCATTAGAGGAATATTTATTGTTCTCATAATTAAAGGAATCTTAAATATTGTCATTAAAAAAAACTGTTAGTTTTGTATTATGGGTACCCAGTATTATAGGAATCTCAAATATTGTCCATCATCTAGACACGAATTCTCTTGGCAATACAGTTTGAGTCAAGGTTACAAAGTCACTAATTGCAGTTAATGCATATGATGCTTCACCCTATTAAAGTCAGAGAAGAGAGCAAATAGGACACTGAATGTACATTGTAGAAATCAATACTGGGGCCTCACATCTCAGAGGAGACTGAGACCTCAAGCAAACACCAAGCTCTGCCCTCCTTTTCAAAACAAAACACCACCAATAGTCAGAGATCACCCCTCAACACCCATCAGAAGGCACTACTGGAGATTATAATACTGACTCTCTACGTATCCACCACAGACGACACGTGCTCCGATTTTAGAACAGATTGCTCTTTCTTCTGTTGAGCACCAGATGAAGCAGTGAGTTGGCTCGCATTCAGGGGCAGTGTTGTATGAAAAATATGTGTCTTTAAGCACTAAACACTCAGCAGAGTGCGATGCTCACTCCATGGGAAACACCAGGGAACTCTATACCAGGGGAGGCTCAGCAGATCTGCAGCTCCCGTGTCGGGCTGCCTCAGGCCATGTGTTTGAGTAGAGTGACTGGCAGGTCAACTGCATTATTTATACTCTTCCCTTCCTCTTTGCTTCTCCCTCTCTTCTCTGAGCTCCTGGAGTTAAATTTGCCAAATAGTGTGTATACTGGGACTTCACTGAACTTATCAGTGGCATTTTGCCAAGATGGTTTGCCTAAGTCACCAGCTCAGAATAATGAAACTACATATATATTTATAATATATTATAATATATAATATATTTTATTATATATTATAATATATATTAACATTATATAATATATTATACATTATATATTATAATATTATTTATATATTATTTATAATATATTAAAAATAAGTACATATATTATATGTATAATATAATATATATAATATATCATATATATGTACTTATTTTTGCTGATCTTTCTCCCTTAGAGCCTCTGTGCTTTCATCTCAGCTGCATTTATCATTGCAGCAATTGCGTGGTGTAATTGGGAGTCAAGAGAACTAAATTCTAATCCTAGTTTTACAATTAACTGCCTGAGAAACCTTGTACAGTTTGTCTAACCTCTGAATCTCACCTTGTTCATCTTCAAAGAGAGGGCTCAGACAAGATATCCAAGGTAACTTTCAATTCTAAATTGTTGTTAGGAGTTTATACAGCGAGTTACTGCAAGCACTGGGGCTCCAACCAAAGACAGCACACAGGACTGAAAATTCGTAATTTAATGCCTCCCCTGCTTTCCCTCCTTCTCTCCCATTCTCTCCTTCCTTTCCTAGTCTCTTCTTGATCCCTCCCATCTTCTTGTCACCTACTTTTCCTTCTCTCCCTCCCTCCCTCCCTCCCTCCCTCCCTCCCTCCTTCCTTCTTTCCTTCCAAACCATAATTGGGGGCTGAGACTATATAGGCCCCAGGATACAAAGATTAACATGGGATTAGAACATACTGTCTCCTGTACATTGAAAAGTCTTTTCCCTTCACTTATCTCCAGTGCAGCTGAGCAAGTCCAGTCTGATACTGTTACCATAGAATAATTCAGTGTGATGTTCCTTTGGAAAATCACATCCTTTATCCAATTTGGATACGCAAAAACATTTTTTTAGTTTCCAGCAGGGAGTCACACAAACTTTGCAAATTATTGTGCTATTTCCTGAAGTTGTCTATGCTCTATTTATTGGTAAAGAAAGAAAAAGGACTAAAATTCACAGCATAGTTAATACTCAGGGCCGGGTGGGATTTTTCTTCCATTACACTGCATTAATCTCTGGCACCAGGACCGAAGACAGTGGGCTGTACAAGGAAGAGCCCAGGTGTGGGGTTAGACAGACCTAGTTCCCATAGTAGCTCCACCCCTTACGAGCTGGGTCACCGGAATGCGCAACTTCACCTCTCAGAGTGGCTGATGGTGCATCTATAAGACGTAAGTAATCGTCTCCGCCTTGCGAGACTGTGGCAAGGGGTGACACTGTGCTGGCCAAGGACCTGCACGTATAACCAGTATAAAGCAGGTGACTGAGCATGGGTAGTTATGAGTGTGATTCAGAGAAAAGAACTCACGTTCACGTTGCACCTGCCGTGCGTCAAGGATTGTGTTACAGGCTGGACCAGGATGGAGTGACAAATTGATCTCGAACTGTATAATAGCCCAAACAAAGTAAAGTTCATTTATCACTCATCTAGCAGAGCAAGTGGATGTTCCTGCTTGCCAGCTGGTTTTCCTCCACGTTGCGATTCTGAGATTGTCTCCTTTTATCTTGTGCTCAGTCATCCTCAACATCACATCTGACAGAAAGAGAAAGAAGAAGGCAACCCTGCTTCCTGAACACCTTGGTCCAAAAGTGATAGATGCTAACCTTCTGTTCTCTGTCCATGATCGAGAACTATTCACCAGGCCACAGCTGGCTGTACACAGGAGCTAGAAAATATAGTCACTGCTGGGAAGCCATCACCCAGAAATGACTGTATTCCCAAAGAAGGGCAGCAAAAAATTGGGGACAGCTAACTGTCTCTGCTACAATGATTTGGACTGTTAAGCCGCTTAATTCTGTGATGTAGGTGTTATTATCCCCCATCTTATTGATAAAGAAATTTAAGTCTGTTATTAAGTAAACTTCCAGGTCACTGGGATCCAAGTCAGGTGTCAGACCCCAAGGCTGGCATTCCCACCCTTGCCTCACTGCAGTCCTATAAGGCAGAGTTCACAGACTCCTGAGTGGTGGGTTGGATTATACCCATACAGCATGCCCCAAAGGGTATTAATTAACAAGCAAAACTGTGTATTTAAAGCCTTTCTTTATAAGTCAGAACATCTGGCAACTCTGGATCTTTATTCTAGCAAAGCAACAATTGCCTTAAGATTACTGAAGCAATGCTTCAGATGGGGCTTGTGCCATCTGGTTCACTCACCACTGTCCCCTCCTTAGTCTGTTCCTGTACAACTTCACCTATTAACATCTACCTAGACTCTCTAGGCATTGAAACCTATCACCTCTGCTATAAGAGATATCTTCATAATTTTATTTCTTGACAGGGAGAGTCAACATTTTGCTCTAAAAAACTTGCACTAGTCATGAGGATATCAAAGAAATTAAATATAGATACATTTTGAAACTGTCAGAAACTATTTAATACTCTTTGTGCCTCCTCAAATACTGTGCTCCTCACCACCCTCTTACCACAGATTTATTATTCAGACCTGATTCACAAACCCATCTAGATACATTTCTGCAGCCTGGCCCCCGTGGGTACAAAAGAGCTCTCTTCCTCTGCAAGGCTGGTTTTGTTCTCTTCCGAGTTTCCTCCTTCTCTGCACTTATCTGCACTCCTCATTCCACTCCCAACAATAGCATGGCGTCTATCAGTTTCTTCCATCTAATCAATGCATCAGCTATTTGTCCGCAGAGCTCAGAGAGTTTTGACTCCATGTTCTCAAGATTAGAGTTCAGTAAAGGCGTTGAAAGGCAGAGGACAAAGAACTGAGAGGGAAGCTGGGTGCCAACTGTAGAGCAGAAGAACACAGTGTGAGCTGATAACCTGCCCCCTCAGGGGGCCTGTCCTCTAACCCTGAAAATCAGCTCCAGCTTTGCAGTCTAAAGCAGGACTTCCCCGCTGACCAGCAAAGAATGATCAAGAAATCAGTGTATGCCTCTGACCTTTTGAGGTTGATTGTATACAGCTATCGTTGATTAAGATAACATGCTAGATTCCATTCTAGAAAATGTCAAGCTACAAATGAGGAAAAAAAAAGTAATCTCCATGTTCAGTGACCTCCTTGTAGGACAGGATAGAAATAAACAACTAATTATACTTCAAGACAAAATAAAATCAGGGTGCCAAAAAAAGTACCAAAAATATGCTGTAGGAACAAAGGAGTGACTCTGATGCTATCCATAAGTTCTTAAACAAGAAGAGAATTCTGGCTGGTTCTTTAAGGATTAGAAGGATGACACTAGAAGAAGAAATTAAGAGGAAAGGCTTCCAGTAGAGCGGAACGGCATGTGCAAAGAGAAGCATACACTTTTTCCCCCTCAGAGGATGGTAGTGTCCTTTCATTCGGATTTATTGTTTTGCCCTGTTTGCCACATAGAAAACCAGATGGCTGTCCAAGATCACATAGCTAGTATGTGGCAGAACTGGGTTCTAGAGTTAGAATCTCGGTCTCCTGACTCTACTTCTAGACCCTTGTACTACGGGTGTTTACGTAGCCTGATACAGAATGGAAAGGCAAAAATAAAAAATTAATTTACTGTTGTACCACGGCATAACCACAGGGGTCCAGGAGGAGGCAGATAAAGCATGTCTATCAAACTGATCATCATAATCATAGCAGCAACCACAAGAAGAACAAAACTGCAATAGTCATAATCGTTGATATTTATTACTTGCCTATCATGTGCTAGATAATGTTCTAAGTACTTTTTATATGTTATCTGTCCTTCATAATAATAACCCCATGATTGATTAGCTTTATTAAATAAGATGAAATAACTGAGGAACAGAGAAGTTATGCCACTTCCCCGTGGTCACACTGTATGTGGAGAAACAAGGACACAAAACCATCCTCATCTGTCCCCAGGAGTCTGATTTCTAACCACTGTGTTTAACTTCAGCAAAAATTAGAATTGAGTCTGGAATTCACTCTGGGGCTTCTATAAAAACACCGATGGCCAGGTCCCACTCACACTAGTTAAGTGGGAACATCTGCTAATAGAGTTCTAGGCACCAAACCTTTTTGATTCTTTAGTATAGCCAGTGTTAGGAGCCATAGTTAGAAAAGGCAGAAAGCAGAAGCAGGTAGATCAGCTGGATTCAGAGTGTTTACAAAGAGCAAGAAAAGAAGACAAGAAGCCAACCAGACAAGTTAACTAGGGCAAACTGGCCTAAGAGTTATAAATCAATTGGAAAAGTCTTGGAATTAGCTTGCTGATAAAGCCTAGGTTCTTAAGGGGGAATTTTTTTTTTTTTTTCAAAATAACCCGCTAAGGCACAACTGACCCATATAATGAGCAATCTGAAATATCAATAATATTAGGTTGCATTGGGGCTCTGGAAGAAAGGGCTGGCGACAGATCCTGCTATCTTTCCTGGTCTGATTCTAAAAGTGTGAAACGGTCTGGGCTAGATTTTGGTGTTCTCTCACCTTACTTTCCAAATTGCCTTATGTGCCATTTCACAGGTGCCTAAGGCCTCCATGATGCCCTGAGCTCTCCACTGCAGGGGACATGCTCAGGTCCCCAAGGCAGCTTGATCCATGGTGGGTCCATCCCTAAATATCACAGTTCCCTGCACAGCCCCTTGCTCTCATATGAAACTCACTGAGGCAGGGCCCAGGCTCAGGATCCCTCTCCGCTTCAGGGAGGCCCTGAGAAGCAGCCACCCCTGGCCTGAGAGCCGGATGCGGGGATGATGAGGCAGCCAAACAACTCCAGCATCAGCGGAGGCTGAGTCATGCCAAGGAAGGGCAGGCAGCTGCTGGAGGCTCGTGCTTCTCCTGCCTCTTCCACGTGTCTCGCTGCTTCTTGGATCTTTCTCCAGTACAACGAATGTTCCTTTCTGGTTTCATTTGCCAAATCAGACCTCACATTAGCGTGTTTCCTTGTCCACTAAATTTTTGTGAAGGTCCAGCAGCCCATGGTAGAAAAGTCCCTCACATGGGTGCTGTGCTTCATAGAAGTTCACGCCCAAGTACAGTGTCATTTTGATCCTCTTCAAAACCCCGTGAGTGATGCCAAGTAGCTGGTATTTCCCCATTCGTCAGATGATAAAATTGAAGTTCAGAATAAAAAGAATGTTAGAATTTTTAAGTATTAGTGGGAGGGGAGATCGTCTTGGCTCATGACATTGTACACCAGGATGAAATAATGTATTCAGCCAACAAACGTTTTCTGAACACCTACTATGTGGTAGGTATCAGGCCAGCACCTAGAAATAGATAAATAAATCACAGTTGGTATCCTGAAAACTATAATCTTGAACAGAGATTGACAAACTACAGAGTATGGGCCAAATCAAGTTTTATTGAAACACACCTTGCCTGTTCGTTTACGTATGATCTCTGGCTGTTTTTATACTCTGGCAGTGGAGTTGAGGAATCATTGTTAACGGAACTGTGGGGCCCACAAAGCTGAAAATATCAACTTTCTGAGTCTTTACAGTCTTTGCTGACCCCTGATCTAGTGGGAGAAGGTTTAAGTAAAGTCAAGTGTCGCAGATGTTATTGCACAATTTTATGCGAGGCATACAGTGTGGGCCCAAATAAAGCAGGGGGTGGCTTCAGAGGGAAGATGATGCCTTGAAAGATATCCAAGCAGAGAGGCTTGATACAGGAATGCAGGCAGAGGTAACAGTGCAAGCAGAAAGATGGCCATAAGAAACTGTCAGTGGCTCGTCACAGCTGGCATTTATTCGGGGTTGCGGTGGGGAGGCATGCACAGGAGTGAGTCGGTAAAGAGTACTGGTCAGAAACCACCTTGGGAGGGCTTCATATACAAAGCTAAAGCCACTGACCGTGCCCAGAAACCTCTGAGAGTTTATGTGACAGAGGCATGCTATATTAAAAATGAAATGCTATATTTCTCTTCTAGGCTGGCAAACCCCCCAGGACCATTTAGGGTTCAGTAACCATAATGCCATTATAGCATAAGGTAAGGAACAGTTTCAACTGAATAAATCAAGTGTCTGTTAAATAGATTTCAAGCTATTTCTTCCCCCTTATGATATGTTCATGGCAATGAGGGAAAGAGCGAAGATGGAGTTACAGGGTCCAGTGGGATCAGATCATCAGGATATCTGGTTTAATATAGAGGAGTTGAGAAGGTTGTCCCAAGGAAGTGACATTGAAGGCACAATCTGAATGCTAAGTGCACATTAACCAAGGAAAGATTCAAAGAATCACATGAGAACTTTGTCTTGACATTTAAAAATCTGCAAAATTGTTATCATTCCAAAATGGTACTCTTCTTCCTGACAAAATCTCTGAGTTAAAATATGATTGAGTCCACCTGTGAAATGAAGATAATGGTCCCCACATCATAGGGTTGTTCTAAGGGCAAAAGGAAGAAATGCACCAAAGGCACTTAATGTAAGGTATGCAAGTAATGCTAGCTATCTTATAATCTGTTTGGATTTTTTTCCCTTGTTCTCTAAGAATAATGAGCCTATCTTGCTATTTATACCCTTCACAGAGTCTAGATATAAAAGAGTTTTGGTCTATAAATTATTGTGGAATCTCAATTAATAAAGTATTTTTGGTGAATCAGTGAACCCAAGTCAGAAGCAATGGAGCTTCACTTCTCACTAGGTGAGGGAATCTGTCCTCGAATCCTGAACAGATGGCCTTACAACACCCACTTGGATGAGGCCAGGTCACGTACCCCCCAATTGGGCAGCTCTGATGGCAGGAATATTCTTCTCCATGTGGAGCACAAGTTAACTTTTCTGAAACATCCACCCACTGCCCTTACTTCTATCCTCTGGATCACATAGGACATGGCCCCTTCCTGGTGATAGCCCTTCAGATCTCTCCCCACCTAGAGCCCACACCACAGGTTGGGTCCCTCTACTACACCACATGGTCTTCTCTCTGACCTGAGGTGATGCTAAAGGACAGAGGTCCATTAAGAATCTCACATCCTCTTCATCTCTGTTCCCCAGCACCTAGCATGGTGTGTCACTTAGTAGGCACTCTCAGCAAAGATTCGTTGATAAAGGAGAGAATGCCTATGTCAAAGCATATTCCTCTTTTCAAAGCAAAATGAGACCGAGTAATCCTTCAGCTAATTTTATTCTGAACTCTAGTGTGCATCAGAAAACATCATGGGCAAACTTAGTGAAGATGCAGATTTCTGGACTACACCTTCAGACTCTGAGAGCTCTCCTGGGTGTTTGCATTGTTATCAACACCTTGGATATAGCTGAATCAGTTGGTCTGCTGACCGTACTCAGAGAAACACTGCTTTAAACACTCCAGAGAGCAAAGGAAGCAACTTTTATTAAACTGGATATTTGGAAGTAGCAAACACACTTCAGTTATTTCTCCCTAGAACAACTTTACATTTGCTCTCTTATTTTTTTTTCTCCTTGAAGCAGTTTTTTTTTTTTTCTGGGTTACCCAGCCATAGCTCTCCTCCCATGCTGAGAGGTAAGTATGCTCCATCTATTAGATTCTTTTCAGACCTCCTAAGGAGATAATTAGGCATCGCAATTGATTGCAATTTATTAATCAGAGCAGGATGTTGTAGAGTTGCAGGGTGGGGGAATGGGGAGCACAGTGCCAAAGTCTCGTTTAAATGCAAGGCAAGTGCACAGAGTGACAAGGGAATAAGGCAAAAATAACCACCAAATCACAGGATGTTTTAAGCTGATTCCCTATTTTACACTATGGCATCCTGATCTATAAGGAGTGGATATTAAAACCTGGTTACTGTACCACCACAGTCAGATGTGAGGTTTACTCTATAGATGCATATCGAGTGCCTACCATGTAGCAGGCACTGTCCTTGGTGCTAAGGATACGTCAGAGGACAAGACCAAATCCTTGTTTATCTCACAGGGAGATAAAAACATGTAAGTGCATATGTTTATATTATACTACACAGCAAGTAAGTAGAACCAAATGGTAGAGTAGAGAGGGAAGGGTGCAGGTGAGTCTCCTATTATGTAGGAAGGTCTGGAGAGGACTCTCCAAGGAGGCAATATTGAAGCAGTGATATGAAAGAGCATGCCATGTGAAAACAGGTGGGAGAACACTTCAGAGAAAGAAAAAGACAATGCAAAAAGCCTAGGGGGCCATCAGAGGGTGATACGTGGGCTCACATGTTGGAGGAACAGCAGGAAGGCCTGCATGACTGGAATCGAGTGAGGTGAGTGGTAAACGCAGATAGGACCACACAGATGGAAGCATGGCGAAAAGCCGTCTACAATGCACTGGTATTATTCTTATAGGAGAGTAAGCCACTGAGGACCTAAGCAATCACCTAGTTCGGTCCATTCATTAAACAAGTGGTTAACTTCTTTAAAGTAGAAGTCTGGTGCCCAGGTCTTATGATGTATAATAGAGCTTTTGTTGTCATCTTTTATGGTTTTCTTTATGCTCTTCCTCCATTTTTTCCCCTTCCTTTCTCTCTCTCTCTTACTGCTACCTCTTCCTCAGAGTTCCCTTATTTCTTTGCCTTTTTTTGTTCTTTTGTCTGTCCTCTCCTCCTTGCTCCCTCCTGCTGTCTCTTTCTTACTTCTTATGATATCAGTCTTTTCTAAATTCAATATAAGTCAAGGCAACAAGATGTATTTCTACGTGAAAAAAGTTCTGATGAGGAGCCCTGTGCTATCCAGCAACATAAGATGATTTCAAATCTTGACATCTAAGAATCTCCAAATACCACTCTTCTAATCCTCTCTCTATACTCTTTAAAAGCATCTAGTCATTTTGGCTAAAAAATTTTTTATATATAAGCCATCTCCATGATCACAGAGGGTGTATATCTGCACCCACTGCAGGATATTTGGTACAGTAGGTGCAAAGGGAGACCTGAATTTAGCACAGTCCAGAGCATCTAATTCAATGGGGCAGGCCTTAAGTACAAATCACTGCTCTTAGATATGGAGGAATCTAAAGACTTGAGAAAAACCACAGGAAATTACACTTCCTTAAGAGCTCTGTTTGTTCATGTCTAGCCCATTTCTGAAAACAATTGTCTTATTTCAACCCGGCATATTATGATAGATGCCAGAGCATGGTAGTTCTCTGAGCAATGCTAGTGACCCAAACAGATGTCTGATTTTTAAATTGTGAGTGTAGAAGCAATTCCATATGAGTTCGTCACGTCCTCTCCCCCAGGACACATCCCCAAGTGAGTCTTAATATAAATTCCTGACCATTATATTTCAATTTCATATTTCTAACCACATAGCTAGAGCTGGCATCTGTAGAAATTGATTTTTCTTTTTCTCTAAAAAGAGTCCTTTGCTGTCACAACAAAGCATATTCTTTTCCTTCGAAAGAAAGTAAAAAATTACTGGGAGCACTTTCATCCTGCCAAACAGCCAGCATCAGTCTTTCACACAACTCCTCGGGTCCTCTGAGCCTGTCTGCCACTGCTGAAAAATAATAGCTGTGTGCACATAGCTGAATCTCTAGAAAGTGGCAATGCAAAATTCCCTCCCGCAGCTAATCTCCCTGGGACTTAGTTTGCTTATCTGTAAGGTGAGGGAAATGAATAAATCGTATTTAGATGTGTGGCAATTCAACCATCCTATTCCCTCTAGATTCTCAAGTCCTCATATTAGAAATGATCCTCCATGGGAAATAGAATATGTCCCAGACTACTCCCTCCTCTCTCCTGACCAGTGATCCAAGAAAGAAGTAGTCTATGTAATTTAATCTTAATATTAAAATTATGTATTTTCTCATGACATTTCAGAGGGAGTTAAAAAAAAGACTAAAATTTTGTTATGGGTTGCTGTGGGATGCTGGACACCACTTCGTGATGGTTTGGGGTTCAGCTTTGGACCTTGAATATTTTTATAGTGTTTATAAGAAAATTTGCTTTATAAAATGTGTATGCTTAGGCAAGGAACTGGAAAACGTCAGAGAAAAAGTTTGGGACATCTTCATGCCAAAAAGCAATGATAAAACTGGACATAATTGTTAAAAGCAATCATTGTAGGGCTTTGTAAATTAATGAAGGGTCTACAGAAAATTGAAAAGTGTTTATTCATGAACAAATACTAAACATCTGTAAGTCAGTGAGAGCCAGTGATGTTTTAGGCTGCTCCCATCACTCATTCCAGCTCCATGGCACAGAAGGTCTACCATGGCTGGGCAGAAAGTGGGGACAGCTCTGCTACCATAGATGCTGGCTTGATTTGAAGCAAAGTAGAGAAGTGACACATGCCCAAGCACTTTGTCAAAAACAGTACCAGTCTCGGTGTCAACCTTGGAGGGCAAACATTAAGTCTGTCTGAGGCTGTGATACTGACTATTCCAAGCAACAGATTAACCAGAAATGTAGGCAGGAAACACAAGGAATAAGGCAGGAGTGAAGTGTTTTGATGATGACCCAGATGTTTCTGGTTGTCCGGAGGGCAGTGTGCCTGCTCAAGAAAGACAAGAAAAGACCCTAGCTATCTACTAATCCCCAGCTGAATGTAAGTCCTTGCACAAGCAAAAATTAAAATTCGGTGCATAATTGTTAACTGCCTGAGTGTTTAAGCCATTCCACAATCTACATACAGAGCTTTCAGCAAAAAGTGAAAGTCTTCATGTCTGTAAGAGCACTTTCCAATCAGTCTTTGGCTGACCACTAAGCTGTGTTGACCAGGGGCAAACTTAAAGCCAGGGTTCAATGCTAAAAAAATGAATTAAGAAAAACAACCTGAATGGAGACATCAGTGGCCACACAGTGCAGGGTGGACAGATTCAACAGAAGTCATCCAGCCCAGTCACTAAACAACAACTAAAACTATAACAAAATCCTTGAGAGAAGGGAAGTCAGAATCCAGAGTGCTACAACATAGTGTCTAATGTGCCAAGTTTCAATAACAACAACAACATTATGAAGAGTGCAACATAAAGTAAAATTTGGCTAAATACACTGAAAAAAGCATCATTAGATGCTTTTATCTCTGAAGGGGTCCAGTTTTTTACTTTAACAAAGACTTCAAGGCAGCTCTTTTAATAAATTTTTTCAAACAATGAAGGAAACCATGTTTAAAGAATTAAAGAAAAACATAACCGCAATAAATCTCCAAATAGACAATATCAGTAAAAATATAGGAAATTTTAAAAAAAGAATAAAATTGAAATTCTGAGTCAAATGTACAATAACTAAAATTTTAAAATATGTGAGAGGGGCTCAATTATTCTGAAAATCCACTTCTCCTCAGCTCTTCATTTCTATCAACAGAATGTAATGACTGTGACTTTCTTCCAGCCATTTGGAATGCCTCCTGTTTCAAACACAAAGTATCTGTGGAATGTGGGACTGATTTCCAGACTGCGTTTAGTTTCTTCATTTTCTTATCCAGCCCCGAGTGGTACCATTCTTTCAGGTTATGATTCCCTAATATACTGGGTTTTCCCTTTTTATACTTCGATTTATGACTCTTTCTTATATGGGGTCTCTGATTTTTCACCACCTAAACTAATATCTTTCTTTCCACATTTTAGATGAGAAACTGAAGGGTGAAGAAATGCACTGTCCTGCTCCAGGTGTGTGCCAGAGCCGGGATCGGATCTCAGGTATGTCCGCCGCCTCTTTGTATTTTTACATTTATTTTGTATATGTGTAAATTTTTTATTCCATTTTGTTTTGCCCTTTTTCCATTATTGTGTAGCAACCAAAATGCTGTTTGAAAAGTTCAGACCTTACTTGTGATAAACATACTCCAGAAATTGGCCTGAGACAGCACCCAATACAAAGTTTCACAGCTGGATTACCACATCTCTGGGGGTCTTGAGTCATGGTGGCAGTTACAGAAAGCAAAAGTTGGAGAATCTCAATGTAGGGGTGAAATTTGAGGGACAGGGTCATGGGCCATTTTGTAAAACTTGTCATTTGAAAATAATTTTGAACTTACAGAGACATTGCATGAATAGTTAAAGCACATTTTGTCCAGATCCACCTTGAATTAATGTTTTTCCATTCACCTTCTCTCTGTTTATACACATAACTACTCTTATTCCTTAAATGTTGGAAAGTAAATTGCACAAATTATTGCCCTTCATCCCTAAATACTTTAGTGTTTATTCCTCAGAAGAAGGATGTCTTCTTCTATACTCATGGTATAGTTTTCAGCTTCGGTGAATTAAACATTAATATAGAACTTGTATCTAATCCACTGGCTGCATTTCTTGTCAATTTTCCCAATAATGTCTTTTATTGCATTGTTTTTTTCTCTAGTACAGATCCTGTCTGGGATCACATATTGTATTTAGCTATTGTATCTGCTGTATTCTTTAAGTTGTAAAAGTTCCCCCAACCTTTTCTCTACTTTTAGAACATTATAATTTTTGAATAATAGAATTATCCTTGGGCCTTTTCAAAAAAGATAAGGACATTTTCTTTTAGTGAACTTGGTGAGCAGATGAAGGGACTTCCCTTATCAGAGAGATAATAGGTTACCCTGCCCAAGTCAGGGGGTCAATACAGACCCTAACACCCAAGTTCTTGCCCCAGAAGAGACAGGCATCTCAAAAAAGGCAAAGACTAAAACAGGATGAGCCATTTCTTAAGGTGTATTTGTCCAAGGAGAAAAGGGAAAAGTAAGCAAGTTGCCCTAAAGCCAACAAGGTCAGTGTCATCCTCCCAGCAGCTGTGTCTGAGGTGTCCTTTCCACCCTTCCTAGCAAGGCTTTGTCTTCCAAAAGGACCCACTAGCAGGTGCCAGGAGTGTCAGGTCCCACAGGCTGCCATCTCCACTGTCATCTGCTTTGTGTTGTGGGGTATTCCTCCCCACTGAGCCCTAAAGTCTCCCTCCATCCATGTAGAACCTTATTTGAAGAGGATGAGCTATTTTTCCTGCTCCCAACAATGTTCTATAAAAATGTTTCTTCAAGTAGAAAAGTGATGTTCTCTGTGTCTGCTGCATTTGGGAGTCGAGGTTTAGGGTACCCCAGTAGGTTGGGCTTAGATAATGGGGTTAATACCAGCTCCTACGGAATTCCTGTTTCTAAAGGATGACCATGTCCATGGAGGGAAGTTGACAGTGGCATCGCATAGCCACTATATGATATTCCTTCATTTTAATCTCCTCAGAGAGTCTATCTTTAAAACATTTTTTTCTTAATTGTATCCTTTAAAAATTACCCACAAAATTACTACAAAAATTTCTAGGAACCCGTGGAGGTGAGAAAATTTATTAACATCTCAAGGTCAGGTCCCAACTCAAGCCGCCTTTCTCCCTTATCCCTCACTCTCCTGAGCTCGACATGGCTGTGGGGTACAAGGGGTTATGCAGGCCTTAGAGGGCCAGAAATTTCCTACACAAGGCAAAAGACCAGTCTCCCCACTTTCTCCACATGACAAGATAACCGAGCTCTTAGTGATTCAGGGATGGGAACATTTCTCTGAAAGTGCTGGCATTTGCATTTGGGAAGTACACAGTTCTTGTGTGGGCTTTGTCCTTGCGGGTGTATATTTTGGGGGTGTTGGTGTGATGAAGCCTAGGACTGCTGGGATAAAGCTGAGGATCAGAGTGGTTACTTAAGGATCTTAGTATCCAGGGTGCTAATTTAATCTGTCTAGAAACAAACTTTAAACTTGACGACAACATCATCCCACTTGATGGGCAACTTCTGGAAAGGAAGACCCTCCCCGTGGCATCTCTGCCCAGTGCCTGGCCAGATGTCTGCTTTTCAGGCAGAGGACTCACCCAGCCATCAGTGGTGGGAATGTCTGCAGTATCTAGGGTCAAATGAGACTGGGAGGAGAGAGACATGGGCACAGCTGTGGGACGTGAGGAAAAGGAATGAAGAAGGGAAGGATCAGCCAGCTGGAAGCAATGGGATCAAGATTCCTGCCTTGTGGTCTTCATGGGCATGGTGGAGGCATGACAGGTTTCTTGCAGGGACATTTTGCACTGCAGGAGGGTCCTGTGTGTTTCCCAGAAGGTACAGCATTTCTGGGGCTCCACTTGGACTCCTCCTCGGCCCACTGAAATCAGTATGGACAAACATCTGGTGACGTTTCTCATGCTCATCTGTGCGCACTGGGACAAAGGTAATGGCTACTAGTGAAGTTTTCAAAGAGATGGAGACCCCATAGGGGCAGAAGTTCTGTAGGGAATCCCAGAAGTCCCGGATACACCCCTGCTGGCCTTCATTCCTAGGTGACTGGCAGGTTAGGGGCTCACCCAAACCCTTCATCCTGCCCCCACCTGCTGAATCACAGGCCTAGAGAGAAATGGTTCTAAGTTTCTGTTTATTTCTTATCCCCAAAACTCCCTTGCAGCTAGCTTTAATGAGAGGCTTGTCTCCTGGATTTGAGAACGTTCCTTGGTCCTCGGTCTCATGTCCCAGATCTTCCTGCCCATCTTGCCATTAGACTGTGAGCTCCAAGGGGACAAAGAACTCATCTCTCTCATTCTCCATTGTGTCTCCTGCACTAAGAACAAAGGGAACAAAGCCTGATAGGAGTAAATGTTCAGAGCTAGAACCTTCGTCTGAGTCAGTCTGCTTCTTTCTACCCTCCCATCTGTGGGTCTGCAATCTCAACCAGCAGGCATGCCTGTTTCAATGAAAATAAAACAGCTAGAGGAGAGTGCTCTGGCCGGGTTTTGATGTGAAGCTTTTGTGCTTCAGATATGTTTTTACATAAACATCGCTACTCGTCACAGGGCTAGGAGCCTACATCTCGAAGCAACATGTGAGTCCCTCTGAATTTCAATTTCATGACTGCTTTGTCATGGGTAGGAACAAGATCCCCAATTCTGAGGGGTTATAATGTAGCTTCTCCAGCTCTCTGAGGCTGAAAATCCCCCAGCTCCTTGCGTGTCCTCCTAGCACCGTAACCTCATTATGCAGAGATGACTGTCATTCACTGAGAGGATAGGGGATCAGAGCTGCCTCTCATCATCCTCGCAGACACTCAGAAGGATGCCCGTTTGTGGCTTTGGCTTTTCATCTGGCTGCTTCTACTCCAGTCAAAGAGATTAAAATTAAGGACCTCAGAGAGGAATCAGAATATTAACAGCTTTTTGTTTTTCTATTTCCCCTGACTGCTTCTGATGACAGTTAAAGGTCATAGAAAAAAAAGTTTAGGTTATGGAACCTGCTTTGTCATGATACCCTGATTTGTCATTGTTCTCTGTATGACGTTTGGCAGGTTAATGTCTCGTAGTCACAGTTTCTTCAGCCATAAGATGGAACTATCAGATCACCTGATGGGTTGTTTTAAATGAAGGGGAAGCCTAGGTATCAGTTGTCTTCTTAGCCTGGAGATCCTTTATCTCAATGGACCATCTCCATGATCCCAGTGCCCACTCTGACGCAAATCCCAATACCTCCTCAAGTTCCTCCAAAGAACCTGCTGACACAGGAATTTTCATGAGCAGTGTCAATTTTACAAAAGCTTTTAAAAGACTGAGAAGTTCGTATTACATACATAATGTTTTAAAAACTTTTCATAGTCGTTTTTGTTTTCCTAAAGGCTGTCAGCTGAGCTGCCCAGGTTTGATGAGGGCAGAGGTGCTTTCTGCGTCGGCTTCCACAGGGGACTGCTCTGCCTGGCCCCTCCCATTGCCTTCCTGTGGAACTTACAGTTACCACGCAGAAGAGTTTTCCACCTTCTATAACCCTAAGGCCCAGCCCCCAAGGCTCTGAAACCCTAAGGGACTTACAAAAGCAAATTTCAAATCATAGGCAAATGTCTTCAATGAGAAACTTGTGTCCTTACTATAAAGAAAATTTTTAAATGTCTCTAGAATCAGACTGCTTGGATTAAATTCTGGTTCTGTAATTTACTAGCTTGTGACATTGGGCGAGTTGTTTTCTCTTGTTAAACTTCGATTTCTCTATTTGTAAAATAGGAATGTGAGAACTTACATTATAAAGTTGTCATGATTCAATGAGATGATCCTCAAAAGATGCTTAGCACAGGACCAGGTTTATAATCTCACAAATGTGAAGAAATAGTTAAATGCTTGGTACCTAGCAGGCTTTCAATGAGAAGCAGTTATTGCTAATTTATAGGCTTTTATATGAGTCAGATGATATCATAAGTCTTTTATTGATTTGTGTCATCTACCTTATGGCGGACAGAGAGGTATACTGCCAAGATTCCCCTTCATGGAAGGACTCGTTGCTCCATTTCTCAGCAGGCACCCCAGCTGCCCCAGGCCTGGCTTCAGTGGCAGAAAGACACCGTAGGGCCCATCCTGTTGGGGGGGGGGGCCTCGCATGCAAGGGCCGATCAGGGCAGGGGCTGGAGACAGAAAGGCCCTGTCATTTCAGTGCTTCATGGAACAACTCTGTGATGTTGGCTGAGGCTTTGCTGGGTCTGTGTCCTCGTTGGGCATCTATAGCTGCCCAGCCCTTCTCCCACCTTCCTTCCACATGTGTTGACCTCTAACATATCCCGCAAGCCAAACGTCACCTCAGTGAGAACCAAACACATGACATTTTATTATGGGACCTACATCCTTGACCTCTTAAAGAATACCTAAGACCATACTAAACACTGTGGGGCTAGGGAGGAAGGACATGTGTTTTTGTCCTCAGAGAAGTTTACAGGGAGACAATATACACACCCCTGAAATAGCCGAATAATAATGCAACCTTATTTGTGTGATATATGCAAACTTACATGATTATGGGACAAAATGAGAGGTAGAGAGAATAGATGTATCTAGAAAATTAAGACTAGGCCAGTTTAGTGCAGGGAGTTTTTAGAGAGGAAATAAGCTCGTGTAGCCTCTGAAGGTTGGGGAGAACTGGGGTTAGCATTCTAAAGTGTCATTTTAAAATCTTTCCCTTTTAAGGAAATAGACTGGCTTTCTCAATTCATGGTAAACAAACAGATTAAATTCAGCTACTAATCCCAAGAGTCCTTGCATTTCTTTGAGAAATTGCAAAATCAGAGCCTGGGGATCACTGAGACTGTACTCGGTTTAATCCATCTGACCTGGCAGCTTAAAGGGTCATCGCGATGTATTGGCTGTAGAACGTGTTGGGCAGCCTTAAGGAGATTCTGGAAGGTTATAGATAAGAAGGTTTGGCAAAGACAAAGTCTGTGCTCAGTTCTTGTGCTCCAAAACTGCCCCCAAGACAGCATCCGCTTCCCTCACATTGGATGACAGGTCCAATATCAGATCAAACCCTGTGTCCCCTTAATACACACTAAGTGGGCAAGGTTTAATAGGCATTTGTGGAATGGGCACATGAACGAGCTGGGCACAGGCGGAAGAAAACACTTTCCATGCTGCCTTGGCCATTGTTTCATTCAAACATTTATTGAACATTATTTATTGCAAGCCTATTATGTGCCAGAAACTACACTAAGCACTGCTCTCAGACCTTAATAAGTTCTAATAGAAGCTAGAGACCATAAAGCAGGGGTCCCCAACCCCTGAGCCATGGACCGGTACCAGTCCGTGTCCTGTTAGGAACTGGGCCACACAGTAGGAGGTGAGTGACTGGTGGGCAAGTGAAGCTTCATCTGTATTTGCAGCCGTTTCCCAGCACCAGTATCACCACCTCAGCTCCACCTCAGATCATCAGGCATTAGATTCTCATAGGAGCACCTGTCCTTGGTGCCAGAAAGATTGGGAACCTCTGCCATAAAGAATAATGTCAATACATAGGACAAAGTGGAGGACAGGCTCTTCAACACAGGGTAGTGCAGGTTTCAAAAAAGGAGACAATAAATTAGATTCAAAGAACCAAAAAAAGAGTTGACCATGTAAAAGGTAATGGGTGGGATGGTGGAGAGTGGTAATTTAAGGCAGGGAGAAGGCATATGGAAGGAGTCCAGGACAGAAGGTCACATGGCTCATTTGAAGAACTACAAGAGGCCAGGTAACTAGATCGAATAGAGGCAGGGAACAGGTAACTCAGGTGAAGATTTAAAAAAAAAGAAAAAGAAAAAAGAGGAAGGAGCAGATCACATAGGAACATATTCAGCATTTGGATTTTGACCTAAGAGCAAAAGGAAGCTATTTAAACTTTGATAATGGTCCAATTAAATTTAAAAGCACATTCCTGCTGCAGAGTGGGAAAAAAAAAAAAGCTGCTTCCAAATGGCTCGACCAAAGCCCTTGGAAGGCCAATGATGATGAAAATTTTGTCTCTTTGTCTCTTTGTCTCCTTTGTCTACTTTTTCTCACTCTTTATGGTGGCCTCCAGCACCAGAGCTGAACTGTGGAGCTCGATAGTGTGTACAGGCTGGTGAAATTGGTGATCCTCAAAACTATGTTTTGGGGTGGGGGGGTGTATCAGGCAATGGCGTACGTCAAGAAAGAACATGGGTGTTGGTGCCAGACATGTGACAGGTGGAGTTTTGGTTGATTATTTCTCCTTTGTGGGGCTCAATTTTGTTCATCTTTAAAGAAAATGAAGCAGCATCCTCCCTACACCCCTTATACAAAAGTGGCAAAGAGACATGAGGTAAGAAATGACTTAGAGGCTTCATTTTTTTTTTTAAAAGATAGAGCCATTTTCTTTGTAAAGTGTTAGAATTAGATAACCAGGAAGACAGGTTGACTATCTTGGTGACAAGTCAGAAGTACAGAATTTGAAGGAAAAGACAGTTTGGCTATTTTCAAGCACATATGGTTCTGACAAGTAGAGAAAATTTTATTCTCGGTGGTATGCCACAGAACATCTCTTAACAAACCACATGTTGGAAGAATGCTGTGAGAGGTTTTCTCGGGGTTCTTGAGTAGCTGTGGGGAAGGTATGCCAGCTTACATGGTGCTTTCAGAAAAGGAGAGAATCAACCACTGGAGAATTTATTCCTAAAAAAGAAAGAGATGGGGTAGGGAATAGAAGGGGAGGAAAAGGCAGGGGAGGGGAAGAGAAATGGCAAGAAACTGCTGGACACAGTATAACCTCTCCCACTGATCTTTCAAATCTTCAGTAGCTTTATTTTCCTGGAAGTAAGAGAATGGGCTCATGCCACAACGGCCACAGGAGCTGTAGGCCAAATTCATGGGGAGGAAGCCAGCCCCTGGGAACGCCTCGAAATTTTGGTGATGCCTCAGCCTCGTCCCAACCATGGAAACAACCATTCAAATGAAGGTTTATTCTCCGAAAGTCAGGGAGGCTGGTACTCCCACCTTGGTGACAGGGGAAAGCAAATAGAGGTTATTACAGAGTACGTACGTTTAGGTGGACAGGCTTCTTAGAATGAGACACTTTGGAAATGGTCAACTTACTTAAGACCGGTTTTGTTATGCAGACTACACTGAAAGTCACCTTATCCACATTTTTATTCTCTTTAGCAAACTCTTTCCTCCCAGAGCATGGAAGCCTTCGGCCTAGTTCCTTCCCCAATCGTGTAATTCTATCACACATGAAATTAGAAGTGTTTGTGTTCATCCTATAAGAACCCTCCAAAGATTAGGCAGCATTAACCTTCCCTAGGGAGTGGCCAGCAGTGAACTCACTGACAAAAATGGGCAGGGGAATGGGGACTTCATGCCGCCTGCTGGGCAAAAGGGAATTCCAAGGAGGAAGGCATGTCTGATGTTGCATTTTCAGGTCGGATTTTTAATGTGGCACGTTCTTAATATTGTAAAATGTCTAAGGACGTTGGCTCTAGAAACTAACTTCATGCATTCCAACCCTCGTTCTGCCACTTGCCATGATATGACTTTTTGCCATTCTCTTAACTTCTCTGAGCTTCAGCTTGATGGTGAAACACGCATAGCGACATCCTGGAGTCGTGGTAAAGGTTAAATGTACGTGAGTCCTCAGCACAGCGCTCAACGCTGCGTGGACACTTACAAAATCATACCTATCTTGATTTCTGTAACTTATTATCTTTAATAATTGGTCTCTTTGTCACTGCTGCCCAGAGCTGAAATTAGACTTTTTAAAAACCTATTAATAATATAATTTCTCACTAACCTCAGCTAAGCCAAACTTTAAAGGGGGTGAATTTATGCTCAAAGTTACATATTTGACATTTTCATTCTGCTCCTCATTTTTATTGGCTCTTGCTCACTGAAAGGATGTCACTAAAACCTGAACTACTGTCACATTCCTCTGCTAAGGCAAAAGGAATGGTATTCAGCTGAACATGTTAATAGCTGATAATGACATTTGTGTGGAATGACTTAGGTGTGATCTTCATTCTTAACTCCAAGGTGTGGGTTAAAGTGGACAGATGACATGGTTACCGCTAACACCTCTGGACAGACATGAAGCATGTTCACGCCTTATCTCTAGTTCTCCTTGAACTTAACTGTATGACCTTGAGAAGGTCATGCGGTTAACCTCTCTCGGTTCTACTTTGCTCATTAGTAAATTCACATTAAGCAACATCATCTAGGCCCGTTTTTGTTTTAAAACGTGTGCAATTCGTATTACATTTTGAAAAATTGACCTATACTTGGATCTGCAGTGAGGACAAGGTTCCACACCAGCAAGATACAGGGTTCTGAGTCCAGTCCTGCCCCTCCATTTGTGTGACTTAATTCTTGACTTTATTCTTGACTAAACTCTATTTCTTCATTATCTGTGAAATAAAATGGTTAAATGAGAGCTGTATCACCCAAAGCATTCCATGAGTTTGCAAAAACAGTGTGTTACACAGATAGGTTTCCTTGCTGCAGGAATCCCGAGAGTTACAATGCTCACATCCCAGTGCTCATGCTCACCATGACCATTTGAAGGGAGTTTTCTTTACAGCCTTTCCAAAATTTCTCTGATGAAGGACTCATTTCTTTTGCCCTCAAGTAGCTCTAATTTTCATGGAACCCCCTTTGAAAAACAGGGAGCCAGGCAACTGAGAAATCTTTTCTGGCTTCTACAGCCCTGGGTTCTTGGTGAGGAGAGCAGTGGGTGTGAGAGAGAAGCAGACTTCGAACCACAGAATCAGTGCAGCCTCATTCCACGTCTGCAGAAGAGCCGTCCTGCTCTGAGGAGCTAAAACTGCCTTCCCCGGAACCCAAATCCCCAGGCCCAGAGGAGCCTGGGCTCTGCGGGCACGATTATTCCCGTTTCATTTAGCCTTCGAGATAGAAAGATGGCAAGAAATTCTACGATGTTGTAAAGTAGAATAAGCCTCTGTTCAGTGGGATCTTTTATAGTTCAGGTAAAAGCCGTCTGGAAAATGAAATCTTTAAAGAGGTTCTTTTTGCCGAACTGGCCAAGAGTTGAGCACTCCTCACCTGTCGAATGCTGGTAATTATCTGTAAAGACCTCTCCTGCTCTCTCAGATGAGTTTCTCTCAGTTTCAAAGAAATTCATTTCACAACAGCTTGAAAGGGTAGAAGAGAGGTTGTCGGCCACTGAAGCTGTTTGGCTTGAAATGAAAGATTCTGAGACTCGGTGTGACAAGGCATGCCTCTCAAAGCTCCTCCTCAGTCATAGAAATTAGAATAGTCTACAATCACAGTCATGGTTCCTATGAAGTATGTCATAAACAAACCAAATTTGGTTAAATTTTGTTCTTACAGATTCAGTGATGAGAGTGTTAACAAACTTGTAATGTAAACACATTAATTATTGGAACAGAATTATAAGTATTAGAAGAAAGAAGACCTTTCTAGAAGACTGTCTAGTTTGCTTTCCTTTCTCATTTCAAAAGGAATGATAGGGAAGTGACTTGTACAAGGTCACATAATAAATTAGTGTCAGAACTCGGCTTAGAAATCTTATCTCAAATCTCTGTTGTCTAGTAAGGTTAGGCTACATTTGGCAGGCATTGATCTGGACATTTTATCTTAGAAATATGATAAGCTGTTGTTTTAGAATCCTCACTATCATCATTCATGGAAATAATGTTTAAATTTTTAAAAAGCCTAGTACTATCCCTTTAAGAATAATATCATGAGCAATCACCTGTCAGGGGCACAATAGTAATACTCTTTTAATAAAATGCCACCTAGTGGAGCTTTGGGAGCAAAACACTCTTCTTCTGCACCGTCCTCTCTAAGAGAAGACCTTTCTTAGGCTTACATTTTAATCAATATCATCTCCCAGAGTGTTTCGTGATTAAAAATAACACTGAAAATTGTCCTACTTCCAGAGCACAGCAGGGAAGATGAAACAGCACAAAAATAAGGTGATTTACAAGAAACAAGGTCTATGGGGTCAAACTGAAAGCCGTGGAGCTCAGGGGCCTTCAATCTGCACCCCCATTTTACAGTCATGGAAAAGAAAGGAAGAATTAGAAGGAAGTCTGTGGTGCTGCCACCTTTCCATGCCTCGGGGCATTTCAAGTCTGTGCGGAAGGTGAAGGAGGTTGGAAAGGGGGAACCGTTGACCACGAACAGTCTGCCGGAAAAAACTTCTTGGAATCGGAAAACCTCCCGACTCGGAAGCACCTACACTGTTGTCCAGCCCAGATCTCTGGCTGCGGTGAGGTCCTCCCAGGTCCCGTGTAAAGACTCCACCCAGACTGCAGGGTGGACGGCCATCGTGGGAGAATGAGTGAGTCAGTGTGGGAAGCTCCACATGGAAAGCTAAGAGCAATGGATGGATATACTGGGCAGGACGAGTTTCACCCAGTGGAAGGAAGAACTCTCAAAATCTGAAGTGTTCAACATGAAACTAAAGGACGGTCCCTGGAAAGCTGGATTCGCTTGTCAGGACCCTTCCATTGGTCTGAGGAGACCTTCCTTGCTTGGTGCAGCAGGGCTCAGCACCTGCCTCCCCAGTCCTGCTATGTTCGCTCCCCCACAGGTGCTGATCCCAAGAGCACTTCTCAGTCAACATCCTGCATCCAAATTCCCCTCTGCAGCATCTGCTTCTTTGGTACCTTATTTGATATTCCAGAACCTTCCATGTCAACTGTCTGTTTCCCAGGGGATACACAGCAGTGTCACTACAGCCCGCTTGCCTCAGTTCTCTAGGGCCATAACCAGGAAGTTACTTTTCTCTTCCATGAGGTTAAATAATCGGTAACCTGGAGTCTGCTTGAGAAAAATGTTCCTTAAGTCTGTCTGGTTTCTATTATGCTTTAGAATAACAGTTTGCATTAGAAACCTGATTTGTCTTCTTCAAGTATTTGTCATAGAATTTGGGCCTCACTTTGAGTTTTAAGTTCTCTGTGCCTAATTTCTTAATCTGTAAAATGGGTATAAAAATAGTATCTCCTCTCATAAGCTATTATGAGGTTTAAATTAAATAATGTGAACTAGTATTGTATCTAATTCACAGTAAACACTTAATGTGCTATTATCACAGAGAGATTCATAGTTGCACACACACAAACACATACACACAAATACATGCATCGTCAGCTTCTAACCTCTAGTATCTTTGCCTGGACCAGTAGTTCTCCAAGGTCCCCAGGACCCTTTTTGGAGGTCCACAAGATCAAAATCATTTTTATAGTTATATACTAAACTATTAATGGCCTTTTTCACTTTCATTCTTTCTTGAGTATATAAAATGGAGTTTTCCAGAGACTACATGACACATACCAGTGTTATTGCTCTAATGTTAATAGCTTATTATTGCTATTTTAAAAATAAATTTACAAAAATTTAACTTCTGGTTTCTAATCGGATAACTATTAATGGCTATGATCCACATAAAGGAAACCTTTTAAGAGTTCTCAGTCATTTTTATAAGTACAAAGGAGTCTGGGACTAAAATGCTTGTGAACCACTGACTGGGACAAACTGCCTCCACCCAGCCCCACTTTCACTTCATGGCCTTTCCTGACTTCTGCTTCTAGGCCATCACATTTTTAATATTCAGGTTACTCAAGGTATGATCTTAGAGATGAGGAATGTGGTGGGGTCAGAGAGTCGCACACAGTTGTGCTTTTCCCCTAGGGACAGTTGAGATGGAAAGTTCTGGAATATCAAATAAGGTACCAAAGAAGTGGATGCTGCAGTTAGAACTTGCCCAGAAGCCACATGGCACCAAATGCATCACACGGCGACTGGCACCCTGCGGCTCAGTGGCCGACAGCATTTTAGGAGGACAGCCACGTGCGGGACAACATGGTCACCATCATCAGACGAGCACACGAGGCTTTCTCTAACAACTGCCACAGAAATGACTCACTCGAGTCAGTTCAACAGTGGAGCAGAAAATGGCACCAGTGCAGTTGCAACCTGTCAGCATTTAAAGGAGAAATGAGGAATGAGCTGCACTGCGCTTGCTCAGGCCATCCTCCCTCCTCGTCCCTCCAGCCCGTGATTCTTGCGAGCGCTCCGTGTGAGAACAGGAATATACACAGGAGGAACGGGGACACTGTGTGCCCGAAGAGGGGACTCCACGTGAAATGGCAAAGAAAAATTGGTTAGAAGCGTCGTCATGATTCTGTGTGCGGCTGCGTCTTGCAGCAGTGCAGGCACCACCCTTGAGTTTTCCTCCCAACAGCCCTATGAGGTCGAGGTGGCCACCCACATCTGACGATGAGAAACCCCAGGAGGTGAGAGGTGTAAATGCCTTGCCTGAGGCCACACCTCGGTTAAGTGGCAGAACTGGGTTACTCACCCACTGTCTTCTCACCACAAATCATAACACTTTGCCTTCGTGTTATGCCACACAGGTCCAGGTTTAACTTTAATTCAATGTTTATTAATTGCCTAATGAAGCAACAAATTAGAATCCATGGGGGCTTTAAAGATAGAAAGCTGGACGCATGTCGGCCCTGCCCCCAGAGGAGCCGCAGGCCGGGCTGACAGTGAGTGAGTCAGCCTTCGTGGGTGACGGAGTCCTTGCCGAGTGTTGCAAAAACCCAGAGGAGAGGAGCAAAGAGGAAGAGCAATTCGGCAGCACTATAGCGTGCTAGTCACGTGGCATTTCCCAAGTGCCCTCTCGTGTCACCCCCATAGTTCTCTGGAAAGTAGAATCACCACCCCTATGAAATAGACAAGTAATCAGAGGCCCGAAGCGATGAGACAGTTCGTCCCACTTTTACGTCCTAGTGCTGAGATTTGTACAACAGACCGTGGCAGCTCTGTCCGCCCTCAGTTAGAGTCACCCCCTTCCCACTAGGCAGTGTGGACAGTGGCCCGGATGTGGGTGACATGGGTCAGACAAGAGACTTCAAAAATGAGTATTAACTGTTTGCTTGCAGAAGGGCCCTCTGGATGGCCAGTTTGGGGCTGGAAAGAGTGTCATCATTTACATGGTAACATTGTTGCACTTTTATTACTTTACCATATACACGTGTCATTTTTTCAATTAAAAGGAAAGCTAGTTACAGAAAGAAGGAGGCATAAATGAAGAACGGTAAGGAAAGGTTTTGAGATGGAATTAGAAGACGTATCGGATTTTGGAGGATAGAGTACAGGAGAAGACATTTCAGGAAACAGAAAATTGAACAAAGTCTGTGAGATGGTGTTATGGGATGAATTGTGTCCCCCAAAATTCATATATTGAAGCTCTAACCACCAGTTCCTCAGAATGTGACTGTATTTGGAGACAGGGCCTCTAAAGAGGTGATTAAGGTCAAACGAGGCCATTGAGGTGGGGCCCTCATTCGATATGAGTGGCATCTCATCCTACGAGATACCAGGGATACACGCACCCAGAAAAAAGGCCATGCGAGGACACAGCAAGAAGCCGGCCACCTGCAAACCAAGGAAAGAGACCTCAGGAGAATTCAAACAAACTATCACCTTCATCTTGGACTCCCAACCTCCAAAACTAGAAGGAAAAAAAAAATCCTATTGTTTAAGCTACCCAGCGTGTGGCATTTTGTTGTGGCAGCCTGAGCCTACTAACACAGATAGCAAAGTAAAACTCTCAGGAAGAGTCTGAAATGGCCACCATCATGGACGATCAGGAGCGATGATAGAGACATCATGTGGGAAAATGGATGAGGGGAGCCCTGTATGTTATTAAAGAAGATTAAAGTTTCAGATCAGCAAGGGAGGATGAGAAAGGAGAAAAGTGATCCCTCATCTCAGAAATTTCTGCGGCAGAAGAGAGTCTGCTGGGGATTTCAAACAGTGCTTTTCTTTCCCTGGCCACCTGTAAAGGTTGCTTCGTTGAACCAAATTCACGATGTTCCATACTCTAATTGCTGCCTTTCTTGCCCAGTTCTTTTTCTTTCTTTCTTGATACCATCTTCTACCTTATTTTTGTATCTCAATTTTTTTTGCCAAACCTTAACTTCCTGAGGATTATACAATAGCAAAAACACACTGTCCTGAAACTCTGCTGAACAGAATACCAGGTTAGAAGAGCTTTCGGAGTATCTTGTCTGGTCTCCTTGGATCACAAGTAAAGAGTGAGCCCCAGGAGGGACGGGACCCTCACAAGGTCACACGGGCACACTTGTAGTCCAGTGTCATCCTCACCAGTCCACTGAGCTTGCTCCATCGCCCGTTTGCCTGCTCAGTTCATTCCAGAAGCCCAGTTTCTGCTGTGGTCAGAATACGTCCTGAATCAGATCAGCTTTGCTCTAAATACAGAGCATCGTTCCCCTGTGTGCAGGTGGCTTGAGGGAGCACACACACAGCTTAGCTGACCCAGAGTCGGGCACCAGCCTTGGCCACGGCTGACTCCATGCTCCTCACCCACCCACAGCCCCCCGATACCTCCATGTTCTTCCTCCTGCAAGTGATTTCGGCATGAAATTCTAGACGAGAAAACAGAAACAATCCATGTCCCATTACCATACCCGTCTCCAAACCCAAACTGGCCAATTTTCATCCACAAGGCCATCTGTGATCAAATGTAAAGATCCCTGGGTTCTACCCCGAGAATCTCTTTCTACCTGACAGTCAACTAAAGCTGTAGTCTGCTGAGAGATGGGCAGACTGTAGAAATTAATCTATACTCAGGTCTCTAGCTAATTATCAGACACATTTTCCCATTTTCAGTCAGTTGTTTTAAAGTATTTTTTTAATGTAACTATTGTAATCCAGGGGCCCAAGTGATTCAGTCTCAGAGGGACTTTATGTTCAAAAAGTGTAGCCAGTACCAAAATTAATGAGGAATGAATTCTGTTTTTCACTCAATAGCACTACCAAGGACCCAAACAAAGGAGCTACAGCAATACATAATAAAATTCTTTCTTCTTCCATCCTCAGAAATATTCCTCTGCTCCCACTTGGGCAGCTTTCCTTCTCCTTTTCATTGCCGCTTTCTCTCCCAGCCTTTCAGTATACAGATTGATTTAGCATCTCTCTCAGCAAGATTCAGTCCTTTTACAAGAGGGAGAGATTCATCTGGCAATTTGGGGATTCTGTGACAGTGTCTCATTTCTACCTACTGGTCCTGTTGAAGTGACTTGACCTCAGAGCCACAATGCCACACGACAGTGCTTTAAATATTTGGCAAAAGATTCTTCAGCCTGTACCCACCCTCCTTTCTGTTCTCCAGACCAACCAATCCTGCTACAAAGTCATTTCTTCTCTGGGTCTTCACGTGATAGACTATGTGAAAATACTGTATAGAAGGGGTTAAAGGAAGGGATTCGTATTTGTTGCAAACAAATATTCATTAAACTCTCAAACATTAATTAAGCCAGTCATTGTTCTAAGCACTGGGGATAAAGTGCCAAACAATCCTCTACCCTCCAGGAGAGAGGTAGGAGAGACAGAAAATTAATCCGTAAATAAATAAGTATGTGAGATATTATAATAAAATTCTGAACAAATTAAAATGAAACATGAGATAGAGAGTTCCTAGGGCTTGGGGTAGAGGTATTGTAGCTACAGTGCTCAGGGGTGGTCTGTGGAAGATGAGATCTTGGAGGTGAGGTCTGAATAACCTGAAGGTGGCAATTGTGACAAATGAAATCCAGTGCATAGACCTTCAAGCGGGAAAGGCTTGGCACATTTGAGGGGAAAATAACAGTATCTCATGGGGTTGGTATGCAGTGAATGAGGCACAGAGCAACAGAGCATCACCTCAAGGTGCAGAGGTCAAGGGCGTAGGGTAAAGAGAGGGCATTTAACCGTTAGGTGAAAAGCTATATGAGGATTTGAGCAGGGGATGACGACTGAATTTGTTTCTAAAAGCTTACTTGGCTGCAATGTGGAAAACCTACTGATGGGAGGCAAGAGAGAAGGCCAGACACTGGTCAGGAGAGGAAGGGGCTTCAACTAAGTTCGTAGGAGTATAGAAATAATGAGCATAGTTCAGTTCCGTGATATATTCTGAACCAACGGGATCTTGGTTTTTTGAGTGAGCTGCCTTTGCCTGCGGTGGCCGCTGCATCCACATGACCTCCCTGAGTTCTGTTGTGTCCATGGACTTTGGTAGGCCACTGTTCAAATGAAAATACACACATCACTCTAGAACAAGCCACTGATTTTAGTCACATTTAAGTCTAAACCCAGACTGAGTAAAGAAATGTCCGAAAATATACATCTTTGCCTATAACACAGAAAATATTTTAGATGATTACATTTCAGTTCATCTCTTGCAACCCTCTGACCTTTACCTCAACCTCCTATTTTGGTCCCATTTCTGACATAGAATTAAGTGCCACCTTGTCTCTGGCCAGGTTTAGAAACCCAGAATACTGGGACTGTTAGTTTGACCCCGGAGCTCATAGACACTTGTGGATGATTCAGCTCTCTTGGCTTCACTCCAGATGATTAGCCTCAGCCAGGCCATGTATGGCTGACTCTGAAATGTGCATGGAAGCCCTCTAGCTAATGAAATGCTAGCTGGGGACTTGGACTAAAAGATTTATTATCCCCAGGAAAGAAACACAGAAAGGGGTAATCTTCACTCTTCCTCTGGGTGTTATTGGGTTTGGGGGTGAGGCCTGCAAATCTTGCTGCCATCTTTGAACATGTGACCACCCATAAAATGACACCCAAGCTGAAGGTGACAATAAAAAGATGGGAAGACTTTGGAGGTTTTGGTGACATTATTAAGGCATTGATCAGAAATGCCTAGAACCTGCCATATTGCTGGACTTCCAGCTTTGAGAGGTAACAAATTTCCTTTTTTGCTTAAGTCAGTTACATTGTAGTTTTTGATTCCATTCAGCCAGTTATCCTATTAGATATGTTGAGGTCCGTTTTGTTTTTAATTCAACAGATATGTATTGTGCACCCACTCCGTGCCATGCACTATTCTAGGCCCTCGTAATACAGAGGTGAATAAGACAACACTGCCAACTCTTGTGAAACTTAATGTTCTAATTTGGGGGAACAGGAAGAAAGTAGAAATAAATGGATTAGCATAGAGAACACGAAATGCTGTGAAGAAAATAAAGCAGGGTAAGATGCTAAAGAATTACTGGGAGTATGAGAAAGAGAGCAAAGTCTTTTTAAAAATTATTAGATGTATAAAGAAATGGGTGTAGTACAAGGAATACACACCCCTCAGTGTTTTTAGTAGCAAAATTAATGATAGTTACTAAAAAATAACCCAAATGTCCATCTCTAGGAGCCTAATGAAATTTATGTGGTACATTTATGTGATGTAAGAATATACTGACAATTAATCACTAGAGTATAGATTATACTGCTTGTATAATACTATCTCCAAGATAAATTTTTAATAAAAATTCAAAGTTGATTGTAGAATAGTGTGTAAAGTGTTACCCTAATTCTGGGAATTAGGAAAAAAATGTAGATGGACATGGACATAAGTAGAAATAATTTTTGGATAGCTCCGTAAGAAAGTTTATCAGTATCCTTTAGGAGAGGTAGAGAAGAGACTTGTATCTTTTACTTTGCCTCTTTCTGTACATTTTTAGGATTTGTTTCTTCATTTGCATTTTTTAATTTATAAAATAAATATATTTTAAAATAGTCATTATCTAAGTTTTCTACCAATACAAGTCTGAGTCCGGGAATAATTCACATAAATAAATATTACCACTTAGGAGGAATGGCTTTTGAAATCTATGACATCAGAGGAGAAGAATCTGACTTGAAATAGGAACCAGGGAAAAAATGGGGCCATCTGTTCTACCTGGCGTCTCCTGGCATATACTCTCCCCACCAACTGGGTCAAAGCTGCAGGAAAAGACTCTACCACCGGAAGCTCTGCAACCCCCAGGAGCAGTCTTACATGGGACCAGATGCCAGAATTATTCACAAGATAATTTCAAGGCAGAGAGATGATGGGGGAGGATAGAAAAATACCTGAGGATGCCAGAAGGGGACAAAACCCGGCAAAACAAGGGAGTACCTGAGGAAGGGCCTCATGGCCAGGGACCTCCAAAGACCCGGAGTTTGATGAGGGGATGTCAGGCTATTTCTGGGTATATATACATGACCTTCTATGGGACTTTATTTGTCAGGTCCTTTCATCTGAGCCAGGCCAAGAACCCACGTTGATTTCACTTAAGCTGCGACCTCCCTCTTCACTGAACATGTGTTTTGAAAAATCCTCATCTGCTACATGCCAAACCCATATTGGTAACACAATCAGCAGGTCTCCAAAGGAGGCTGACTCTAAGCCAACTTCAAGAGCAGAGCGGATTAGACAATCTACTGCATGAGGATGAGGATTAGTGACAGGACGCTTTTCTGGATGCCTCATTTCTTTTTTTTTTTTCCTTTTCAGTTTTGCCTCTTTGTCTTATCAATAACCATCACCTGTTTGGTGACTAGCAAGTTGATTTTCTGATAAATAGCATATGTGGGGAGGAATGATCGATCAGGATGAGGAAAATAGGTTTCTGTTCATCCACGGAAGCTTGGACACACTCAATGTCCTGTTCTAAGTGCCCACCTTTCAACGTGTCATGTGCTAATGATAACCAGAGTCGCTATAAACCTTGAGACTTTTTCATACGTTAACTGTGTGGGCTCAGCCACATCCTTTAACTTCTAAGTTGCTTTCTCTGTTTCTAATGCAGGACGTTAGGCAGGGGTGGCAATCCATGGAAGAAAAAGGATACACAGTGGTTGTCACTGGAGTTTATTTTCCAAACCCTAATCTCTAAAATGTTTTCTCTGACTCCAAGCAAGCAAGACTGTGACAGGAATGGCTTTCCTGTACCCACAGCTAGCGTCACTAATACGGCATAGCAGCACTTTCTCCAGATGCTTCTAGATGGGGGCTCAGAGCTCCAGGAAACTATTGTACTTTAGAACTGACCGGTGAGCTAGACTATCTTCCATCTCTGCAGCTGCTCTGACCAAGTTTTTTTCTTTGAATCCTATCCATGGTTTAGATCCCAAAGGTGTCAATTTCCCTTGCATTCGTGCAGTGCAGTGTGTGTGTGTGTGTGTGTGTGTGTGTGTGTGTTGTAGTATTTATGCCACTACTAATGGATGGCTGCTCAGGAGCTTTTCCTTTGCAGAGAGCACATCTTTATGCTAAGAGGAAGCTAAGCTTTGCTCATGGATCATCATCTGTCATTGAGAGAGAATCTGGAAATTTATGGGTTCCTCATTAAATCATTTCCTTGAGACTTTCTGAAGAGTTTTAAAATAACCCAATAAGGAAAAATGAATTTTAACTCTTTTTCCTATCCACTCCTTTCAAGAGAAGGGGGAGAATGGCTAACATAATTGATCAGAGATCAAGAATTGATCGTAGCATGAATATTAATGGTAGGACCACTGCATTAAAAGGCCTCAACCCATGTTCTCCTCTTTCTATGCATTCCTTCCACTACACACAGCTTGGTTAGTAAGTCAAATCAGGACTTGTCCTTGGCAGGACTTGTCAGCTGCCTTTCTTCTTCTTAAACTTCATGAAACACTTAGCTGAGTCAGAGCTCTCCCTGGAACCTTGCCATCACTGTCTGCATGCATACCAAGTCATGCCGGACATTGTGCTGGTCTAGCATTTCATTCACCTCAGTTCCTTCCAAGTAACAAAAATATTTTGAGCGCCTACTATGCACAAGCATCTTGGTAGGTGGTAGGCATCTAGTAGTGTACAGAGCAAAGGAAAACAGATTTTTGCATTCTAGTAAACAAACAGATAAAATCTAGAGTTTGCCAGATGGTTACAAGTGCTTTGGGAAAAAAAATAAGGCAGGCAAGTGGGACAAGGAATGGAGAAGGGCAAAGGAGATGTGTTCTTGTTTCAGGTAGAATGGTCACTGAGGAGGTGACAGTGGAACAACACCCAAGAAAGTGAAGACCAAATCATGTAACTGTTTTGGTGGAAGAGCACTCCAGGTGTGGAAAGGTCAAAGGCAAAGTGCAGGGGGCCATGCCTGGGTGTCTGAGGAGCAGCAGGGAGGCCAAGCAATGGGAACAGAGTGGGCAAAGGGGAGAGTGATAGGAGGTGAGGTCAGAGTTATAAGGTGGATGTTGGGGAACGGATTGTGTGGGGCCTTGCAGGTCATCGTGATGACTTTGGATTTTACTTAGGATGAGAGGGAATAAAGGGGAGCTGTCTTAGTTTCCCATTACTGCTGTTACCAACTGCCGTAAACTTAACAGTTTAATTTAAAATAACACACATTTATTCTCTTACCGTTCTGGAAGTCAGAATTCCAAAATCAGTTTCACTGAACTAAGGTCAAGATGTCAGCAGGGATGGTTCCTTCTGGGGGCCGTGAGGAGAGAATCTGCTTCCTTGCCTTTTTCAGAGTCTGGCCACCTGTATTCCTCAGTCTGTGGCCCCTCCTTCCATCTTCAGAGAACATTGCTCCAGTCTCTGCTCCCATCATCACATCTCTTTGTCCTCTGGCTCTGACTGTTCCAGAATCCTCTTATGAAGACCACTATAGTTACATCAGACCTACCCAGATAATCTCCTCATCCCAAGATCCGTAACGTAACCTGCAACATCTCTTTTGCCACATAAGGTACATCATAGGTCCAGGGATTTAGATCGGGCCATATTTAGGAGACCATTATTCAGCCTACCATAGATCAGGTTTCTAAAGGGTTCTTTGGCTGCTCTATTGAGAATAGACTTTAGGAAATACAAGGACAAACAAAGAAACCAGTTAGATGGCTCTTGTAATATGTCATGTAAAAGACGATGATGGTTCAGTTCTGGGTATCGGCAGATAGGTTGTTGAGAAGTCATGCCTTGGACGTGTTTTGAAGACAAATCCAACATGATCTGCTGATTTGGGTCATGAGAAAAATAGAAGAGAAACTGATCCTTTCAAATTTTTAGTCTGAGTGATTGGAAGGGTACATATGCTTTTTCTCCAAAATGCTCAAGGTCATTGAAAGAGCAGATTTAAGGGAAAAAATAATAGGCTTGGTTTTATACATTATAAATTTGAAATGCATATTGAAGATTCAAACTGAGATGTTAACATTTAAATTAAATGTTAGGACGTGAACCTGAGCACGTGAATCAGACTAGCCTTTACCACAGTTGTGCACCGAGAATTATGACACATTGTACTTTAAACTTCTTTCAGCTATTAGGCTTTGCATGCAAGTCACACAGGGACATTGAGAGCAGGAGAACATAGAAGACGGGTAGTAGTCATGCAGGATTTGTGTGCTACCAAAACTCTGTCTGTAATGCCATCAAAATAGCATCACAAAGACTCAAAATTCCATTTAACCCGAACACTGTGTGTATTTGCATATACAGTTGCAATTTCCAAGGCTAACACTGAGATCTGCCGAGATCCTCCCGTCTCGGTTCAAGGTCCGCTTCAGTGGTCTTCCACTCTGGTTTGCCTCAGAAACAGGAGAGGAGCGTGTGAAAGCTCAGCCTTCTGAACTCCATCCAAAGAGTCCGACTCAGAAGGTCTGGATGGCAATGGTGGAGATCTGCAATGCAGACAGCAGCAGGGAAGGAGAGAGGAAGGGCACGTGGGCTGTGGTAAATGAGTGTAGCTGGTGGGGGATTGGTGTGGTTTGGCTTCTGGTTAAGAATTCACTGAGCATGTGCCATGGGCAGGTATAACAGCTCTTTATTCTCACAACACCCTAAGAAGTGAGAGTAAAGTACTGTTATTCTCATTTTGCAGGTGAGAAAACTGAAGCCCTGAGTAGTCAGATGACTCTCCCAGGTCACGGAGTCAAGGCAGAGCTGAGATTTTGAGCTCAGTTTGTTTGCCAGGCTTCCACATCCATGCTGGACCCCGGTGTTCTGTGTTGGGGTTGGGAACACGGATTGAGGGGTGGTCAGATGTGTGAAAGGAGACAATTGTAAGGTACTGTTGATAGTGTCTGGACTGATGCCAGGGTGTGTAGATTGGATTCTAGAGCTAGGCTACCTGGGTTCAAATATGAATTCTTAGCCAGTGACACGGCCCTAATGCTACCTCATAAGGCTCACTGTGCCCTCTGCAGGGAGGGATAAAGTAGTACTTACATCATAGCGTTACTGCTTTGGTTAAAGAAGGTAATACATTGAAGTTTGATCCACCATGGCCTAAACCATTTCTGAATGATCTGCCATCTGCTCTCCTCTCCAGCAACAACAAGTCTATACCACTCGCTCCCATTGTGCACCTTTCTCCAGAGATGCTGGCTGCTTTTTTACTCCACAGACAAGTTTGGTTTATTTGGGACATTTACAGTGGAATGCTTGTCTGCCTACAAAAGTCCCCACCACAGACCACGACATGGCAAATTCTTTCTGACTCATTGAAAAAATGTCAGTTTAAATGTCGCTCCCATGGAGAAGTTCCCCCCGTACGTGCAAAGGAAAGCAGTTTTCCATCCCTGGGTCACTATCATATTACTCTGTTTTATTTTTTCGTAGGATGCATCACTATCTGGAGTTGTACTATTTCTTACTTGATTATTATTAGCGTCCCTCAAAATGAAATTTAAGGTACATGTCACATGCTCACTAATGTAGCCTGAGCTCTTAGAAGAGTACTTAATATTCACAGGAAACTTGGTGAATATGTGTAGGAAGGGAGGGAGGGAGAGAGGGAGGGAGGAAGGAAGGAAGGGAGGGAGGGAGGGAGGGAGGGAGGGAGAAAGGAAGGAAGGAAGGAAGGAAAAAAGCATAAAAGGACAGCATATCACCTATTGCATAGAAATACGAAAAAGGTACTATTATTAAACAAATGGTTATTAAATACCTACTCTAAGCCACGCATTGTGCTAAGCTAGACGTATCGGCCTTACAGCAGAGTATGTCCATATATACCTTTAACCCACTGCTGTATGTGGCCTGAAACAGTTTCAGGGAGGCCACAGTGGGAATCTCTGACTCTTAGGGCTCATTGAATTCAGAACTCACAACCAAATTTTCAGCATATTTCAGAAATTCAAATGTAACTGGAACCTGTCCCATGCACACAACTCATTTTCCAAATCCATGCCAGACAGAGTGACCAGAACAGATGGATGCTGCATTGCACCGAGGAGTCCAGCCAACTCTGGCTGCGCTGGCCACATTGGAGCATCTCACACAACTAGGGGAGAATTTGCAAATTTCCAAAGGGGAGTAAGGTCCTAAGTCCCACTTCCAATTTTGAATCACACAGGTTATGAGTTTTAAATGGATTTTTTTATTATTTAGCTTCACTTAATGTTCGCTCCTTTTACATTTGGGATGATGAGACATCATCTGGTGCCTCTGCCAACCTCATCATCACAATTACTTGCCTGGCAAAGGATCACTGGTTTGGGGGACCAATAAGCTTCTCTAGAGAGTCACACATACACATGCCTCTTCTGCAGGCTTGTGGGCATTGATAAGGGAACAACAGAAAAGGTTCTGTGAATCCAGAGAATTTCCAGTATTTCTTATTCCTTCACCAGCTTGAATTAACAACTGGGCAGAAATGTCCTTCAACTGAGACTGAAACAGAGCAAGTCTCAAAGCAGAGAACAATGATCTGTGTTAGAAAGAAATTTTGAGTCCTCTCTCGGGCATCTGCAATGAGATTTTCAAGAGGACAGCCCCAGTAACACACTCTTATTGAAAACACTCATTCCAAACAGACTTGCAGCCTGTCAGTCTAAAACTCAGGCCTTTACTATTCTCCTCGTTTCCGCAAAATAAGTGTCAGAATTTAGTTCACTTTGCAAAGACTTACAGAACATTCACTAGGTACCAGATCCCATGTATTGCAGTTCCATGGTAAACAAGCCACATCTCTCATGGACCCCAGAGTCCACTGGAAAATAAAATCAAGGAAATAATTTATTACATGTCAATGTGATGAGAGCCAGAATCTTGGTTTTTTTTTTTTTTTGGAGCCCAGAGATGTTTACCTTATCTAAACTTCAGTAGACAGAAAATCCTGCCAAAGGAAGAGGTATCTTAATCTGAGTGTTGAATAATAAAATGGACCTGAAAGAATCCTGAACCAGAAGTCAGTGGATCTGGGGTGCAGTTTCCCCTCCCCCACTTTTTTTTGAGTTATTAGCCTTGTAAGCATGGACAAGTCAGTTAAGATCAAAGAACCTCAGTCTCTTAATCTTGGAAATGGGGATAATAATACATCTCACAAAATGAGCTAACAAAATTTATGTGCAAGTTATTGGTAAATTCTAAAGCATTCTATGAAGTGCAAGGTGAGGTATCCCATGAGGCACTGTTACCGTAGGTTCTCCAGCATTCCAGCCTGTGTGTGCTTAGACTGGGGCCAGAAAGTTTGGCTTCACCCTTTCCCAGCATCATTCATTTTTGAAAGAGCTTGATATTATTTTGCAACCAACCTTCACAAATGGAAAGCCACATTTATTTCCTGCTTAACTCTGCTGATATTCAATCTTATCTCCCAACACAGCCCAAGCTCTGACCCCATAAGGTTTTTTCCTACTCTTTATACTTTACTGGGAAGCAGAAGAGCATGAACCATGAATATTTACCAGCATGATTTGTGATTTGTACGTAGATTTGAGGATAACATGTTAATATTTCAAGTATCAAGGTTGAATAGCTTTCAAACTAAAACAGAGATCAGTTTCAAAACAAATATGGGAAACAGGCTGTTCCACACATACAGTGAGATTCATTTTTACTTTCATCTTTCATAAAGCATAGCAGCATTCTCCACGCATAGGGCTGCCCTGTCATCACTGGAGGTGCCAGAGTTAAAGATCTCTCCTCCTAAACTGAAATCCATTCTTCCACTAATGAAGATAGTAGCACCCAGTGTGTTCATCTCTACGTGTGATATCAGAACCACACGTGATATAGAAAACCAAACTCTGGAAATCCTAGACCCAACGCCCAGAAACCCCATGTCAATGCTTTCGATGTATTTGGACAAAAGAAAACCCTCTTATCCAGTTCTGCTTTCTGCAGTTCCTGTTACTTGTGGTCAACCATGGGGTAGAAGTATTAAATGGAAAATTCCAGAAATAATCCATACATTTTTAATTGTGCGCCATTTTGAGTAGCATGATAAACTACACGCTGTCCTGCTCCATCTCTCTCAGGACGTGAATCATTCTTTGTCCAGGTTGTTTGTAACTGTCTAGGTTATCAGATCAACCTTCGAGACATCACAGAGCTTGTGCTCAAGTAACCCTTATTTTAAATAATAACACCATAGTCACGTGATTTTAATTACAGTAGATGGTTATAATGGTCTTATTATTAGTTATGATTGTTAATCTCTAGCTGTGCCTAATTTATAAATTTATCATAGGTTTGTGTGTATAGGAAAAAAACACAGTTTGTATTAGGGTTGAATGCTGTCAGCAGTTTTTCAGGCATCCACTGGGCATTTTTTAACGTATCACCTGCGGATAAGGGAGGACTACTGTATCTTCACATTTTCAGGGTGAAAAACTGGTTTCCTGGTAAACTAACCCATAATTCAATAGCTGATGAATTCTGGTACCATAGATGTGTAGCCCTGTATTGTATAGAAGGTTCCTAGAGACAGATGTGTTCGTGAAAAGGATTATGTCTGAGCCTAGATTGTTTTATAAGCCTATGGAAACATAATCTGGAGTGGAGAAGCTTTCTGGTCTTTACACCACTCAGTTTGCAACCCAGATGTAGGCAGGAATAAGCATTCATACAATAAATAGGAACAAGTAAGATTAAAGAGAGCATCATTCATTCTGTCTTCAAAACCTCAAGCCTAGGTGACTGGTACTAAAAGCTTCAGCCGCTTGAGATGAGCCTTGTATTTTGTGTATTTAAGTGCACAAATCTTAGAAAAATTAACAAGAAGTCAGGGAAACTGAGTGGCTCTCATTTTTGAGAGTCCACATCTTCAGTGTACCCTCCGCCACTTTATTTGTCTGCATCTGTTATTTTGCTGTAGCTGCCAGGATGCCAAGAGATGTGATTAGTACAAGTTACATAGGCCATTTTGGCTAGAGAGAATGCCCAAAGGGAAATTAAGGGGGGTGGGGAGTGGAGGACATTTACTGTAGACTATATATGAAGAGGTGATTGTGAAGAACATGCTTCTAGGCAGGGGATATTGAAGAAAGACAGCCTAATGTTTTAGTCCATCTCTGATTTTCAGGGGGAAGATTAATACTTAGCTTAACACAGATGGAGAAAAGAAAATAGCAGAAAAGTAGCAAAGCATGGTGGATAAAGCAAGTCTTTGAATAAAGACACCAGCTCTGCCACTATATAGGATGTTTTAATGGGAAAAAGACACTTAACTTTCGGGACCCAAGTTGACCCATATAAGAAATAAAAATATTGGACATAATGGTCTCCAGAGCCCTTTGGAGCAAAGCTCTGATGCTCAAAGAGATCAGAAAACTGCTTGGGGTGTTTTTGAACTGATCAGCTCTGAGATTAAAATCTTCACTTAGACTCTCATGCAGACTCAGGACACTTAGCAGTAGATTAGGCAGAGGGGTCAATTCTTAGGCCTTCAGATCTAAAAAATGTCTCTCTCATCTTTGATTCCAAATTTATATTTTGGTTTATGATACATAAAAGAGATTGTCAGAACTAAACTCCCCAGGCTGAACTACAGAACCATTAGGCACTGCATCTCATCTGCAGGCAAGAGTTTATTTTAAGGGTTTGTCTATAGATATACCAAAAAGAAAACAACCATAATGATGTGATGTGCTTAGGATCTTTCAAAAGGGCTGTATTTCTGTTTATGAGGGAATACAACTAGGCTCTGACCTTTGGAAATGGGAGCAATACAGAGCCCATAGAAGTCCTGTAGGTGGCATGGGACTGCCTCTGTCCCAGTCATGCATTCAACAAATATCTGTTGAGTATCTATTATGTACCAGGCACTGTGCTAGGCACTGGAGAAGCAGTGGTAATAAAAATTTGGTCTTCACCTCAATAAGACTTGCCGTTTAGAGAGTGCTATGGCAGTTTGGTGGGGGATAACCTATACTCAGAGAAGAAGCCCCCGCTCAATAATAAAATTTGAGAATGAAAAGATAGCTTTCCTGCCTTGCCTAAACCTTCCAAATTCTTTTAGATATTCCTCACATTACATATTTCCCATTTCCTACCCCGAACACACTACCATTTATCAGGGTCCTCGTTAAGTAGGGCCATCAGAAATGAGCCCCAGATGTAAGAAGAGTGCAACATGATTTTCCATTCTCCCTGTTCTGAATAAAATAGTCACATTAATATGGCCTATGAGTCTACTGGCTCTAGCAATAGTATAAGAATAATGATGATAATAATGATGGTGGTGACAGATAAGAATAGGATACCAAGATTTCAAATGTCTGGACTGAAGTCTGCATTCCATCTCTGTCTTGGTTTGGGTTTCCCCAAGAACAGAGGTAGGCTGGGATATAGTTACAAACCCTAGATCATCTGACTCTGCAGTGTAATCTTTACATGTAATTTCTCCTGCTAAGAAACTTTTTCCCCCCTCTTTATATTTCTCTCCTTGCCTACTCGCTAGCTGGTAGTGCTTATGAAATCTTCAGGTCCTAGATACCACTTCCAAGAATCCTCCCTCAACTCCCAGACCTGGCTGGCTTGCCCTCTTATGTGTTTTTCATAGTATCTTGCCTTTGCTTGTCATGGCACTCACCTTGCTATATTTGAATTGTCCATTGTTTGTTGGGATTCACGCAACCTGAGTTCAAAGTGGCATAGAGGGTAAATAAAGAATGTTTGGCTGCATGAGTGAATGGATGTTGATGTGCCTACTTTGCTCTGGGCCAAGCGAGCATGACCTCCCCCATAACTTTGATTTTCAAAAAAGCACAGATCTGCCTCCAGCATGAAGTTTATTTATTCCCAATGAATAGTCTTCCATTAAGCTTACTCTGGTTCCCTCCAGTTTGTGAACTGTGACTTATTTTGGTTACTGGGACAGAATAAAGAAAACATGTGGTATTTAAGGAACGTTTGGTGGATGCAAGGGGAGACTATCCCATAATAATTAAGCTGCTTCTCCCAGTGAGTCCCTCTGAAGCACTTCTAGATGGTATGTTCAGGAAACTACTTAGAGCTCAAGGTCCTGCAGGGCAGACATCCTCAGGATGATGCTTTAGTGAAACCGTAAAAAAAAAAAAAAAAAAAAAAAAAACCCTCTTAGAAATCCTCTTGCAGCCCAGTAAAACAAAAGCCAGGGCCCAGGGAATCAATAGAAGAATAAGGAAGAACATGGCATTAGTGTCTAAGAGATTCTGAGAGAATTAAACCCCAGGCCTATCCTTCAGCAGCTGCAGGTCCTCACACAAGTGACATTATGTACACATACACCTCACTCTCCTCTGCTGTAAAATGGGAATAATGTTTCCATTTCATGAAACCAGGCCTGGGACTTAATATATCTTGATCTTAAAAGATTTATGATAGCATACAGACCAAAGAATATCCCATTTGAATATCCCATTTGGAGAGGGGGAAATAAGGGCAGTAGATTGCTACTGTTATGAAATAAATAGCTTTTCTGAAAAGATTCTTTTATACTAGTGCTTCTCAAACTGTTGCATGCAGCAGGCTCACCTGCAGGGCTTGTTAAAGATTGATGAGCCTGAGCCCCAGTTTCTGATCCAGTTGGTATGGAGTGGGCCAGGACCCGCACTGGGCCCTGAGAATATGTGGGTGAACTTACTGAGCCCTGTCTTCACAAACCTAATAATTCAATTGAGGAGGCCACTATTAAACAATGTTCTGACACATAGAATTTTAAGAAGACAATATCACATTCAGACTCCCCCAGAATATCATTAAGCCCTATATTGCTTTTCCAGCTTTGGTGTACTTAGAAATTATCCGAGGTGGTGGGTTTGAAGATGCAAATCCCAGGCTCCACCTCAGAAAGGTCAGTGGGTCTGGGGATGGGGGTGGGACTAGAACCTGAATTTTTCATAGGTTCCCCAAATTACCCTAATGTGGGTGGTCTCCATGTCACACTCTGGAAACACTTCTTTGTTAAACACTTCATTCTCTCTGAAGGGTTTTTCATGCAGTCTCCTAAATGAAGGTAGACCAGATTGCATTCCCTTCCATTTTAATGAAGGAGTCACTCATAATTAATTAAATCTCCATGCTTCAGTCGCTCCCTCTTCCACTTCAGTGGTCTTCTGGGAGCTGTTTTAATTAAGTAATTCATGGAGAGAACACCTGTTCAGGTGTGCCTTGGCTTTATTTGGACAACAACGATTAAAAACCAAAATCTCACTGTTTCTGGCATGAAGCAGGCATCTGTTTGTTTGAAGCATAGATAGTATTTGTAAAGTGGGAAAGAACAGTGCGAATACATGTTGAACTGTACTCTAGATGTGAGCACCTTCTGATAATGTCAATGTAACCATCTAGCACTGAAGGGGGCTGTGTGGAGCTATGTGAGAGAGTAATCCTCAAGTTGCTTCTGGGTTCAGTGGCACAGAAAGAGTATATGATGGGACAAATGTTTGATAGGCTTTAGTCTCTGCTCCTTCAAGATGAGGCAGCAAGTGAATAGCAAGCCACAGGTAAAGCAGAGTCAGTTTCAGAATGATGCCAATATAGACACAAATCGTCATAATCCCTGTCGGCCTGAGGCCTCTGAGAGACTTGCAGGCATGTAATCCACAACCCAGGGAGCAAAATCACATCAAGGAGGGTTGCCCCCTTCTCTACACTCCCCACTGACACAGTGGGTGCTCTGTCAATGTTCTCCTCATGTTGTGAGGCTTTGTCCCCTCCCAGGAACATTGAGGAGGAGGCATGAGGGTACAATGTACATTGTCAGACTAGCCTGACAGGACATTAGCACAACCTGTAACAGGAGGAAAGAAAACCTCAAATGTTTAATAAAAACAAATTGGAAACCTCACCATATATCAAATAGAAGTCCTTTCACTCTGGCCATGAGGAGAAAAAATATATTGGAGAAAGTTAAAGTAATTGGGCTTCTGTCAAATCAGAAGGCCCAGTGTTACTAACCTGTGTTATTGAAGCTGAAAAACTGGTGTTAGATTACAATCTAAAAGGAGATCTGAGTGCCATTCACAATGAGTGTGGCCCACAGTCTTTTGTTAATAGAGCCATGTGCAGGCCTCCATGCTTGGGTCATCAAGTCAAAAATTACTCACCCATTGTGCCATTATGCCTTAGAATTTGCTCACAAATATTTATGGACCATAATACACACAGAACACAGTGTAAGACACCATAGGAAGGCACAGAATTCAACCCCAGGAGGGTACCCTCTCCTTTTGGGAAGACAAAGTGCGTGTGAACCATATCATCCCACCATATGCCTAGAATCAACTGTCCATATCCTCACTGGTAGGTCCCACAGTAAGGAGATGGTCAGGGTCAGGGGCAGTCAGAGAAGGCTTCCTGTAGGAAGCAGAAGAAAACCTTGTAATAAATTATAAGAGACAAAGTAGTTACGATTTGCTAAAGAGGAGATGAGTGCTTTCTAAGCAGAAGGTCCAAAAGGCCAGATTTTTTAAAACAAGTCTTTTTATGATGAAAGCACCAGAAATTATAGAAAATAAGGCCTGTCCATAATTATCAAATAAATGCAAAATAAGGCAATATCTTCAACTGATTAAATTAGCAGTATAAAATAATTATGAATAGAGTTTTCAGATCCTGCTCTGGGATTGTATGTGATTTGCTTCAACTTTTCCTAAAGGACAACTGGTAGGTAATCTTTAAGTTTGTAACCCTTTAAGATAAAAAAAAAATGCCATATCTATTAGATGATATTGATGTTGCTAAATATAAAAAAAAACTGCTTTGCAGAATTTTTATAAATGGGAAAATTACAAAAACATATATGTTTAATAGTTGGGAATTAGTTGAATTATGGCATATCCATATGATGCTGATAATGAGAACATTTACTAACTTGGAAAATATTCATAACAACTCAAGATGAATATGCTCTAATTTTGGTTTTAAAAAATACCTCATATACATGAAAAAGCATCTAAAAGTCTAGAAACATGTTCAAAATATCAATCAATGACGGTTCTGAGTTGCAAAGTTAAGGATGATTCACATTTTTTAAAAATATATCTGTCATTTCCACATTTTCTATAATGAACATGTATTACTTCAGAAACCAGAAAGACATGAAAAGTGTTCTTTTAACAACTAAGGAAAGCGGCTGAATGGGTACAGGTCATTGTTTCCCCGTTGCTCACAGTGTAAAGGTCAGGTTCCCTCACGTGGCTCAGCCCCCCGACCACTCTGGTCCCGTCTCTCATTATGTTCCCACCAACCCCCTCGGCATTAGCCACAGGGGCCTCCAGGTTTTTGGTCATTTGCCTTTTATCACAGAGCCTTAATATAGTAAATCATATTTGTTCAAATTGTTCATTCCCACCCCCTTCCCTATAAGAGGATTGCATCCTTGCCACTGGCATGTACCTCACTGGGTCCCCAGCATTGAGGACCATACATCCCTGTCCCACTGGATTTGGGCTTTGGCCTTGGTCTCCACTTCTCAGGTCTCAATGGCCCTTTCTTGTGGATTTAAAGACTATTAAGGTCCTACTGTCATCAAAAGGAATGTAAGCAGACAAGGCCAGGCTACATCCTAGCAGAAGCTTTCAGAGTCACGGCAAGTTTCCGCCAGCGCTCCTGACCTTTCTTTCTGCTACAAGAATCTCACGTCCCACATAGAGACCCAGTGTGAGTCCCTGAATGAGAAGCAGAGCAGAACAGCATCAGGCCGCAGGCTACCTGCAGTATAAGTAATGAACCCGTATGGGTTCAGTGAGCCACTGAGATTTGAAGGTCATTTGTTACTGCAGCCGACTGACGAATACACATGGCGCATGATGTTTCTTCACCTGGAAGATTCTGACAGGCCACCCCCGCCCCATCCCATTCCACAGAGGTAACGTCGTCTCCTCCCTCACTCCACAGTCCTGCTCCAAGCCCTTGACTGGATCACATCCTACTTTGCATGCTCTCTCAGCACCAGGTGCCACTTGGTATGAACACTTACCACAATCATTACTTCACAGTTTTTGTATAATTTTTTTTCCAACCAGTATTTGGTATGCCAGTGGATTGTACACTCTTTCATTGCAGGGGTCATTGCTGACTGTAACCTACGGTATTCCAGCACCTAGCACAATTGTTGGCATGTAGTACATCCTAGGGAAGAACAGTTAAATGAATACATGAATGAAAAGCATGGTAAACTAATAAACCCTTGAACATGGAGTTGTAAAACATAAAGCAAATGGAGCAAATATTTGGAAGACATTATTAGTCTTTAGGTGAGAAAACCTGAGACTTGTATAGTGCAAATAAATACATGGTAACACTATTCAGGATCTCCCAAATAATAACAAACGCTTTCACTGTTAAAAGCCCTCCTTACATATTAGTGCTGGTATCATGTCAGCCTGGTGACAGCCCTGTGATGCACCATTGTTATTCCAGAGGGAATGTCAGTTCTTTGCCCAAGACCACACAGCCACGAGCTGGTGGAGACGGGGCTTGAATCCATAGTCTGGTACCAAACTCTGTGTCCTTGATCACTGGACTGTGTCGCGGTGCACTTCAGCTGAAGGTTGTGAGTCCTGGGTAAGTGGTGTGGAACCACCCTGGCAAGGCGTTTGGTTTCCCTGTGGAGTCACATGGGATCACCTGAGCTACCACTAGGCGGCCAGAAAGCAGTTTCCCGTGGTCAAACAAAGCACACATTCTCCTACATCGCTGTCACTCCCATCATTTGCTTCCTACCCAGGGCCCTCGGCCCGACCCACTAGTAAAACAATGCTGACAGCAATCATGCCGTCATCAACACCTCTTGGTCCTCTTCACCCATCTCCCTGTGCCTAGCAAAAGACCCTGCCCATACGAGGTGCTCAGTAAATGTGTTTTGAGTCAAATGGATCCTATAGTTCTTACCTTGTGATTAAATCACTGGTATAAACAGTCTATGAGATCTATTTGCCTGGATGATAACTCCATGTGGCACTTGAGAATCTCATTCTATACTAAACTAGACTCAGAAAATAAGGAACACAGATGGGGCAGGAAGAGGAACTGATGGTGGGGCCCGTGCTCTCAGCATCTTCTCCAGACGTAGTGGTACCAAGAGGGCGGGCGAGCCTGGGGAGGGGCTGGCGTGAGGAGAGTTCACTTCGGGACAGAAGGCCTCAGGTAGGAGAAGGGTGGGACTGCGGTTCCATGTCCTCACTCGTGTGGTTAGAAAGGATTCAGGGACGTCATGTCTAAGGCCCCTTACAGCGGGAACATCTGTGAGGTTAACCCTTGTCCTCTGGCAAAGTCCATCTGGGAGGTCAAGGGAGGAGAAAGATGCTGGAGTCAGCTGGAAACTGCCGGGGGCAGCCTAGAAGTGAACTGGAAACAGTGGGAAAGGACTGGTCCTCAGTAGGGTTTTAGAGGCACCAGGCAATGCTGGGCTGGGAGTAGAGACTGGAGGCCTCCTGTAGAAAAGTTCTCCTTACGTGCAGGCGCCAGACCACCCACATCGCCATCATCTGGGGACATTTTCATTACACCAGGAAATTCCTATGAATCCTAAAATCTGGAAGTCTCTGATCTGGAGAGAAAATACTAACTGGCCAGGGTAAGGAAATAAAATCCCAAATGCTGCAATTCAGAACCCAAGTGATTGCCTGTTTTCAAGGATAATTTAACTCCTTGAGATCACCTGTGAGTTCCGTGGAACAACAGCCATTACTCGGGATGACTAGGTGCTTTTTAATAACAGGCATGGGGCACATGGCTAAACTTTCCTTGCCAATATCCCAGCCACTCACAGAGGAAGAAGTGGAATCTCCTTTCGGCCTGGTGGGCAGATTTCAACCTGCCTCCCAGGTTTTCTTCCTCACTTTCCTACTGAGAATAACGATAGCTGCTTCCTTTGTCATAAAAAAAGCCAGGGCCCCAGAAGTAAGGGTGCAGTACAGCCAAGTCTCTGGAATAGACATGTAGCTCCTTGGCCTGCACTGAGTCCCCATTTCCTGACACTTGGCCTTCAAATGCCTCCAGTTTTTAAATTAATCACCAGCCAATGGATATTCTCCATTTTCCTACGTCTGGGCCAAGGTTCCAAGTTCTGGCTTTAACCCAGGGCCTCTGTCTCAAAATAAATTGGGGGTAGGGGACGCTGGCAGAGCCAGGCTGATGGAGATGAAGGCCACCTATCTGGGGTTACCTCTGGTACCTGGGCCGGTTAGGCCAGCCCTGCCGGGGAGCCTGGAAGGGAGGAGGAGCAGGAAGAGGGTGGAGATGCAGGACTCGGAGGAGGAGCTCAAAGGCCTTGAGCAGGGCGGGGCGAAGCAGGTTTCTGCAACAGGCCAGGAAAGGAGGAAATGGGGCGGAGGAATTATATACAGGTGTGTGACATTGAAGGCTGGCCTTCTAACAGGGGTTGAGGCTGCCTGCTCAGGCCAGGGATGAGAAGGAAGTTCTCACTGGTTGTCACTCCCCTTTGATGGGGTAACTGGAGGTGGTGGAAATACAGCCTCCCTCCCTAGGGGCCCCACCATAATGAAAACGCCCAAGGAGGGTTGACTCCCCCTGTGAGAGCTGGGGAGCCTGCACCGAGGAGGAGGTAAGCACCTTGCTTGATGCTGAGACTGGAGAGTGGTCCTTTCTCCTCAGCTGGCCTGGGGCAGGGGTGCTACTTCAGAGGGACTCAGAGGCTGCCCCATGCCTCATCCTCAGGACCCTGGGTCCTGGGGGCTGCAGCCGTGCCCACCACCAGCCATCAGCAGCTACGGGCTCCTAGGGAACCTCATTCTTCTATTTGGGGAGCTCTTTGCTCACGCCAGAGGGTCCTGTGTATGCAGCTGACTGCGTAGAGAAGGCAGCTGTAGATGGTGATGGTGGTCTTGGCTTCTTCCACATGCTGGCGATCAAGCAGCCTCTGCATCTGCTGCCTATCGCTTGGAATGAATTACTGTATGGAAAGCCCATAATATACAGGCAGGCATTGGTCATTACCTTTGCTATTTAAGGGCCTCTTCCCAGAGCCTTACAAAAACATAATGCAGGATTTTGAAAGAAATACGAATGTGTGAGGAAGAGAGACAGAGTTGGGTTTTTGAAAGTGGTAATCAATAAGAATAGTAATGGTGAGAGCTTTTCGAAAGCTTATGGTTTGCAAAGCATGAGGCTGCCAAGCCTGAAGCAAGTGTCAGTATTACGTACAGTTAATTACCGAGGCTCAGGGAGGTCAGCTGACCTAAACCAGAGTTTGCCGATGTCAGTCCATGCTTTTGCATCGTGAGGTCATGTTTTACTGAGGGTCTTCCAGGTTCAGAGTGTACAGAGGTGGTGAGGAACAGCAAAACAAAGCTGAAGGCCTCCATCTTCAGTTGCCAGGTTCAGGCACTAATTTAGACCTTGGTCTCTACTTCTCAGGCCTCAGTGGCCCCTTCTTGTGGATTTGGAAACTGTTAAGAGCCCACTGTCAACTATGTGTGATCCATATGGTCTGTTCCATTAAGAATGCAGAGACCGTCAGCTGAGCATTGGCTCTGGTCTTTAAAACCCCAGAGGCGGCAATGGAAGGGGAAAGGAGATGCATTTGAGAGCTGGACACGACCAGGCCCATGTGGCTACGTAGAAGGAAAATGGTTTATCAGGCCTCACGTGACTCCAACCCTTGCCCACTCCCCAGCCTCACCTCATGCCAGGTCCCTCAGTTCATGCTGAGCCAGCAACACTGGCTGCCTCTGCTCCTCCTCGGACCCGGCCCTGGGAACCTGGTCCTCCCTCTGTCTGCTTGGAACACGTTCTCCTGGACTTTGCTTGTCCTTAGCTCCCTGTCTTTAATCAGGATGCAGCTCAGATGTTACCTGTTCAAGAGGACTTGCTAGACCACAGGAACTAAAATGGAGTCCCCCTTCCTACAGTCACCCCACTGCTCTCCCATTATGAAAATAAGCAGCACTTATTTGTCTTCTTGTTTGTAAGTTCCATGAAGGTAGGGACCTTCCGTGTTTTCTGGCTGCTGGATATTCCTGTGTCTTTAGGGAATAACAGATTTCCCAATAATGACAGGGGCTCAGTTAATATTTGTTGAGTAAATTAATAATGAAAGGAATCAGAAGAGATCATGAGCACCAGGTCACGCCCCCTCACCTAATGCCTCCATTCAGTCTCCTTTGGGAACGCAAACATTCTAGAAACTGAAGCAAAGAGCACCTGAGTTTCCAGGTGCTAAAGGGCGAATGATTTCATTCCTGGAGTAGCACAAGGAAAAGGCTAAATGGCATCAAATAGATTTAGTTCCTTGAGAAATAGCAAGATACAAGGCTGTGTCTGTGGACCAGTCTGATAAGCAGCACCGCCTGGGACTCACCCCAGCATGGTCTCTGGACACACCAAACATGGTATGGATCTTAGCCATGCCAGTATGATTTCAAAAAGCTGAGAGTACACCCTCCTGGCCTTGCCATCAAGCCTGCTTACAAATTCCCACCAGGCTCTGTTCACATATCTTTCGTGATTTCGGGGTGTCATTCATTTACAGGATAAGAAAAGGCCCGTATTCAGGATCGGGGGGCCCACATGTTTCTAAGGGCTCTACCACTCTCTGCAACTGTGGGCAAGTCCCTTCGTGCCTCCACTTCTCGTGTCTGTCCCCTGTAGAATGGAATAACAGGTGTCCTCTGTAGCCTGTGAGGTGGTCGTGAGGTGCATGTGTGATGCTAGCCCTTTGCAGAGGATAGGCACACGTCGTTTTCTGCATTGAGCTCCATTGCGCTTCACAGATGTTGCATTTTTTACGAACCGAAGGCAAGGCTCCACCAGCAGAAAGATTATGACTCGCTTTATTGCGGCACTCGCTAGGTCTGGAACCAAACCCACAGTATCTCCAGGACACGCCTGCGTTTGGTGTGACAGTGATGTAGAAACCAGCATAATCTATCTCTCTCACTTACGAGCAGCAGGCCCTGCAAACAATGAGGAACAGACCCCCACAGGGAGGTGTGTTTATTTTGGAGAATTTCACTTGCAGAAAATCCACAGTTGCCAAAGAAATCTATCAGAGGAAGAGACTTCTCGGCAGTGTTCCTCTTCCTCGTCAGCTACCTCAGGAATCTGGCTGGCCTGGTGACATCTGAGACTTAGATGCTGTAATTAACACCCAGCCTATTCGCCTTGCAGTGAGGAGCACTAGAATCCAGCCTACTGATGCTTCTTCCTTGGCAAGCACGCAGCAGTTGGCAGTATTTCACATGCTGGTGGTTTTACGAGTCCCTTCTTGCGCGTATGTGTTCTTCATTGTAATGTGTGTTGAGACTTCCTGGCATCAGCCCAGGCCCTATTTGATTTAAGAGACATCTGATTTTTGTGTCTGATCCTCAGGTTGTTCTGTGATTCTTTTTTTGTTTGTTTGTTTGTTTGTTTTTAGGCACTTCTTATTCTATTCTTCTGTGCTACTCTTAGATTTTTTTTCAATACCTTTTTCGAAAGAACACATGTTTTTGAATCAGGAGCCAAGTCAGAGTACTGACGATTTTCTGGGAAGGAAAAGGCTCATGAGCAAAGTTGTATTGTGGACAGAGAATTATATTAAGTGTCTGGAGAGGTGGGCTTGAATCCTGGCCATGCTTTTTGGTAATCCTTGTCCAAGGCCGTGGACCATAGTGCAGATAAGAATACTGCCCATGGGCTTTTATTGAGAACTTAATAAGTGCTAAGAGGATTCTTGGGCAATCTTATTTAATGTTCATGCTGACTCTCTGTTTTTGGAAATAGGGACCGTGAGACTTAAAAGGTACGAGGTCTTCAGGTAGTGGGTTTTAGTGCACGTTGATTGACTTACTCCTTTTCTCCAAGTGGTCTTTTAAGAAAATGACAACTGTTTTCATAAAGAAAGCAAAATTAGGCAAAAAAAAAAAAAGTATAAAAATCATCAGCCCCTACTGAGAACATACGTTGGATATACACTTTTAAATTCCTAAAATCTTTAGGAGAATTTGCAGATACTATATGCTATGCTGGGGATTAATGATATAATGATGACAGTCAACATTTATTAACTACTTCATACTTGGCACGAATGAAAGCCTTTTTTCTCACATATAAGAGGCAGTTCTTCACAGGGGTGAAGGGCATGCACTAACGGTATATAGTGGCAGGCTCTGTCATTCGCTACCTGTGTGACCTTGGACAAGTTTCTCAACCACTCTGTGTTTCAGATTTCTCATCTTTAAGTGGGGATATTGCTGAACTTTTCTCCTAGTGTTTTGTGAGCATTGTATAAGTGAATACATATAAAGGGCTGAAACGGTGCTTGGTATGTAATGTTCTCTCAGATATTTGCTGCTGGTGATACTTTTCCCTAAGCCCTCCTATAAACAAGGTCCTCTCACTCCCATCCTATTAATGTAGAAGCTGAGGAAGAGTCAGATCTCATGGTTAGAATTGGGATTTGAACTTCCAAATATCCATGTAGAGCCTTCTCTTTCCTATGTCATATTTTCTCAATAAGCTTTCAAGGAAACACAATTCCTTTGGGACTTTCATTTGACAATTTACTCAAAGACTCAATATGCTTTCTCACCATGCATGTATCTGGGGTACTTGTTGGCCTCCTGTCATCTTTAGGCTGAGTGAAGTGTCTTACTGAAAATGATTTATGTGTCTCAGATGTCACCAGGCCAGCCAGAACCTCCTCCTCTGTTCAGCATTCTCTCTGTGGGCAGCAACCACACTGCCCTTGAGGGCTAAGTGTGCTGGTTAAAAGCAGTCAGTCGTGCGACTGCTCCCCAAGACAGAGTGCCGACCTGACCGACCGGGTTGAAGCTCTGTGATAACATCGTCCTGTGTTGGCTTAAATCTGTCTAAAGTCTCTTGAGCTGGCATCAGTGTTCAGATGAATGACCAGGAGAAATTGTCCAGAGGTCTGTCCTGAGCCGGTCTGCCAGCTCTTGTGCTCTTTAGCCTAAGTATGAGATGTTAGAGTTAATTTATGGGCTCATTCTCCATCTGGGTGGAGACTTAACATCTGCGAGGATCCTAGCATGCTATGTAAGGGCACCCTGACCCCTGAAAAGTTGTTCTGCTGCAGCCTGCACTGCGTGTGCATGGCTTAGAGGTGCTTCTCAAATGATGGCAGTAATTAATAGTTAACAGCTTCCTTGTATTGCTATGTGTGAGTCTGTATAATTAGTTCATGTAATCCTAACACAATAACACCCTCAAGGTGGTTCCACTATTATCTTTCCTATTTTGGGGAAGAGGAAGATGACATTAGGGAGCTCACAAACTTGGCAATGGCACTCAGCTGAAAGTAGCCCCACCAGGACATACACCCCAAACCTGTGCGACTAATTACATGGTCACTGCCCCAAGCTCCTCCCGCCTGAATCACCCTCTCCGAGATGGTTTGATTACACATTACTGATTAGCTGTGGAAAAACCTGTCCTGCTGGGCTACCCCATGGGCAATGTGGACAAACCTGCTTCCTGCAGTTTCCCTGGCCCTTCCCGCCCTCGCCTGGGTGGTGAGCATGTTTGTTTTTCTTTGGCCTCATCCTATCTGGACACAGTTGAGCAACTTAACTACTCAGCTTGGCTCCCTCCCCACCCCCCTACCCCCGCCACGCGTCATAACCCCTTGGTTCAGGAATATCACAGTAGGGAAGCGTGAAGGTAGAGTTTTTGTCTCCCTCAGTCCATTCCTTATCCTCTTCAGCAGTAACCCTTTTGCATTTCTTCATTTTTTTTCCCCTTGTTTTCTTTTCGGCCTAGTTGAAGGGCAACCTGATTTGATCACAGATGATAAAACACGTTTTTAATGCTGTGAGGTAATTCAGTCACTGGCATCTTAAGCCTGAGGACTGGCCTGTGAATTCTGTCATTTCTAAAAGCAGAGAAGATGGTGGTCTGCATCGTGGCTGTATATCAAGGCTGTCCCTTGCAAGTGGTGCTTATACAACTGGGCTGTTCTCAAGAAGTAGAAAAAGAGTGAGAGAAGTCTAGTTAAATCTTGAATACCACACCCTGTAATGCCATCCGATCTTGCACAAAGTATTTTTCCCCCCACAATAGTGTAACATTGTTTTCTTTTTGTTCAGCTCGACAAACATTTACCAATTAAATTGTGCAGTGTCCTGGGCACTGCACTCACCTATGTGCCCAGCATTTCTCTTAATTCTCCCACCGACCTGATGACTTAAGTACTGTGATCATCGCTCCACAGATCGGGAGACTAAGGCTGGTAAGGTTAAGCGCTTGATTAAGTAAGTGGTGAAGGTGGTATTTGAACCCAGTTTTTTTCAATGTCAAAATCCCTTCTCCAGACCACCATAATGCAGGAGTTGATGGTTTAATGTTAAACATTTCTTTTTCTACCACAAAATCACGCCCAGTCTCTCTCCTGTGCACAGTCTGCTTCTGCTGCCCGTGCAGAGGACGTTTCTCTGGGCCCTGCCTGGCTACTCCTCATCATTTGCCAGCCTTGCAGTCAATGACCAGAGCAGCAGCCGCCAGGGCCCCGGCCATCACTCATTGTCCCTTCTGCTCAGTCTGCTCTCCCCACAACAGGAAGACACTGATAAGTGTACATTCTTCACTCCCAGCAATTGAGAGATCTTCCAAACAAACGTTTGTGCTTAGCTCTGAGGATAGAATCATCTATTTCCTCTTCTCGGCATGACAGAAGACTCACCAGATATCATTGTCTTTCCAGGACACTCAGAGAACGGCAGGAGTTGTGTGCAGGGGACTTGCATGGGCCATGGACTCAGGGGCTTGGAGGGGACCCATGCAGTTGTAACACTCACGAGTGCAAGGGTCTCCTTCATCTTGTGTGTCAGTGTTCCCTGGTATGTAGGAGAGGCTCAAGTATTAGCTTCTAGAGAAAGTGCGTGTCTATTGCAGACTTGTTTTCCAGACATGATTGTTTGTTTTGTTCAGTAGCAACCACGAAGCCAGAGGGGAAAGTGTTGGGTCATCGGAATTCTTACATTTGGTGACACATTTTCTTTTATCAGCTTCTCAGTAGAAGATTTCTTTGCCCGGCTGTGATTTAAGTGAGTCTGGACTCTGTTTTAGGGTGGAGTTCACCATTTTCCTCCCATATAATGATGCCATTTCCCCTGCCACAGCTCACAGTGGCAGGCCTGTCACAGCTAATAGTGGCAGACCTGTCACACATTCTTTCAGTCACAGGTGGCAGCTCGGCTGGGCATTGATCACCTGAATGCCCTGGACCCCACTCTTTGCCCCTATCCTCCTCCTCTCTTTAATTCCCTTCCAATGAAGAGTCCAGAAGTATAAGACTTCCATTGCTTGGGCCCTAACAGTGTGCCGGGCACAGTGCTAAGTACTCCATGTACTCCACTAATCCTCACCGAATCGTGACCCCAGCATGCTGCTTATTAAAAACCCTGATACTTGGAAGGACATGCTGCAGGTCCCAGGGCTGCTCGGCGGTGAGCCCAGGCCTCCATGCCAGGTCTGTGGGCTCCCGGTGCCAACCCTCTTCATGGTGGGCTACATGGCATGTTCACTTCTTGCCTTCAGCCAAGATCTGTCAGGCCACCTCTCTTGAGCAACACTGGTTCTTCTGACTTTTCCCAAGCCAGATCCCCATCTCCAGGAAAGTGTCATTTTCTAGAAGGGCCATCTTTGACGTCACTTTGGAAAGTGCCCGGCGTTGGGTCCCTGTCTTTCTCGGGGGACACGGAATCCCATGAGGGACTTGGGCCTTCGGTCTTGCTGACCATTCTGCTAAGGCTGACGGAGGACGACTGCTGTGTGGTCTGATGTAGAGAAAATAACCCCCGCCCTTGGAAGAGGACGCCTCTGGGGATAAGCCATGAGGCCTTGAGCAAAGGCCATTTTCACTACCTGGTGTGTGAGGTAAAAGCCAGCCGGGAGCTCAGAAGGGGGACAGGTGGAGGGTCCTGGGCTTTAGTCCTTCCTGACGTGCAATTTCACATCTCGTGGCAAAGCCAGGGGCAGCTTTCACGACTGCTTCACAGACCACGTTATTTCAGTGGGAAGTAGATTTGTTTAGAAAGGGAACTAACTACTTTAAGAGGGAAATTAGTGTTTCTTCTCATAGAGAATAAACTGTAAAATCAAATGCGGTGACCAGAGAGCACCATGAGTGAACTGGCCGGACACCGCTGTCTGCAGAGAGCTGTGGTCCTGAGACCCACTTCAGCTTTGTTGAGAAGAAGAGTGAAGCGTGAGCTGGCACCATCTTGGGGGCATGCAATGCCAGGGTGGGACATCCTGGAGGCGGACGACAATGAGGGTTGCACAGCAGTGTGTGTGTGCTTGATGGCAATGACAAAAAAATGGTTAAAATACTAAACTTTATATATATATATAAGTTTATATATATATATATAAATATATACATATATTGATTTATTATTTATTTGACCATCATAGGAAAACAATGTTTCTTACATACAATTAGGAAACAATCTCCACAATACATTGTTAAGCGAATAAAAGTAAAGTGCTGAACAGCGTGATAAAAACGCTGTCATCCGTGGGTTTTTGAAGGCTGTATACGCACACACGGCTATGCTTGTCTGTGCAGGGGTCCCTGTGGATGACAGGGTTGCATTGTGCAGAGGGGAAGGGCTTCCAGCAGCTGGAAACGGGGGGAGGGAGGGCCATTGTTTGCTGTTTGATTTGCGTTCCCTGTGCATCTATGATTCATTATAACCGATAAGACTTTTTAATCCTAAAAAACAAAGATTAATAAGCACCAAACTAGAACTGTCTCCCTAAAGCAGTGGCTCTGAACCTTGGCTGCTGTGTCCGAGACTCTTCGCCGCTCCGAGTGAGGTCCCCCCCGCGCCAGCAGCACCATGTCACCTGGCTGGAAAAGCAGCATCTCAAGACCCACCCAGACCCACCAATTAGACTTTGCACTTGACCCAAATCGCCAAGCGGTTTGCAGGACATTAAAATGTGGGCAGCACTGCACAGGACTCATTAAATCTGACTCTCTGAGGTGGGGCTGGAGCCCCTCGGCTGATGCTGTGGGGCAGGTGGTGCTGAGCATCGCTAACTTAATGTGACTGGGAAAATGAAAGGGGTTGGAAGAGGACCAGTTTGATTACTATGCGATTCCATTTTATTCAGTGCGGGCTCCATGGGCCTCATAAAAATTATTGCATATCCCACACGTGGGAGCATTGCCAGGATGACTATCTCAGATCTCATGAGCATCACACAGAAGCGTATAATACTGAGATCACTTGAGTTTGGTAGAAAGGATGTTCTTTATGAGCTTTGAGCAGATTCCCCCTTTGTACAAAATGGACTACACAATTCTATACCAAAACACCTATCAATTAGGGCATTTTTGAATCCAGGGATGAAGCATAACGTCAGGTCATTGTATAATCAGACCCTAGAGTTAGGAAGATGGATTTGAATTCACCTCTCTGAGCAACATGTCAAATGGGGTTAATGCCTGCCCCGTGGAGTTGTCACATTTAAATGAGGTGGTATAGATTATGCTTGATCCATTGTTACGTGTTCAATCAATATTAGATGATGATTATGATATTTATGTCCATTTCCCCTTCCCCTCTCACCCACGTCTTGTCCTGGGCACCTCTCATTGCCACTGCTTCTCTCACATTTGCGTATTCTGCCTCGAGTATGTCACATGCAGATGCTGTTTCTCACATGGCAGCTGAAGCCCCAGAACTCGACTTCCCCCTCCCCATCTCTTGACAAACAGGAAAACTCCTCTGTCTCTCACCAGATCCTCTGACACATTTCTAAAGTGCAACTGAGACCTCATTACATGGATGAACAGCTTTCCATCGGCTCATTCCTAACGCTGATATTAACACAACTGTTGCCACGACATCACAGTGGTCCTTAGACGCGGTCAGGAACGAGTCTTGGCTAGCAACCTGAGATGACTCCAAGCGCCCAGAGAGCGAGTGGAAGCCGCTAGGATTTCTGCGTGGGTTCATGATGCTGTAGAGTTGATTTCACGGTTGCCTTCTGTTGCCTTGACAGATATCAGCTGGAGAGGGGTAGGGCATCCGAGTCAGAATACATGTCCTCCCCTCATCTTTTCAAAATGCAAATCTGAACACGTTTAAAGCCCTAACTAAAAACCTTGAGAGCGTCTCGTGACTTTGAAAATGAAGACCAACAGGCTTACTAGGGTCTCAAAGTCTGCCTTCCAGCTACTCCTCCTGCTCATCGCCCCAGCTTCCGTTTGTCTGATTATTGCATTGTCTTCCTCACTTGGTTGAGCTTTGCTTTGTGTGAATTGCAATTCCCAGGCCACAGACCAAGTCTGATTTTACTCAGCTTCATAGCCCCAGGGCCTAGTTCACAGCAGATGCTCAATAAATGTTCCTAGAAATAAACAGTGAAAGGATGTCATACAAGGAGTTTTTCCCTAATCTGCCACCCCCTGCTTTGTAACGTGTCTCCCAGTAACACCCAAATGCTGGTTGCTGCCTATATAAGTAGTAGGCTGTTGGCTGCATTTCAGCTTTCACTTAGCTATACCCTCTGCCTAACCGTCTTATTCCTCACTTTCTTCGTGTAGGAAATCTTACTCTTAGACAAGGGTTATCTCCTCCAGTAGATTTCCCTTATGGCCAACCTTCCAGGCTATTACGGCCCTTCCTTGTGTCCCCATTATGTTCCATATAAGGCCTCCCATTTTGCTTAATTCTGTTCCATGTTTGTGTCGGCCTCTATAATACTTAGAGAAAGCGATGAGAAAAGGTAAAGAGTGTGTGATGTTATTATTAAATAATGAGTAAATAGGATTTGTGCATGCATGCATGTGCGTGTAGGAAGGTATCATTGATATATTTCATGGTAAATTAAAGTGTGCTGTGTAGCCTCAGTGCTTTTGCACTTGCTGTTCCCTCCATCTGGATGCTGTTCCCAGCTCTTATCCTAGTCATTTTACCTTCTCTTCAGAACTCAGCAGTTAGATTACTACCACACAGACGTCTTCCCTGCTCTACTCCCTAGCCTCAATCAAACTGCCAGCTCTATATTTTAACCTTTTATGTTTCCTTTCTAAAGCTAATTAGCCATTCCAGTTATAAACTGTGTTTATATTCAACTTAACTTTTCCTTCCCATCTTTATACTGACAGCTTCCTCAGGACTGGCTTTACATCCATTTTTTTCCAGCACCTAGCAAAGTGCCTGGCATCCCGTAGGTGCTGCCTGGAATGAATAGTGGGTCACTTGCAGCCCTTGTGAGAATCCTGAGTGTGAAGAGAGAGTAGACAGATGAGAGTGCCCAGCTGTGGTCCCTGGAGGGTGTTCCTTCATTGCTATACATAGAAGCCCCACCCACTCACTCAGTGCCCCAGAGACCTGCTGGGAAGCTTTGTGGCTGCCGGTCCCCACCCTGCCCCACAGCACTCCCCTCCCTGTTTAAATAGGGCCAGAGCTCTCCAGAGGCCTTGAAGCTTGGAACACTCAGCCGGGTCCAGCTGCCAACTGCTGAGACAGCAAAGGGGCATGACAGCAAACCCAGAAGGGAAGGCAGGTGGCAGGGAGGACAGCAGAGTTGTGGCTTGTAAGTAGGTCTGACATCCCCAGACACCTTCTGTCCAGAAGAATGAGCCTCACCAGGTTCTGGGGGCTGGCAGGGCTGCTGTCTTCCTCCTGCCCCTGCCACCTCACTCAAGCAGACAAATGGTGCGATTTGAGGTGATGAATATGAGCATATTCTAAGGGATTCCTCACCCTCGCCACTAGTTGCTGAGCGTATTCCTGTCATTGCTATTCCTGATGAAACATTTTTTTCTATTGTCCTGCCCTAAAAAGCCTGCTGGTGACTCCCCAGCCAGCTAGTAGGTTAGAAGCATTCAAACATCCAGGCATCCCAGGGAGAGGCTTGGAAGATAAGTACGTGTGTTTGTCTTTGACAGGTAACAGCCCCATTGCAATGGGTTAGGGTAGTAGCCGTGGTTACAGCAAGAAGATTAGGCAGAAAGAGAAAAGTGCACTGGAGTCTGGAACTTGGGCCCCAAACCCAGCTGCTTGCCCTCTGCCTCATCTTACCCCCTGTAAAGCAAAGGGCAGGACAATAGGAGTGATTTCCTCATTACGTTCTCTGGAGCTAGAGGGTTTGGAAGAGATGAAGTAGAGCCACATTGGAGGGCAGACCTTTGAGACACTCATCTCACACACTCACCCCTACATCTCACGTGTGCGTGCGCACGCGCGCGCACACACACAGGAACACTCGTAGCCATGAAGTGCTCTCTGTTCTGAGAGAAGCGTCCATCTCTTCTATGTGCCAGCATACCTTAAAGGACACATGGCACTGTAGGTCATAGGAAAACAGGGTCCAGTAGTGTATGCAAGGGTTTGGAAGCCAGTGAACCGGATGACCTCTGAACCTTACCAGCCCTTTAAACCTTCAGCTGGAATACTGGGATGCACAGTCTTTCCTCACATGTCTACAAGAAAGCAGCAAGAGCACAGTGGTTAAAGAGAATGCACTCTGGAGCCAGACTGCCTGGGTTTGTATCTGGCTCCTGCCACTCACTGTGTGTCCTTTGCAAAGTTACTTAACCTCTCTGTGCTTCCATCTCCTTATCCCTGAAATGGGTGTCAAGAAGTACCTGCCTCACAGAGTTGTTGTGAGGATTAAATAAGTTAAATAGGTAAGATGCTAAGAATAATGCTGAACATAAAAAATATACACAAGTGTTGACAGTCACGATTTCACTGCTTGGCGTTATTAAACAGTGGTTCCTAACACTTGGGGGAACCATGACTCCTTCTGTTCAAGCTCTGGACCCTTTCTTCAGGAAACTTGATACCAGAATATCTTGTGCATTCAATTCAGAGAGCAACAGGCTCAATGTCTTCAGTGGACACTGAGGCCCAAAACAGGGAAGGGCTTTGCCCAAGCTCATGTACTATAGCAGCAGTAAAGCAGGGGCTAGAGCACAGGACCCCTGGTCCCCAGCCTGGCGTTCTTCTCATTCTTCTCGGGGCATGTGCATGCCTCCCTAGTGTAGACGGAGAGGCTCATGGCCCTGCCCTCCCCCTTACATGCTCTGTGACTTCAGCTCACTTCTGGGAATCCCTGACTGCAGGTTGCTTATCTGGAGATGAGGAATTTCCTGTACTTCAGGAGTATTATCAAGTTCCCCAACAGAAGGAGCACAGTAGGTGACCTCCCCCCTCACCCCTGTTTCTATAGTAACAGAAGGGCTCTTCTGGGAAGTGAAGATTCCCCCCTACACACACAGGGCAGCAAGCTGGGGGGATGAGGAGGGTCTCATCTCCAAAACGTGGGACAGTCCTGGAAAGGAGGGAGCACCCTGGGCCAAAGGCAGGGAAGATGGGTACCTCATTCTGTCTTTTTGTGATGTCCCCTTTACTAGATATTCAGGGAGGTGGTTCTCTCTGGAGCACAAGCTCCAAACAGGCTTCCCTCCCACTCCTGAATATTATTTCATCATAGTTAAAAAAAAAAATTAAAGGCATAAAAATGTGATTTGAAAAAGGTTTAGTGACTCATTCAAAAAGGGAATTATTTGTGAGGCTGGCATGAAGGCCCAGGCCTCTTGGTTCTGAACTTAGGATGCTTCCTTCCTTCCGTCAGGCACCGTGATCTTTACAGTACCCCACACCAGACCTCTGAGCTGGTATCCAGCTTGTGTGGGGCCCCAGCCTCAAAAGTACCCTCTTCTGAGCTTTACGAAACACCTCTGACTAGGCTGCCAGGATCACGGCCATCATGCTGTGTCTCAGAGGAGAGGCTGGTTGTTTCCGAGGTCCAAACCCTGAAGGGAATTTCTCCATAGTCCTAAAAGTCCCGAAGGGAGCTCTGGGCAACTTCCCACATTTTATGGAAATTGCAGAAAGTCCATGTCCTCCACCCTGTGTTGGTAACTTCTGTCTCCGAATAGCTGTGTAATTAGTACCTGGGCTGCATGTAACTGTGGCTGCATAGAGCCTTGCATTTTTCATGTAGTTGGTTCCTGCTGATAAATCTTAATTTCCCAGCATGCTTTGTGAAGGGGTCTGGAGAGTAGGGTGGTGTTTTATAGCCTCTTTGCCATTGGGTCTAGCACAGTTCTGAACCTGGAAAAAAAGCTTAATGTTTTTTTTACCTAACCAAGCAAAACACAAAAGCTGAATTTTTTCCATAAATAAATGCATGCATGTATAAATAAATACATACGTATACATACACAGATGTTTAAGTGGCACATAGCTGGTGTTTTTGAAGCAGTATTTTGGTGATTCGACCTACCCTGTCAAACAATGAACAGTGAGGCAATTAACAGGTTTCAATAAATGACTTCTAATTAAATTTTATGACAAATAGGGCAGAGCCAATCTATATTTATATTAGGGCCCTAATATGTCTCTTGAATTGCTGCAAATCTCTCAGACAAGGTATACATTTATTTAAGCACCTTCCAAAGGGACCGTGTTTCAAAAACCGCAATTTGTTAAGAGATTGGACTGGGTATTTCCATAGCAAATAATTCCATTTACATTACACCCAGGCCCAGTAACACTGTGTGCCCTGAATAACTCATTACTATCAGTGTGAGGCTTCCAGCCCCATAAAAGGCGCAAGAGCATAAAGAATACATAAAAGAGGCAGAACATACAGGTTCTTTACATTTTTTTTTCAGCTTTTTTGCCAGCACCGTCTTCTTGAGAGCCTTTAGCTGGGGAGAAATAAAAGAAATGAGTTGCACTACCAAATTAGGATGGGATATTTGGTCTAAGTAGATGGAAGCGAAGGAGATAATAGATGCACTGGGATAATGAGCTCAGAGAGGCCAGCTTGCAAATGCAAACACTAGGTGTGTGCAGCTCTCATGTTCCCGGAGCTAGGTGTATGAGCTAGGTGTATCATAGGCAGCCGCCTCTGATGCCAGCTCTTCCTCCATGTCCCGACAGAGTTCTGTGGGTGGAAGGAATTAAAAGGGGACAGAAGAGAATCCTTCTAGTGCCCCATCTTTTCCGTCAACCTTAGGAAGGCACCAGAGAGCGGAAAGTCCCCACTGAGTTTCATGGGGTGGCTAAGAGTCTGCTGCACAGTGCAAAAAGCTGGGTCTGGGACTCGGAACTCCTAATCCCCATCTTGGTTCTGGCTCCAGAGAGGTGAGGAAAAGATCTGTCTGTGTGCCTGGAGACCCAGCAGAAAAGGTTATTATTGTCTTGTCTAGTGGAACTAAACGTTTCGATGGAATAGAGAATTCTGTTACAATTGCAGATCAGCTGTAGCGTGAGGAATATGGGTTGTTTGTTGCCTTGGAGTTGGGTCATGGGTCGCCTTGTCCTCTCGCCCCCAATAAGCCAGTGGCCTCAATAGCCATTCTTTCTCACCTGAAGTACTGCCCTTTTCTTAAGACCCATTTCTCAAAGAAGTAGGGGAATCCACCTGCTAAATTACGCACGCCCTAAATTACTCTGTAGGGTCACAGAGAGCACAGGGAAGTGTGGCTCTCCAGCTTAGCTTGACTCACTGAACTGTCCCACCTGGAATCCTCAGGGTCTCAAGAGATAGGGAAAGCATCAATGATTTAATATTGCCTCGAATCTTTCAAAGAAATTATAGAGGCTCAGCCTCACCCCACAAAATCCTGTGTTTCCTTGGGTACCTTATTCTTTATTATTTTACCTCGGTCCTTATAATTGTTGTGTCATCGAGATCTCCCCCATGAGAATTGTCATGTGACTGTCATGCGGAGGACACGGGCCCTGCCATGCCTGACCCTATCTCTGGCTAGTACGTTCAAAGTCCCTTTCTGCACCTGAGCGGTGATCATGCTCCTCTCTGGCATACAAGCTCCTGGGCAGTGGTCGCTTTCCCCTGGGTTTCCGCTTGGGTCTTTCCACATCGTGTAATGTTCATTCATGTTTTTGTCGACTAGAATAGGTTAGTAACCGCAACACTGATGGGAATGTGTTCACACCATTTCCCAGACACTAGGCTGAGATCTCTGTGCCTCATATTTGACAGGCAGGTCATGGTGGCCTCATGGGTTAAGTGGAAATAATATTATGTATTTTGTGTCTAAAGAAACCAGGCTGGGTCAGATGGTCCATCGAGATGTACTTTGTTCCTAATGGTATAACCCTTTCTGACTTCTTAAAGAGAAACACGTTTGTCTTAAGTCCTGCCAAAGGAAGACTCTCTTCCATAATTTGCTTTTTTAAGGCTTAGCCATTTAACCAACTTTGTAGATCATCAGCACATCAGACTCTCACATATTTGGGGTAAAGTTTCAGTGTTTCTGAGAATGTGCACTCCTCTGGCCATTCCAAACCATATGCTAAGTTCAGAAATGACCTTGAGAGCATCTAGTCCAGCCTCCTACTTCCAACCAGCTCTGTACTCAGGCACCCTGGTCACATTTGGTGAAGGGAAGCTTCCATCTTTCTTGTAATTTATTTCAATTAATTCAGTAGATCAATTGAAGCTCAGCTTTCTCTTTTTTTAGCTCTCAGCCATTGTCTTAAATCTGGGGTGTGTAGAGTTGGGGATGAGATTATCTTTAGAGTTGTAAAAAGTTTTCAAGATGCATCAGAAGAGTTAGTCTTTAGCTATATCTTCCTTGTCCTCTGAGCCTTGAAAAGATGGGTAATGGAGATAATGCTAGCCATGGGTGTTAAACCTGGAATGCAAAATACATCAGAAGGAAGCAGTCTGAAACCTAGCCTCTACCACTGCCCAGCTTCAGGATGCTGGAAACGTTTCTTCCCCATTTATAAAAATAGTTATGATATTTCCTTGATTCTAAATCACTTACTCTGTCGTCAACATTTCGTAAGCAGATTCAGCCTTACAAACTATAGACACATTCAATGTAGTATTTTCTCCATTCCCTTTCAACAGTCACCAAAATTACTGAATTGATCATCCTGCCACAAAATACATACATATATATATATATATATATATATATATCCTGGTAGCAAAATACAATAATTCTTGCTTAATTTACAGGATAGCAAGGCTTGAATAAGACTAAACTTGGTAGAATATTTTGAAAACTGTAGAGACTTATACAAGCACTCGTCACCATTATCATTGTTGTTATTCAGTTGGCTACTCGATGTTTGCTGAGCATGTACTATGTACCAGGCTTTGTGCTCAGAATAGGAGTTCTCCTTCTTTTAAGAAAAAGATTGAGAATGTGCACACATAAATAAGGGAGATTTTAGAAAGTGATGAATACTATGAATAAAACAAGATAGTGGACAGCTCCAGCTAAAAGAGTCAGGGAAAGCCTTTCTGAGCTAAAACCTGAGTGTCAAAAAGAAACCAGTCTCATCTTGAAGGGAAGAGGATGCAAAAGCTTTTCAGACAGAAGAGCAGACACAAAGGCACTGGTACAAGGGTCAAGGGTCAGTGGAGGGAGAGTGTGGCTGGAGCACAGCAGACGAGGAGGAAGGAGGGGCAGAAAAGAGAGAAATGAGTGAAGGCCAGATCATATGTGTCCTTCTAGGCTATGAGCTTATATTTTAACTTATCCAGTCCCTGCTTTTAACAAATTCAGGAACTAAAGCCCAAAGATGAAGTGACTTCAAGGTTATTGAAACATTCTGTGGTTTTAGAAATGAGATCTCTTCACTTTCTGACAGCTGTTCTGCGTAACTGAGCAGACAGCAGCTTTTGTTGGTCAGCTAAGGCCTTCGAGATAGAAGCTGACATTTCTCTGCACTCTCTGTGATTTTTCTTGTTTTTCTAATATATTCTTTCTAGAGATGAGTAAATTCTTATCACTCATCTGTTTTTATAAACAAAAGCAAAACTAGAAATGATTCTAAGCCGTATAAGTTAACGAGTTATTAAAATATTGAAATAGTCAAGTTGGAAACTAGCCCTGTGGGGGAGGAGGAGGGTGACTGCAAATCAGCATGTCTATCACTGTTCCATTGGGGACAGTACAGTAACACACTGCATGTAGCAGGACCCTGCTCCTGGACACGGGGCACTGATGGAGAGACGGGTCGGCTACAGCCACCTGCATCCCTCCAGCAGGCTCCCTGATGCCTTGCGAAGCACTGACCTGGGCCTGTGACGCGTGCTGTCAGGGACCAGCCCTTGGCAAGCCCCGTGGGGCAGTCAGTGTGGTGTGTGATGAGACCAAGGCTCTGACATCATATTGAATCTGAGTCATCTCCAATGTCATCTATCAAAATAATAGTATGTACCTCAGAGGATTGTCTTATTTAACTGGGAGAAGATATGCATAAAAATTATTTTGCATACAAAAGTAGACAAAAATACCTATCAAAAGTGTCTGGCATCATAACATTTCTTTTTTTTTCTCCCCCACAACATCTGCTAGAACCAAGGGAAATTTGTGTTCTAGATCAATCTGCCTCTTTTTGCTCCATACATAATATGCTGGTCCAAAAACTAATGAACGCACCACTCATGCCCAACTGATTAATATTTGGGCACTATCTTCTAAGTGACCTTCATTGTACCAAGCATTATGAAGTCTACAGGAAGTATAGTGAGACAGTTTCTGTCTCAAAGAGCTTAACACTGGCAAGGACAATTTTTATAATTAGAATGTTCTTCAGGATTTTGTATTTCCGAAATGCCAGAATGTATGTTCTCGGGAGGAAACGGTGGAGGAAACAAGGATGCCAATTGAAGCAACCAGAAGGCCTTGTATAAAAGGATGGAGGGAGGGGAAGAGGCTTGATCTGGGCCGGATCAAGGTAAACCTGGCCTTCCAGGCTAGGGGCCTAACAGCAGTGTGGGCACGGGCTGGACACAGTGCAGTTACAGAAGAGGAGACGATGGTGAGGAGGTGATGATCCCTGCCCCTACCTGATTTAGCTGTAGTGTGAGAAAAGAGGCACTTTAGGGAGCTGGAGGCAGAAAAGATTTGGGAGACACCTGGTAGCAAATCTGCTTTGTCCTCATGATAAGCATGTTTTAATTTCTACCAAGTTGAAGAGCCTGGGATGACAGATACTTTTACTTTTAAATAAGTTATAGTTCTTCTTCCGGAATGTTGATAAAAGCCCCAAATATAAAAGGCCAAGAACGTGGCAGAATCTTCTCTTGCCAGAGAATCTGGGCAGAGAATTCCCGAGCAGCTGCATGTCTTGTTTGGGAACCGGGAATTCAAAAGAAATGGCCAATATTTCCTGCATCTTATCCTACTCAACTTCTTCGCTCAATTTTCTGAGTTCTTAGCCAGATAAATTGGCTCTTTGAAATACTGAGGAAACCTTCCTGATAGTTTTGGCTGCAGTGCCTCTGCTAGGGTCCCCAGAGCCTCTTCTGCATCCCCCATCCAAGCCCTCATCACACTGCATTGTGATTGTGTCGGTGTCAGATCCCGTGACACCATTGGCCATTTGAGGTGAGCACGTAAACTATTTGTTTTTGTTACATCCACCATTCAATCCCCAGAGTCTTGCACAGTAACAGGCACATGGCTATTTGATTGGTATTAAATTTAGGTCAGTTTTCCTAAAGCAGAGGATGGTGGGTGATATTATGAATTTGGGGTCAGAACTTGGAGCCCATTAGGCCTGACAGAAGGTTAGATTTCGACCAGAATTTTGCCAAAAGAATAAGAAAATAATAAGCATCAAACTGTACTGCCTGTTCCCTTCTCAGCAGAGCCTTTGATGGGGATGAATGGAATAAAATTAGCAAAATCACTGGTGTGATGATAACCAGAATCTCCTCGTGCTGAGAGCTGAGAGGTAACAGGGCTGTTCTCTGCTCCTGGCCTCCCTGCCTTTCAGAGCACTTGCTTTCCTGCTGAGGACAGAGTAAGTAATGCTCAAACCAGGCTGGCCCCAGGGTCCTCCCAGAGATGAGATCGCTGTGGGAGAGAGGAGGGAGGGAGCAGAAAAGTAAGCCGTGTCAGCCGATTCCAGTCCTTTGGACGCAGGTGAGCAGCCTCATTTAGGGGACACAGGGATTAGGAGCCTGAGTCTGGGCTGTGACATCAGATTTCCCATGGTTTGAAGCCATACTCTCCCACTTCCTCATCCAGTGGCCAGTGGCCAGTGAACACTCAGTAAAGGGGAGAGGTAGTTATTACCTTCTGTGATGATTGTCATTATTGCACTGGAGAGAACATCTTTGGCAAGAAAACAGAAGGAGATACCTTCCAAAGAGACCCAGGCTAGTAGCAGAGAGCTCAGAAAGGGTTATTCTTTAATAGATATCCTTTCTATCCCCTTTAATTCTGTATTGTTTTGTTAAAAGATAACAAAACAATTCACTTCATCAATACATTGGGCAGGATGACTAACTCTAAATGCACAACAGGTAGACCTTGAACTCTCTGGTTTAATGGGTAAAATTTGCTTTTCCCTCATATCATAGTATAATTTGGATTGGGAGACCATTATTCAACCTGTAGCTAAGCCATCCTCCGATGTCTCCAAGGTCGCTGAGGCAGGTGACAAGAAATGGAGAAGATAGGCCAGCTCTTACCTGCCTCATCCTGGTAGGGGCGCATATCACTGCCACTCATAGTCCATTGGCCAGCACTAGTTACAAGGGCCCAACCCAAATACAAGGGAGTCTGGAAATATAGAGCAGCACATGGGTAGTTGGTGAGTACTAACTGTCTCTGCCATAGCCACTTTCTTTCTGAATGATATTGGCAAGACCACCTACCCTCTTTGAGCCTCAGTTTCTCTAACTCTGAAATGGACCTATTCCTAGTATATGGAGCTTTGTAAGAATTACATGGGATAAAGCATGTAAAGAGCTGAGCATGTTACCTTGCAGGTAGATGCTCTTCAGTATCACATCATGTACACTAGCAAGGACCAGGGAGGGTTCTCGGGCTGCTGGCAGCAGCAGCAGGCTCTAACATCAGAAACTGTGGGATTTACTGGAAGGACTTGGGGTAACTTTTAGAATCTAAGTGAAGACCGAAGAATGAACCAGACTGCAAGACACTTATGCTTTTTAATATTTTACAAAAGAGCTCAGTTTATCATCCATTTAATGCATTCAGATCTTACTGAAATGCTGACAGTGTGCTACATGTTGTCGTTGGGGCTTTAAATACATTATAAGAAGAATACTAGTTAATGTTTAGGGAGTGCTCATTGAGCTTCGGGCGCTGTGCCAGTGCTTTATTTGAATTATCTT
>PVKZ01002709.1:0-196918 GCA_004027375.1 Macroglossus sobrinus
GATGAACTCCTTTAAGTTTTTCCTGTCTGAGAAGCTCTTTGTCTGTCCTCTGATTCTAAATGAGAGCTTTGCTGGGTAGAGTAATCTCGGTTGTAGGTCCTGGCAGGGCCTTGGTTACAGGTCCTAGCTTTTCATCACTTTGACTATTTCATGCCAGTCCCCTCTGGCCTGCAAAGTTTCTGTTGCAAACTCAGCTGACAGTCTTAGGAGAGCTCCCTTGTAGGTAACTAACTGCTTTTCTCTTGCTGCTTTTAAGATCGTCTCTTTGTCTTTAACCTTTGGCATTTTCATGATGATGTGTCTTGGTGTGGGCCTCTTTGGGTTCATCTTATTTCAGACTCTCTGCATTTCCCGGGCTTGTATGTCATTTCCTTCACCAAGTTAGGGAAGTTTTCGGTCATTATTTTTTGAAATAGGTTTTCAGTTCCTTGTTCTCTCTCTCTTCTTTTGGTATCCTTTTGATGTGAATATCATTATGCTTGATGTTATCCCAGAGGCCCCTTAAACTATCCTAATTTTTTTTTTAGATTATTTTTTTCTTGTTGCTATTCTGATCGGGTGTCTTCTGCTGCCTTATCTCCTAAATTGCTGATTCGATCCTCCATTTCATCTAATCTACTGTTGATTCCTCCGAAGGTATTCTTCATTTCAGTTATTGTATTCTTCATTTATGACTGGTTCTTTGTTTGTTTTCTGTCTCCACTTTTAACTTTTCTATCTCTTTGTTAAGTTCTGAGTTCATCTACTCTTCTGCTAAGTGCATTGAGCATCCTTATAACCAGTATTTTGAACCTGCATCTGGTAGATTGCTTGTCTCTGTTTTGTTTAATTCTTTTTCTGGAGCTTCATTCTGTTCTTTCATTTGGGACATGTTTTTCTGTCTCCCCATTTTTCCTGCCTCCTTGTGTTTGTTGCTCTGTATTAGGCAAGGCTGCTATGTCTCCCAGTCTTAGTAGAGTAGCTTTATGTAGTGCCCAGTGGCACAGTCTTCCGGGTCACAAGAGCTGAGTACAATATATGGCCCTTGTGTGGGTTGTGTGTGCCCTTCTGTTGTAGTTGAGCCTTGTTTGCTGTTAGTACATCAGTGGGAGGCACTGACCCTCGGGCTGATTGGTTAGGAGGACTGGCCATGACCAGCAGAGGAGCTGTTGTGCAGGGGCTGACCCTATAGAGTAGGAGTCACCTCAGCAGAGCTCTTGTGCTTTCCTTGTCTGCCCTTTGGGTGTGGTTCTCAGATGTGACCCCAGGTGGCGCTCAGGTACAGACCAAAGCCAGCCATTTGGTGTGCAGAACAGGACCTCCTGGGAGGGGCCCTATCATAGGCCAAGTTTATTTGCAGACTTTGTCTTGCCCAGGGCCACCTGGCATGAGCCACTAAGCAATCTGCAGATGGAAACCACCCACAGTGGGCTTGGAAGTGCCTTGAGAGGCCAAGCTGCAGACTGAGGTCAGCTGCTGCTAGTGCCAGGGGCTTTTTAACAAGAAGTATGGGGCATGCTAAGGCAGATGCTGCTTGTTTGGGTTTTGTGAACCTTTGTGAGATTTTAGAAAAGTCCACAGTATAAACCAAGATGGGTCGTGTGTATGGAGAAGCCACCATAAGTGGCCTGGGTGGGCCCACAAGTTGGGAGGGGTGGGGTCTCAGGGAATCACCTTGGCAGGGCAAAGAGTGTTAGTTAGGTTGATGGTTGATGTGGGCTCAAACATGGCGGCTGCTTGTGCCTGCACGTAGGATGAGAAGAGCTCAACGAAGGAACATGCCCTCTGCTAGCACTTCTGTCTGGGAGAAAGCTGCCCTCCAGCCCTCGCCCTGAAGCCAGACAACTCAGTTCTTCCCCGTGTGTCCCCGGTGCCTCCCGAGCTGCTGCTCCAGCACTGAAGCTCCGAGCAGTTGAGTCCATCAGCAAGTAAGTCCACGTGTGGGCCCTTTAACAGGAATGTCTGTGACTCCAGAGCCCCTGCGTCTCACTCAGCCACAACCGCCGCTGGTTTTCACAGCCAGAAGTCGTGGGGACTTCTTTTCCTGACACTGGAACCCCGGGATGAAGAAGCCAGTGTCGGGTAGGGACCCCTCGCTCTTCCAGAGGAAACTCTGCAGCTGAGATATCTACCACGCGCGGGTGTGGGACCACCCTGTTTTGCATCCTCTGCCTCTTTTACCTGTCTCAAGTAGCTTCTTTTGTGTCCCCCAGGTGTAGGACTTCTGTTCGGCTAGACTTCAGGTGACTCCCAACGGTGGGTGTTCTGTAGTTCAGTTGTGATTTTGATGTGGTCATGTGAGGAGGTGAGCCCAGCGCTTACCTACTCTGCCGTTTTGCAAAAACAGGAATAGTTCTTGATTCGTTAGCCATGAAGCTGTAGATCAGTGGATAGTGGTTCCATTGATCACAGCAAGGCCCTAATTAGGTAGGAAGTATGACTGATATAGGAACAATTTATCTCAGCGTATAAACTGCTTTTATAGTCGGACCTCTTCTAATCCGAAGGAAAGGTATTTGCTTAGAAACATAAATTTTATTTTCTCAAGAAAATATTGCATTAGGTGATTATCTTGTAAAAATGTGCGAAGTGACTATCTATGTATCTATCTATCTATCATCTATCCTATTGGTTCTGTTTCTCTGGAGAACCCTGACTAATGCATTACCTCGACCTCCGTCTCTGTCTCCGTCTCCGTCTCCGTCTCCGTCTCCGTCTCCATCTCCGTCTCTGTCTCTGTGTCTGACTGTATGATGGTTCTTCTCTCTGGGACTGCGTCTCCCTGGCTACTGATGCAGTAAAGTAGCTGAAACTTCTTTTCCATTGAGAAGAGACCCACACACCGAGATCCCACAAGGGAACCTCCGTTATATTTTTATATTTTGGGGAGCCTCTCTTTCTTTTTTCCACTTCTGTTTTTTAGCTCCTTTTCTTCTGGGGTCACTGTGTGAATCAGAAGCCAAAGCACAGACAGAAGGGCAGGGATGCCCCAGTTGTGACTGTGGGCCTTTTTTTAAACCCAAATGCTATTCTGATGGAAATTTTTATCCTTAGCCCTCCAACACATCCACATCACATGGCTGTATAAAGTGCCAGAGTTCAAGCTCTTGGGAGTGGAAGTCTTTGAAACCAGGAGAAAAAAAAAATTTATAGACTTTGGATCATATGCTATTGTTCGGCTTCAGTTACAAATGAGTTAGCAAAACAAAGTTTAAAGTTCCCAGCTGAGCATTTAAAATAAAAATAGAATTTTTCAGGGAGCGTAACACATTTCATTGCGGGAAGGGATAAGCAAGCAACGAAACTTTTCTGAAAAACGGCACGACAGAACAATCCAAGGAGGTTGTCCAAGGTGACTGGAAACTTGCGAGGGAAACCAGAAAATTCTAGCTGCTGACTCTTCTTCGCTTTGGCCAAACTGGGAGAGATCGTCTGTGAGACATGTGCTTGGCAATGAGTACCTTTTAAGTCCTAAAGTGTCTATGGGCTGAGTGGAAGGAATTTGTTTTATAGTGGCTATTTTAGTTTCATTTCTTAAACATGTATTTTTTTTCTTTATGTGAGTTAAAAGGACTTATTTTTCTACCATCTTGCTTGTTCTGTCGCTGATCCATAAAAGAGCAATTATAAGAGTCAGCATGAACAAAACAAATCTCTTTTTTTTGGTCCTAATGTTTTTATATGCATTTTTAAAAAATTAAATTTATTGCTGTGACACTGGTTCATAAAATTATATAGGTTTCCAGGGTACAGTTCTATAGAATCTCATCCGTATATTGCATTGTGTGTTCACCATCCAAAGTCAAGTCTTCTTTCGTCACCATATATGTGATCCCTTTTACCTCATTCTACTTTCCTCCCTCCCTCCTTTTCTCTGGTAACCATCGGACTGTTGTCTGTGTCCGTGAGTTTTTGTTCGTTTGTCTTATTTGTTTGTTGCTTTCCGTTTTATATCCCACAGATGAGTGACATCATCTGGTTCTCAACTTTTGGTCTGACCTACTTTGCTTAGCCTGGCATTCTCAAGATCCACCCATGTTGTTGCAGATGGCAATATCTCATCTTTTCTCACAGCTGAGTATTCCATCATATATATTCCATCATATATGTGTACCACATCTTCTTTATCCAGTTTTCTATCAAAGGACACCTCAGCTGTTTCCACGTCTTGGCCACTGGGAACAATGCTGCAATGAATATAAGGGTACATATATCTTAAGGAATAAAGGTTTCCAAATTTTGGGGGTAGATACCCAAAAGAGGACTTCCTGGGTCATATGATAATTCCATTTCTAATTTACAAAACAAACCTTGTGTGTGACCTAACCCGTCCATTCAGGAGGGACGGCTCTCAGGGCTGTAAGTCACCTGAAGGTCGTGAAGCCATAGCAGGTGGCCGAAGACTCTTTTCCTTCTTGCTGAGGAGCCTGGCTGCCCCTTTGCATGTGCCATTCCTCGTCCTGGGAACGACATTTCTCCCAACCCGGTGGACTGAGCGCGTGTCTACTCAGCTGTCACTTCCGTTGTGCAGACTTCCTGACACCGTTTATTCTCACATGGAGTTAGTCACCTTCTCTTCTAAGTTCCCAGAGCACTTTTTTTTTTTTCATGCCTCCTTGGGAGACCTACCACATATGGTAAACAAGTGTTCTTCTGTTTGGACCCTTCATTAGACCATCACATCATCAAGGGTAAGGAGTTAAGTCCTCTTTATTCCCTTGTCTCTAGTGTTTTTAGCACAGTGCCTGGCCCAGGAAGTGAACAAATGAGTGAGGATGGCCATCCAGAATGTAGACTGAGCAAACACCACTCCAGTTATGAGACCAGATTCTCCCTGGTGGAATGTGCCCGTCACAGTCGGATGCTGGCCCTCTGCAGGTGGATGGGACACCGCAGCAGCAGTCCTCTTCTACAGGTCTCAGATGACATGACACGGAGCAGCCAAGGTGGCGGAAGCTACACTGACTCCTTTTGGTACTACTGATGCTTGCTACTAGGTCGACTGCTGTGCCTTTCCTTCCCATTTTTGATGACTTCCCAGCACACCCCAAAAGCTTACAATTCAACCTGCTCCCAGATGCAGAATTGTGGTTGGAGAAGAGCTGAGGACCATTTCTTGATGCTCTCTGCCTGCTTTTGATGGCATGTGCATTCTGCTGACGCCCAACCCTCAGCAGTATGGAGCTGCTCCTCCTGCGCCTTTAAGATAATTTTCCCTGATGGTTTGAGTCTGTGCCTTTTCAGAAGAGTGACCAGATGTTTCAGAGTGCCCCTGGCAGGCTCAACGTGGCCGTCCCTCCCAATGTCCCTCTCTTTGGAGGTCAGGCCACGATGCTGGAGCAGACCATCCTGCCCGCCCTGAGGACAGAAGCGTTTCCAACACTGTCTGAGTTCTCGCATGCCTGCCGAGGACCTAGTAAGTCTGCACGTGTTAATTTATCAACAAGCCTTTAAAAATAAACCTTTAAAAGCCTTATCAACAAGCCTTTAAAAAAAAAAAAATCTGGCTAAGATCATCGTGCCATGGAGGGAAGATAAAATTAGGTCAAATTCATTCTTCCGGAACCCCATACATTGCATACACCAAATAGGTGTAGAATATATCCACAGTGAGCTGGCATTGGACCTGGCATCAAAAAGCATCCATCCCAGAGTGAGACCCATTAGTCACGTTCATCCCTGTTCAAACGGGCGAGTGGGCCCTTGGAAAGGCCCATATTTACCAACCAAGTCAGCAGACCAGGACTCGGCCTGCTAACCTGGCTTTTGAGTTTTGGTCTCCTAATCTGAAAAATATGAGCAAAGAGCAGCTCAGTGGAGGAACAATCAGAACATTATTTTTTTTTGCCCCTGGGGTGCTGTGCTTCAGAAGCCTCGAGGCCCGGTGGAGTACAGCCTGACAGCAAGGCCCGCCTCCGCCAGCACGCAGCTGTGTGGCTTCGCACCGGTCACCTCTGTCGTCCGGGCGTCACGCTCACCTCACCGGAGATGAGGTTCTTTCCATCTCTAACAGATCACGCATGGAGGGATGACGGGGGCATCAGGGATTCATCTTTCTGCTGGTACGGGAGGGTTCTCCCTCTCACCGGAGACCTTTCTAATCTCTCCCTCCACAAACGAGCTCCATCCAGATGGTCTGGCTGCTTTGTCCGGATCTGTCAAGATGCCCCATGCTCCACAAACACCCTTTGCACAGACTGGGATCCGAGGGTACCCCTGGAATGGTGAGCCACAAAAGTACATCAAAGTCCGTGATGTTTTCCTTGAAAAGACATGTCCATGTCCAATGTCACAGCTGATAACAAATAAATCACGGTGGATAAATCACGAGGCAAACAGAGCATCATTTTGTAAAAAGACCTGAATATACCTCACAGCAAATGACATGTACCCAAATGTAGCTGCACCAAACATAACAGCATGTAAACCCTCCTCCCCCACCACCCCCAGCAACAGTGGTTTAAAGGAATTATTCATTCTAAACACCCTTCCAAGCTTAGAGCTATCTTTGACAGTTTCCTTTCTCCAGTTATTTAAATCCGATCTGCTGTTTGAACCGTATATGTTTCTACTCTCTGCATTTCTGATATCGTTCTATTTCCGCTCTCATTCAAGCCTTCTCGTTTCGGCAGCTCCGTGGAGCTCAGCTCTGCGTAAGGCCGCGCTGGCCCCACACTGGTTAAGACCGCGGGCCACCTAGTCAGTCAGGCCCTTCCATTCGCATCTTGGCTCCTCAGCTTGCAAATTTTTTGCATTTGTATAAGGTACATACCTTCCATAAGCACTTTCTTCTATGAAATAAATTATTGATCTAACACTAAAACGTGTTAGAGAAACTCCATGCTTGGTCCATAGTAATTGTCAAAAAAATGAGTTAGCTGCTCTTTTTATTATCAGCATGAATGTCTGTTTATAATCAGGCCTCGTCATTTCTGCCCAAGCGTGTGTGTCACCACCCCCTTTACATACCCTGTGCCGTGTGCCTGCCTTGCTCAGTGTTCCTTACAGCGTACGATGTGCCCACCTCTGCCCTGAACACATGTAGGTCCTTCATTTATCCATAGTTAGATCGGTTATTCATAAAAAAAGTTGTGGAAAATTTTATAGATACACACACATAGAATAGTGACACGAACTCTCACGGACCTATCGGCCAGCTCCAACAATGACCAGTACTCGTCTGATCCTGCTGTAGCTTTACCTCCGAATAGATTGTCCTGAAGCAGATTCCAGACATCTTACCATGTCATCCGTAAGTACTTCTGTTAAGTATCTCTACAAGTGAAGGACCCTTAAAAAAAATAAATAACCACAATACCATGATCACATCTAAAAAAAAAAAAACAGTCATTCTTTAATGTCAAGTACCTCGTCAATGTTTAAATATCCCCGACTGTCTCCTACAAGTTCGTTAAAAAATAGTTGGTTTGCAAATCAGGATTGAAAGTCCACCTGTTGTATTTGGTTGCTATGCCTCTCACATCTCTTTTCATCTATGCTTCTCTCTTTTTATTTCCTTTCTTGTCATGTGTTTGTTAAGGAAACGGGGTCATTCATCCTGGAATGTCCCCACATTCTGCTTGGGGCTTGCATCCCTGGAGCATGGCTTAATGCTCTTGTCTTCTATGTTGCCTGTAAGTTGGTAGTTAGGACGACAGGCTCGCTCAGACTCAGGTTTGACGTTTGGGGCGAGGATATTTCATAGACAACGTCAAGAACCATTTCTCAGCCACTGAGTGCTGTGTGGGTCTGTGAGTACGGGGGGATGAGTCGCGTTCGCACACCAGGTGGCCAACACCCCATCCAGCATCCACCTCCCTGATATTTTCTCACCTGGTATCAGAGCTTTTTAGGCATGCCTCTCCCTTGCCCTCCTCTGTAATGGGCAAGAGAACCCTCAACGTGAAAATCGACTTTACAAACATCCTTTTCTCCACCACCCCGAACCTGCAAAGCCAGGTTTCAGTAAGAACCAGTGACAGCCATGCTGAAAAGTCAGGTACCTTTTCTGAGTGCTAACCCTGCAGCAGACACACCTGTGTCAGGCCCTAAACACAAATCATCTCACATAGATTCACAAGAGCCTTATGACAAAGGTGTCGTCGTATTCCCATTCTCGAGATGAGGACAGTGAGGGCAAGGGTCATCTAAAGGAACTTTTAGTGATGTCCCATAACTGGGACCTGTCTCCAGCGTTGAGCCCTTACCTATGGCGGTGAACTGGCCCTGTAGGTGGCTTCCTTTCCTCCCGACCCTTCCTTGTGAACTGGGAGTGCTGGGTGACCCAACAGCGAGCAGGACTTTGCTATGAATGGATAAAGTCGTCGAGGATACATTCAGATTAGAAAAATGCCTCCTGAGCTACAGCTTAGAAGGGATCTCTGTACTTTGCTAGCTGTGTGACCTTGGGCAAGTCACTTAACCTCTCTTTGCCTTAGTTTCCTCATAATAAAATGTGTGTGACAAATGAAAGCACCCGGAACAGTGCCTAGCCTATAGGAAGCACTCAGAAAAATCACCTGCTACTGTTGCTGTTATTATTATCCAAAGCGTTGGAACCATTACCAAAAAGAAGCAAACAAAGGGCTTAACAATAACTTACTTTGTATCTCCTTGTGAAAAGGCCATCTCTCCCCCTTCATTTAACTATTTCTTTTCTTTCCCATAGGGGAGTTAAAAGTAACGGGAGTCTCTTCCCCTCCCCCTCGCCTCCCCACCACCACAGTTTAATTAAGGTATCTTTTGAGAAGGACTCCTTTAATCCAAAGTGATCACTTTGATACTCAAAGAGACACATTTGGAGGCTACTCGGCGACGGGGAATTAAAGACGGAGAAGCTGAATAAATAGCAAGCAAAATGTTAATGTTTTGGCTTTTGTGGCGTCTGCATCTGAGAGCACTCGTGGCAGATTTTTTCGGCGGCCTCCAGCTGGAAGCTCGCGGCTGGCTCCTTTTGTGTGCGCCCAGCGCTGGCTGCGCATTGCCGCGCGGCCCCTAGGGGTCAGTCTGATCCAGGGATTGTCCCGATCCGCGCCGTTCTGGACGCGGGAGCAGAGCTGGTCGCCAGGGACCCCGCGGCTTCCAAGAGCGAGCGCTTGGGCGGCGGTGAGACGCGAGGGGCACGGAGCGCGGCGACCCGGCCACCCCGCCGCCCTCCCGGCCTTGGCCACCGGCCTCTTCCCCGAGCACTGGTTTTGCCAAAGTCAAGAGGGGTCGAATTTTTCTTCAACTTCATAAATGGCTGGGATTAGCTTCCCTTCTTAAGGGTCAAGAGGAAAAAAAGAAAATGGATGTAGATGGCCTAGTAATATTTTTCTAAGCAGCTCTAATTCTTGCTGGTGCCACGTTCAAACTATGGCATCCGGGAGCCGTGGAAAGTTTAGATCAGCCCTTCATCTGGCAAAGAAACTGAGGCCCAGAGGAGAAAAGCAACCGAAAAGCCGTGATGATCACTCTCGAAGTCCCAACGAAGGGTGATCTCCACTAGACACAATCTTCTTCGCTGTTTAAAAAAGAAAAACCTCATGATGAATGATGATTAGTTTCAAGGGCTGGGAATTGATGTAAAAAGTAGGTATTCCACGGTGAGATGGCGGAGTAGCTTAGTGGTTAAGCCCTGGATTTCAGGGGCAGGTTATCCGCTTTTGGATGGGGAACAGGGAGGGGAAGGAAGGAGTTGCCGCTGTTTGCGAGTTCCTATGTCCTCATCAGGCACCTCTCTGTGCCTCGGTTTACTCATCTGTAAAATGACGGTTAATTGGGAGGATTCGCCTCCTTTAAAAATACAGAATAATCCAGTAAACAGTCAGTGAATGCTGGCTGATGTTAGATATTAGAATTAGAAGCATTACAAGGGAAGTTTTTGAACTTGGAGGAAGAGGTGGGAACAACTTGGTTCATTTGGGGGAGCTCAAGTTTATTCCTTCCAGTGTATTCTCCCACGTGACTGCTAGAATGATCTTCTTTAAGCACATTTTATGAGTCCCTTCCCCAGACCCCAATACAAAACTCCATGTACCTTGGGAATCTGGTGGAGGAGTCAGGAGCAGGGGTAACAATGATCGGGGTGGTACGTGTTGGACAGGCTGCCCCAGGAGACATTTTCAAGGAAGAATTCTCAGAATCTAGCAACTCCCTCAAGTTCAAGTCCCAAAGGAGCAGGACCTTCACTGGGATGCTGAGTGTTTTATTTCTTGTTACGTGGTCCAGTTAGCTCCATGTTGTTCCCTCTCAGCTTCTTCGAGGACAGAGTTTCCAGCCCCCTCTTGGCTTCGTGCGGAGGGGATGTTTATGAAAATGCTTCCCCATGGTGTTGATGGCTGGGTAAGATGCTCACTGCAAGCTCCTCATGGACCATCTTGGGTACCATTTTTTTTTTTTCCTATGAAGATGCCCTTTGCAAGATAAGCAGTCAGAAAGTTGATGCAACAATAGACCACTGCTTTTAGGCTTTTCTGTCTTCTTTCCATGGACTTCACTACATTTGTGACAGCTGAGGATCCTGCCTTGAACATTTTTCTCTCACTAATACTTAGTCTGCCCTCTGGAGAGGGGCTGACAGCTCATCTGCTTTTCACCTAGCAGCTTTGGAGATACGTGAAGACAGCTGCCACAGCTCCTTGAATTCCCTTTCCCCTGCCCCCAGCCATTTCTCGTGAAGCCATTCCTCAGACTCATCATCATCCTGGTCATCGTTAGCTTCTAGATCTTCCCCAGCTTGTACATGTGTCTCTCGTCACCTCTCAGATTTCGGTACCCACAACTGAACTGGGAACTGTGGGTCGGATCAGATCTTCCCGGTGTGTCAGTTTATCACCTGCTCCATTCTGAACACCACTCTGTCGTTAACCCATTCCAGGAATACGTTAGTGTTTTCCCAGAGCAACATTCCGCTCTTGAATTGTGGAACGTGGATGAACCTAAACTGCAAAGTCTTTTTCCTGTCAACGGCCATTGAGCCACATCCCTCCCCATCCTATACTTGACTGGCTAATTGTTTGAGTCCAAAAATTGGATTCTGTATCTATCCCATCAACATAATTTGTTCGTGTTGCAGATTAATAGTCTCTCTGGCCGCACCGTGAGCTCCTTGGAGTCAGAGACTGTGTCTCTCAATCTCTGTTCCTCATGCCCATCACAGTGCCTGGCATTGCACAGGTGCTTCGAGCTCCTCATTCATAATTATTCACCACATCAGCCGTAAATATGTGACGTTGTGATACGTAAATATGTCACATGTAGATATACCTGTTAAATGTTCTATGTTTTCAAACCAAGTCAGTAGTATTTCGATTAAGACAGACTATCTAGGACCTCCCTAGACATCATCCTTCATACAGTTTAATAATAAGAATGAAAATAATCAACACTGCCTGACCAAGGTTGATCAGTGTACCATATATTTATTTCATTTGCCGACACCTGGTAAAGGTTCAGATCTTCATCACAGGATTTCAGGAAGCTTTGCCGGAGGCCACGTTAAAATCGAGATGAGTCAATCCATGGCATCCCGATCTTCAGAGGCACGAGCCACGCACTGGAAATGAGGTCAGCGTGTCACAGCTTGGGTTTCCGTGGTTTGCTGCTTCCACAGGCCAATTACTTAACCTCTCGGTGTTACTACCGCCTCGTTCGAGAAATGTCGATAAAATGATACTACGTTATTAGGTTGCTGTGTGGAAAGCACAATCAATCAAATAGAGCATTTAACATAATTCCTGGCACAGGGTCTCATGGTTAAAAATAATCACTGCTTTTATTATTACTTTTATTTGGCCAGCTATGAACCCAATGAGTTGGATTCGTAGCCACTAAATTATGCACTCAACCAGTCAAGTCTCTTAAAATTAGTTCAGCCAGTTTGGTATTCTATAGCCAAAAACCATGGCTGGCTCAATTTTTATCATATCACCCTTTTTTGTTTACTTGTTTGTTTTGTTTCTTTGCCTGGAAGAGACAAAGACCTGAGTGTGTTTCTTATGAGCAGATGCATGGGCTTGTTTAAGCTAGTGGCACAGGGCTGGGAAGAGAGTCAGGTGGGATAGCCAACAGGGAACCTTGTAAATACAGGTCAGGCCAATGCAAAGAAAGTTTGTTGGCTAAATCATCTGTGTGTCGGTGACTGTGCAAATGAAATGCTGGGAATTTTCTCTTTCTGTCTGCAAGGTAGTTTAAGCAGATAGCAGAATGTCCGGTATTTCTAATGCAGTTGTGTAAATTAATGAATCTAAAATCCAGTATCGACTGAGGCGTGGTCACTTGTCTCCGTGTGGTTTGGTCTTTTGAGTTTTATCATGTGGGTCTTCCTTGCTGCTCTAAGTTGAATGCATGCCTTGATATCCTTAACTGTCACAGGGGATGGTTCCAGGTCATTGTTAAGCTGTCCTGGTCCTGACCATGCCATTGTTCTAGATTTTTCTGAATTGTCTCTATGGTCTTGATATTATTTAATCCCCAAATCATTCTTATGAGTTAGATATGACTATCCAAACTTTTCAAAGCAGCTGACTAATTTGTCCCAGGTCAGACAACTAGGCAGTGACAAGGCAAGATCTCTTAGACTCCAATTGTCATGGTTTTAACCATTATGCTATAGTACAAGCTTCTCTATGACACGTTTCTGTCCCGTAGGAGAGGGGACCCCAACCCCTGGGCCACGGACTGTGGCCTTTTAGGAACTGGACCGCACAGCGGGAGGTGAGAGGCAGGCAAGCAACGAAGCTTCATCTCTGTTTGCAGCTGCTCCCAGCACTAATATCACCATCTCAGCTCCACCTCAGATCACCAGGCATTAGATTCTCATAGGAGCACTGGTCCCTGGTACCAGAAAAGTTGGGGACTGCTGCTTTAGGAGGTCTCAAAAGCCCCCTCGGCTCATTTAGTGAGCTCCGAGAATGTTTTATGGAAGTAGGAATAGCGTATATTTTATTAAAAAGAGCAAAAGAGCCATCTCACTTTTCGTCTCCTCTCTGGGAGAAGTAGAACTAATGGATAAGTTGGCTATAAATGATTCATAAATAGCGATTAATTACCTTCTTCGACTTTTGAAGTTTGATCTTCTGTTACTCAATTCAGAATTGATTAATTAATAATTTAATTAGCTCAACACATATTAATGAAGCACTTACCATGTGCTCTCATTATCCACGGCTGAGGAACGAGGCCCATTCAAAGGCTTTCTGTAGAGTCAGGTGTTGGTCTGAACTAAGTACTAACTTTCCAGGAGACTTAGATTCTAACCACAATTGTAACTTAAGTTGCCACTTTATTGAAATATTCTTTATCCCCTTAGTATGATTCATATGCATGTAACCAACCCCTGAACCCTGGCCAGGCCTCACCTCTTATAATGACTTAGAAAGTTCTATGACTTCTCCAAGGACCCAGGCCCACCTTCCTCGTGAAAACAACCCTGACCACAAGGCTACAGGCTCTTCTTTTTCCTCTAAACCTCTATCCAGTGTCTGTAATATCCTCTTGTCTCTGAAGAGCACAACTATTGGATTCTCATGTTTCAAGGTTTCTTAACCTAGGGAGTCTTATCCAAATTCACGTGCCTGGTCTTCATCTCACCGCATATTTGCTGATTCAGAATTTCTGGTGCAGAGCTTAATTACATATCTCTCAGAATAGCTACCTGAGTGATTCTGCAGCCTGAGCAGGTTAAGAAACCATCGTCTTACAATATTGTTGGACGTTATTACTGAACCCCTCTATTTTATAAGCAATGCCGTTTGACAAATATTAACTCTCCAGCGAGATTTAAGCACCTGGAAACACCATGATTATAACTCTTGGCATTTTTCTAATTCTTTCACAATTTATTCACAATGCTGAATAAATAAATACTCAATAGTGAATCACTGAACGAATCGTCAGTTAATGGGACTGATTCCGTTTCCTCTTTCCTCCCAATGCACTCAGAAAATTTCAGGATGGAGTTACACAGTCTGTTACCATAGGGGCCAGCCCCCTGGCTGTGACCTGTGTGGTGGATGGGAGGATGATTCACTCTGTCCTGGTTTGCCGCCTGCCAGACGTGGTAGTATAGGGCACCATCCCACATTGGAAGTTATTTGTGTGGCCAGGTGACTTGCTTTGTTTGAAGACTTGTGAGGGGAAGTGATGGGCGCCTCTCCCAGGCTGGAGAATGGAACTCCTGAGTGTCCTTCCTGTGCCTGGGCAGCCAGCGGTACCCAGCACATTGGTCCCCGAGAGAGGGGAGACTTGTTGCACACCCTTCAGCTGACCCATAGGTAGCGCGAGCGAGAAAGCAAGCTTTGCGGTTGTTAACCACACAGATGGGGAGGATACTTGTCGCTGTACCTTAATCTCTCATGACTAAGCCAGCACGGGCCAAATCCGTATGAAATTATTTGTCTTATACATTACATGAGACTTTGTAATTTAAACACAGAAGGACTGTGAAGGGTCGAACCATTTCTGGGAAGGAGCAGTGGAAGCAAAGGCAAAACTAAGGTCTAGTGCTAAGAGTTAATGAATTTGGAACTTTTGTTTATGTGGCCACTGAGGTATTGTTTTTATCATACGTTAATTGACATGCTTATGAAACATCAGTAGTCTGCTCACTCAGCTGGTAAGGAAGGAGGGACTGCTCGGTGGTCCTCCAGCGTGGAGGACCGAGGATGGAACCACAGGTAACCGTACGAGAGTCAGTACCTCGGTCACATCCTTAATCGGTCGTTTGGGGTAAATTCCACTACGTGAGATGGCTGGGTGACGAGTGTGCTACTCCTCAGGTTTTCAATACTGACTAACGTCCCAGGGGGACAGCTCTGCTTATATGACCACCAGTCACTTCTCACAGGCCGTGTTTCTGTAAGGTCTCCCCACCAACGGGTATTGTCTTTTTCTCAGTGTTTGGTACTTTGATGGGTGAATAACTGTATCTTGCCTTGGGGTGCACATCTTTGGTTGGTAGTGAGGGCGTCCAACGTGACATGTGCTACTGAATCTTTTATTCCTTCTTTTGTGAATTGCCTCTTCGGGTTTTCGACGGGGGAAATCTTTAAGAAGGAAAAAGGTCTCTCCTGAAGTCAGGACGCAAGGACCCTAAACTGCTCTGCTCACGTTGGGGCTTCGAGACTGTCCCCAGGGGCCCCCGCCTGCAGCTCAGCACACAGGCTGGCATGGGGCAGGGGGCTGCCACCAGCACAGCACTGCCTGGAGTCCCTGCGTCCTGCCCTGAGCTCTGAACGTCCTGCTCATTTTACTCCCTAAGCATCAGGGTCCGGCCAGGTTTCTGGAACACCGAGGAGGGATGGAGAAAATGCGAGAATGGAGCCCAGCTCAGGGCAGTGTGAGCTTCTCTCTGGAGAAGGGGCCTCCCTCTTCTCCTTCTGTCCTTTTTCTAACCTCCTTCCCCTCCCTTTTCTGGTTTCACGACAGCAGGGCTGCAGCGGCGTCCCAGACGCTGACCCCTGGATTCCCCAAGGAGCTCCCAGCAGCTTGTTCCTCACCACGTGCTAGTCGCTCCGCAGGAGGCCGTGGGCTCGCTCACGCCCCCTCCTGACCTTGCCGAAGGTCACATTCCAAGGAAGCTGTTGTTCTCCCTCCTTCCCACGTCCCCATCCCACCCCGCTCAGGTGCATTCGTTCTGGTTTTCTGCCACACTCACGTCTGCGGGATCTTTCACTGTAATCACCTCCCCTCCCCCAGCGCCCAAGGCCTGTTACCTGCAAGGCAGACAGAGCCCCCAGACATGGCCGGCAAGGTCTTTGGTCATCCGACAGACCAGGTGAGCAGGAGTTTTGGGTGTACCTAGAGGGATCTGTTGAGGCCCAATTCTAAAGGACCTTGAATGCCAGACTGAGGAGTTTAGACGGAGTTGTTTGGACAATGAGAAATCAGTGCCAGTGAGTGTGCTATAATCAAAGGTGTCCCTTATTGTATGGGGGGGGGGCAGGTGACCCACTGATCCCTCTTTTGTTTATAGCATCTGAGAGAAAGCAAGTGGTCACCTTTCCTGTGTTGGTGTCTAACGGGCAGTCGCCTAAGTGGGACACCTCGCTGCTGAGAGAGGGAGCGGGCAGGACTTCGGCTAAGATGGACATTAGAATTGAAAGCTTTCTTCCTAAAAGAAGAGAAAGCCTCCCTCTGACCTCAGAGCAGAGCGTCCTGGTAGGTGGCTTTGTCTTCCTGTGGGGAGAGAGGAAAGAAGGTGTGGCCTTGTCCTGGAGCCCAGAGCTGAAGTCACTGTGAAGGGTGCTCTTGAGCACACAGCGGGAGCCCTCTCCTCACTGTCCTCTTACCCAACCCTGGGGAGACTGAATCAACTTCCTGCTAAAAGAAATACGTTGAAGGTCGGATTGCTCTTCACTCACAAGGGTCGGACTGCTGGTGGCGCGAGCTTGCTCTGCCCCTCGTCTTCGTAACGAACACAGAGACAGTGGCCAGCGTGCCAAGTGAAGTGATGGTGTTTTCACGGCTCCAAAGGAGCGTGACAAAGTCAGCCAGGACCCTCCTGCCAACTCAGGAGAGGGGCTTGGAGCAGCAGGGGTTCAGTGGCTCCCCAGAGCTGGGGCTCACGTTCAGAGGTAACGAGGAGAGTACCTCCAAACCCATGGTTATCTGCGTCTTCCCCATATACCAGCGAGCATTCTGGCAAACTGGGTAACCTGAAGGAGTTTTTATATGCAACCATGTAGAAAGCTGGAGTGTATGCAGAAGAATTCCAGGGGTGCTGTAGCACCCTGGGGCTAGGTAGGGCTCTACTAGCTCCAGGCCAGTAGGGGTACGAGGAGGGGGCACTTTCCAGAACTGGGAGCCAGAGAGGTGTGTGGAGCGGGCTCCCTGGCAGGAGCTGGGACTTCGCGTTGAGGGACGTGGTCCGCGTAAGCTCACAGCACTAGGGGGCACTGGGGAAGCAGATATCGCGACACTTCTGTTTCTCTGTGTCCTTCCTGATGCTCCCCATTGGCCAAGCCCAACTGGAAACCAGGGGCCAAGGCAGCCTGTTGAAACAGTCTACAAAGATGAGCCTTCTAGGGCGGAGTGGGGGGCAGAGGGTAGAAGGTGTGCCTGGAGGCTAAATGGAAGATACCCGGCACATGCTAAAAAAGCTCTCTTCTACCCTCTTAGGCTCAGGATTCGGGGGCCTGCAAATTAAATGGACAAAAGAGAAAAGATGGTTTAGAATGTACTTCAGGGAGTTCGCAGGAAGATGTGACTCAGAGAAACAGTTAGGATTTGGGGCTTATGCACCATCTTAAGGAGGGGAAGAGAGAGAGAGGAGAAGGGCGCTTATGGGAAAACCAATACATTTTTGGAAAGTTAAATGACACTTTAGGAGGAAAAATGGCACCTATAGTTTTGTGGCACTGTCTCATGGTTGCCAGGAACTCTTGGGGAGGACAGTTACGACAATTGAGTTGAGTTCTTTCAGGGGGCTCTCTTTTTCAAAAGATAAAAGATTTAAGAACATAAATGCCTCTGTTGCAAATAATTTTTATGCCATGATGGTGTGTTCCGGAACCCTGTACCAGCGAGGGCAGCATGGTCTGTAGGGGACGCTGACCGTGGGGCCTTACGCAGTGTGACCAGAGGGCCTTGCATGTGAATTTCCACGTGGCCTGCAGAATCCGGCGCCTGGCCTTCCTTCCACACACTAGCAAATCAGCGTTCTGCTTCGCCGGGAAGTTATGAAGCCCTGGGCCAGGTCCTGGCTGGAGGAGAGAACGCCACGCTTATTCTCTCCAGGGTCTGGGGAACATGCAGAGAGCCCTTCTGCGCACTCCAAGAAGTTCGTAGGTACGACCACACCCGTCGTTTGGACTTCCAGAAGAAAGCGAACTTCCTGGGCGTGTTGCGTCTGTGTCTGCGTGTGCGCGCTTCCCAGATGGGAGCAAGAGTGAAACAGATAAGGTGATAGAATTCCCATTGTTAGTCGCCTCTTTCTGGTCTACGAAATCCGCACGACGGAGCTATCCTGAGCCACGGAGACTGAAAACACGTGTGTGTGTTTCCCATGTGTGGAAATGTCACCCTTCGAAAACACCGCGGCCCAGCCTGGGCGGCACATGTCGGATCCGGAGCTCAGCTGTTGGCGGCTCTTCACCTGCGCCCACCACCGCCCCCCCAAAGGCGAGGACGGTGTGGCACAGACATTGTTTAAAACAGGCGCGTTAAAAATACCTTCTCGGCTTCCCAGATTGCTGCAGCCATGAGGTAGCGTCCTCATCTGCGAGCTCGGAGGAAGGTGAGCCCGGGAGAAAGGCACACGCCAGTCTCAGCGAGTGGTTCCCTGATCGGCTGATGATGCAACCGCAGCCCTTTGGATCCCAACACTCGACACTTGAAATAAAAAGCCGCCCACTTCTCTGAGCCCCAGAGTGTGGCCCAGGGACAAGGAAAGGGGGAGGGGTTGCAGCTCAGTCAGAGTGTGACTTTGGTGGTGACTTCACCTCTCAGAGGAAGTAACAGGACGGCAATGCAAGGTAACCCTTCGTGGGGAAGGCGCTCCTGAGTGCTGAGGAGAGGAAACTATGGTTTGTGGAAGGGCGGGAGGCGGGGACCCCAGAAGCCCTGACTTGGGGAGGCCTTTGTGTTCAAGGAAATGGGTGACACTGTGGCTCGGCTGTCCTTCAGGGGCCACGGGAGCTCTGCTCTCGAAAGCCGAGCACGGCTCTCGTGCCATCAACGCCCGAAGCACCTGAGCCAGGTCCGTGAGCATGGTTTTCCTCTTCAGAACACATCTGTCTTGTGTGCCCAGGAAAACATATTATGAAGGAGCCTCTTACTTCCTGTTAACCGCAACCTTAGCTGCTCGCCAGCCCTCCAGCCCGTCTTCCCACTTGCCCCACACGAGGCTGGTTGGGCCAGGTTCCAGTCCAGTGGCACAAGCCTGACGGGCTTGTCTGGGACGCACCGGCCTTCTGCCGAGGGACATCATGGCCTCACACCCAGAGTTCTCTGTCGTCTGCATTCTTCATTGCTCTTTCTAGCCACCCCTTTATTCTCCAACTGGCCTGTAAGGTGGAGTCAGAACTGTCCCTGTTTCTGAAGTTCCCGCCTTCAGAGGTGGCGGGGGGTGGCGGCTGAGGCAAGAGGTGAGGGTTAGGCATGGCGACCGACGTGGCGTCAGCACCCTAAAAGGTGACCTCTAGTATTTACCCTCGAAAAGCAAAACAGTTGGCAAACCACCCAGAAGTCGGGGGAAAGGATTGTAAAAACAGAAGAAAGAGGAAAAATTACTCAACATGTGCTGATTATGAATTTTAATTACGGAGTTATCTGTTCCGTCAGACGGACCGGGAAAGAAACGTGGGCAGGACTTGCTCTAGGAACGTTACAGAAGAGACGACTCCGGTTTGGGGAAACGCACAATTAGACTGTGTCCACACAACCCAAAGTAAAAGCAGATGCATCCGTCATCAGACTATTTTGATTAATGGGGGAATTTGGAGCTTAAATGATCTGGTTCCGCCAGCTATGTTGATCAAATGAACTGGATCATCGCCAGACCTCCACTCCCCTCGCTGGGGTGTAGGAAGACACGACGTTTTGGGCGAGGCAGCTTCAGAGACAGGATTGATCACGTGAAGCAGCACAGAGCAAGTGACGTTGGCAGTCTTACATCGGGACAACCCGCGAGAGAGGTTATGGACTTCGTTTACTTCTAAACCGCCAGATCAACTCAGGAGCCTCCCCCCCCCCATACGCTTCGTAACCTTCCTGGGAATGGATGACTCCGTGAGGGGGAATGTTGGTCTGGGAATGAGGGACGAGGGGACTGGGTGTCCGGACAGAGTGGAACCGGCCGTGGAAAACTGTCCTCTTTCATGAAGGCTCACTGCAGCGAGGGACCAGGGCCGTGAAGACTGGCCACGCCTGCTGTCTTATAGTCTGGACCGATGCTCTTTCTTGATAAGGCAGACGGTATCCTCTGCCCTCCGAAGTTTTCACCGAGCCATTCATTCTCTTTTCCTTTCTTTCCCTTCTCTGGCATGTCTCTGTTTGTTGATCGGTGTTGGCCGCTCCAGGTTATAACGTCAGTGGATCTTCTTGCACACCAGGGCTGTTTTTAGAATGCACATTTTACATGGTACCACTCTCTGAGGAAAGACGATGAACGAGTCACGGAGGATGCTGTCACACCAAAAATACTTTTTTGAAATAAGGTCCTGTTGGAATAGGGTCCTTTAACATGAACCGATGCATTGAATAGTCTGAGATAACAAAGGCCAGGTAAAAACAAAAAGGAGTAACCCCACTGGAGATCATTAATGATAACGGGTGATGAAGAAGTGGCTCTAACAACCCAGATGTCTGGAGGGACAAACGGAGAACCCCAGGCACTCAGGCCAAGGATGCGTTTATGCATCCTGGAGGCACTGGGTCGCCATGGCAACTTTTTTTTTTTTTTTGAGTAGAGACTTAATATTATTGGACTAAGTGTTGGGATGCTGGTGGCAGGTGAACTGAAGTTTGGGTAACTCGGGAGAGGGAAATCTACCAAGGGTCAGAATGCTCGCGACGTTCAGGAGTTGCCGTGGGAATGGAGAGAGTGGGGAAGAGGCTTGGAAGGAAAGGGTTCAATGTAGATACGTCTTTTGTGCCAATCAATCAGGTGACAGAGGTACCACTGGAGGACTAGAGCCTCCCTCTGATGTTGCATTAGTGAGCCCAGCCAGAGGCTATGAGAACTGCACACTGTTCTTGACATTACAAAGTCAAGTACACGTGAAGAGCATTTGGTCTGCCTTCATTTCTATGCATATGGAGATCTCATATTAATAGCAAAGGAAATCAGTTATGTATATAAAGGAAAATAATTTATTTGGGGTTTCTTATCTGTCAAACTTCATCAGGGTTTTTTTTTTTTTTTGCTTCTTGCTAATAAAAATGACAGAATTCACTTGAAAAGCTTTGACAGCATGTGATACAATTTGATGCCAGAGGTGGTGGTAATAATAATAATAATAATAATAATAATAATAACAACAATAATAATAATAATAATAGTTAATATTTATTGAGTACTTACAATGATCCGGGCAGTGTGCTTTGCGTTACTGCCTTATTAATCACTGACAACAAACCTATGTGGTGGTATTCTTTATTATTCCCATGTTAAAGATGAGGAAATAGAGCCTTAGACACGTTCAGTTGACGCTTACACAGAGAGAAGAAGACTAAGTTGGTTCTCTAAGGCAGTACTGGCCAGCTCTAAGGGCCACACTCTTAACTTTTACCCATGTTTGTATCTTGATAAAATTTATCCAGGTTATTGTTTATTTCCTTTTCATTATGTCTGCTGGTATGTGCGTACTCAGTGCATTTGAAACTTCGGCTCTATCCAATGTTGCGATCAAATGTAGCTTTTTAAACAGGCTAGTAATTGATGGTGGGATACTATGAAAATGCTTCTGATATTTCTCCTTTTATGAGGAAAGCGGAAACAATGATTTCTTATGCATCAGTGAAAATCTCTCCTACACATTAAGTTAATATATTTTAATACTCAACCAGCATCAGAATGATGTGGTGCATCAAATTGATCATAAACTATCAGTCCCCGAGAAGAGTTTAGCTGGGAACACTTGCTAGGTCTGTAGTGTGTACACTATAATCCGTGTCTAGAAACCCTTGCTTTGTTACAGCACCAAACTCAGTCAAGGAGAAGAAATCACATTTCATCAGAGAACAGGTTTTCCATCTGATTTGTGCCCAGAACATGTAAAAAACATAGCAGATTGCATGCTGCATTGACTAAGGAACATACATATGCATTCAAATCACTTAGGTTTTACTTTTTTATGATGCATTGGTGGATTGTATTTCTTTTGCATTTGTAATTAGGAGGCGAAACAGATGTGATGGCTTCGTTTAAAGTGATCTGTCCATTAAAATAACCTACACTTACCAAGTAATTGTTTCCTTTAACAAGGGAGTCTGTCCATTGTGACGCCGTTTTTTGAGACATTGAGACGAATAATGAAGAAAAACATGTGTGTCTTCAGGAAATGGTGATTGATTATGGAACTCGGAAGTTTCTGTGATGGGGTTCAACACAAAAGTTTTTCTTTTTTTCTGATTTTCTTTTTTTTTTCTTTTTCTTTTTTTCTGATTTTTTTTCTTTTTTTCTTTTTTTCTGATTTTGTCAGTGGTTTGTGTTTGTTGTTTTCTTCTTTAATTTGGAGATGGGACATCATCAGAGAAACATTCATTCTTTCAACATGACTTTTTATTCTCAAATTGAGATGAATAGTCAAAACTATCTGTATTTCAAAAGTGACCAAGACTTTTTTTTTTTTTTTTTAAATTTTAACGAACAGTGGTATGGTAAAACTGAATACTCAACTATCACACACTTGGTGATCAACTATAGTTGATATTAGCACTGGATCTTTGTTTGAACCTAAATAAAATGTGGGTTTTTATTTTGATCAGTAACAGCTTCCTGGAGATCTGCAGTTATGCTTGATTGAGACAAACTGTGACAGCCAACGCAGTAGCCGGCAGACAATTCTGTAAATGTGAACTCAACTGACCCAATTACACACCCTTATCCCCAAAGCAAATAGCGTTTCTAGCAACTTTTTCATCATTTTATTCTTGCAACATTGATGTACTTATGATAAAATTTTAACTAAAATTAATCTTTGTAGAACAGATGCATATTAATTTCTTGTACCACTCTAATTAAACACCTCTGTCTTTGAGTCACCAATGCTTGTAGACACATCCTCAAGTTCAAAGTTGTCATTTTTTTTTAAAGGGAAATTTAATATCAAGAATAATGCTACATGGTCTGCAGGCCGCTTAAAAAGGTAGTGTGGTTTCATACACATTCTATTCATGATACAAAATAACAGTTCCTTGTTGATATAAAACATTCAGAAAGGATGTTGGGAAAAATTGTTGGGATGGAACATGTGATGATAATTATGAGGTTCAATCTAATAATTTATGCTTCTGTGTGGAAGAAGGCTACTCTGAGCCCCAGAGACACCACTATGATGCCCTACGAGGCAGCGGAAAGAAAATCCTTTCAAACTCCTTTAATAAGATCCCTGAGACGGTCAGCACGGTTACATGATTGAACACTAGCAGATGGATTTTGAAGCTTGCAACTTTTGGCTTGATGGTTTTCTAGGGAAGAAAAAAGTCTTCCTAGACCCTCTTAGGGTCTCTGATTGAGTCTGAAGATTAAATCAACAAAAACAGATCAACAGGAGAAAAAGCAAATCTATTAAATATAAGTTTTACATAACACAGGGGACTTTATAAGGAAATGAAGACCCAAAGAAACAGTCAGACCAGAGTATATTTGTGGAAGGTTTGATGAAGAATGGGTAGTCGTGTAGAAATATGATAAGTTCATATGATAAGGTAGCTAGCTGCAGTACATCGTGGGAAACTTAACAAGCCTGTTTGTAAGGATGGCGTCCTTGGTCTTCAAAACGAGCTGCTCTTTTCCTCCAGGTATGGGGAGGGTACCCCCCACATGAAGGTTTTATAACCTGTTTCAAGGGAGAAGGGGTGGGGGGGAGAAAGTCAAAGTGACTTCTCCGCTCTGCTGTTTTCTCAAATTCCTTCAACTTAAAATATTCAGTATACCAAGGTGCCATATTTTGAGACAGCCATCAGTTTGCATTTTCTGAAACTTCTAGAAGGGCAGCTGGCTTTCTGTTCTTGATGTAGAGGTTCATCTCCATTTCACGGTTTCCTTGTTTTATTAGTCGTGGCTCTGACTTTTTATTTCTGTAATAAAATTATTGAATGTACACTATCTGTTATTAGTAACTCTTAAGTCTTATTTGGAAGGAGATATACAGAGAGACTCGGATCAATAATTGTGAATTGATTTGATTAAACAAACAAAACCTTTGAATTGCTTCTAAGACCAATACTCTCTATAGCTCTATTTAAATACTTTTTCCAAATGTTGTAAATGTAAAAACATTTATTTTCTCTCAAGGAAATTTTGAGGCCAGCAAGTACTAGTTGTTGATAAGTTCTTTTGATTTTTATTTATATTTACTATAGCTAAGAAGAAATCGAGATTCCTGGATCCTCCTCTGATAACATGAATAAAAAGGGGTATCCTTTATTTTCTAAAACGGGGGATTTTTTCATATGTTTCATTGAAAATTTTAATCATTTAAGTGGATACACTTGGGGATTTTTTTCTGGAACAATGACAGTGGCTGAGTAGAGGCTCTCTGACAAGTAGAAGCTCTCCTGTCTCTCCAAAGAATGCAGCTCTTAATTCTCTGTTGACTCTTGTTCTCTAGATGCCTCCTATGTCCTTTGCTTAGACTTCTCTGTTTTTCCATTATTTCTCTTGTTAACTTAATCCCCTCTCCCAGCTTCAATGATCATCCAAAATCTATATCTTCCATCCTTACTTCCAAGACTGTAAATATCCCAAGGATAGAACCAAACGTGTCTAAAAGCTGATATATTATGTATTTCCAAACAAAGATTGTGTATATATAACATATATATCTGTAACTTGACTCCAGGCTTTATGGCCCTATGCTATTTCTACTGCTTGTTCATTCAATCCTCTCATGATCAATTGTAAGGTTCTCTAATTATTACAAAATATAATTCAAATACCTCTGGCACATAGAGAAACATTAACTCCTAAGGGTACAGTAAATTTCTAGATCCAGTTCAGAACTTTGGAAATAAGAAGACCACATTAAAAAAATGTTAAATTCATTAGCATAGATAAGCAAATTAGGCAGTTCAGGCCACGAAGTGGATTCTTTGATCTGAGTTATCTGGCTAGCCTTTCCCAATGATCATTGCCAAATGTCATACTCAAAGTGTTACCGACAGGCACAGACTATAAAAGAGTTAGTTTTGTCTCATGGCCAATTTCTCTTGTATAGAAATTCAACTCTGGCATATAATTTACAAATTGATACAGTGCTATGGTTGATGGGTAATTCCTCATGACGGCTGAAATATTTGGTAAATACAGACCAATGACTACAAAAGACATTCGTCATTAAAGATGAGCAAGTAGAGGTACCTTGTTAAAATCAGCATATATGTAACTTTAGAAGTATTGATCTACGTTTGACCTTGGAAAATCTGAATAAAAACACTACAGAATTAAGAAATGTGAATGGGTCCATAATATTTTTTTTTTTGACTTTTGCAGATGCCTCTATTAGGACAATTATCCAACTCAAAGTAGCTAGAGAAAGAGAATTTTTGGATTCCTGTCTCTGAGAAGTTCTAGATAAGTTGAGCGGACATCAACTTTCTGATTCTCTCTCTCTCTCTTTCTCTCTCTCTCTCTCTCTCTCTCAATCTCTCTCTCTCTCTCTCTCTCTCTCTCTCTCTCTCTCTCTCTCTCTCTCTCTTCTTATCCCTCTCTCCTTTTTTTTTCTCTCTCCCTCCCCACTCTCTCTGCTTCTCTCTATGTTGGTTTCTATCAAGAACGATCTCACTCAACACAGCAGCAAAGATGGCCCCCTATCTCTTGTGATTCATCATTTTAGAAGGAGAAAGAACCTTTCCTCTGACATACAAAACCATCTCCCTCTTTAGGGCCCTGGGTAGACCCACCCCATGAAAAAGGCAGGGTGGGGCGATGCAGCTTTCTGATGCCTGGGAGGAGGTGCAGATCCAAAGAAAGAAGTGCAGGTGAGGCAAAAAGGAACAGACGCCTCAAGCAACTGCTGAACTATTTACAAACAAAACCTATTTAACCTCCTTTTTGGGAAAATTCACCATCTTTTCTTTTTTAAACTCAAAATACATCAAAGTAAAAAGGAATCTTTTTGAAAAGATAAAGAGCCCATAAGAGAGTAAAAATTAATATGATACAATAAAGTAAAGATGAGAAGTCTAAGTAGTATTTTGTGACTGAAGTAGATGCTGCCATATAACACAAATATTAGTGCTGAGAATATTCTGGTCTTCGAAGGTGAATTTTTTAAAGAGAAGTAGTCGTCGCCAGGTACGTTAGAATATTTTAAAGCTTTGGGGTAAAATAAACAATCTGGATGTGTTTTCTGGCTTCAAATCTTGCTCCTGCTGCTTGCTTATTGTAAATTTTCATTTCTTTCTTTTTCATTCCTTGAGCAAAGAACTTAATCTCTTTGGGTTTTGCTTTGTTAATTGTCAAATGAGGATAATGATACCTTTCTTGGATGGTTGATGCAAGGGTTGAAAGTGATGGTGCATGTAAAACACACACCATATAGTAGATCCTCGATAAATACTATTTTCCAGCATGATGTAGATACTTAATATAGACAGGGTTGATTCGACTTTTCCTTTATTACTCATTTTTTGCCAACTGACAATATACAATACAAATGGAGACAAATGAAGTTTGTCCAGGTAGCACGAACTAAGAGCAGAATTAATAATAAATTATGCTCACCAAATTCCTGGTAGTGAAAAAGGCAAGCATATAAAAAAAAAGTAATTGCACCTTGTAATATGTCAAAATCAGGTAGAAAGGGAGGACAGAGCTGGATACCCACTGAGTCACAATCGTGGTAAGGCAAGCATTTCAATAAGGGGGAATATTATACGTCACGTTGTCACTATCGTTCTGTCAGTCATCGTTGGCTGGGGCCATCTGAGGCCCAGGATCACGTGCAGCCACTCAGCACCGCAGCTAAACCAAAGGACAGAGCAAGAGCTTAGGTTTAACCATTATTTTAAAAATAAAAATTAATATTTTTCTTTTACAGTAGAAGAAATAGGTTAAAATCTTTACTTTGTAGCTTTGGATTTTGAGTTTAAATTTTGTAGATGACACAAACTGCCTGTACTCTAATTTCTCAAAAATAGGTTATATATAGGTAGGCCGAAAATGTTTTGGATACATCTAAAAGACATTTCCTTCTGCCCGCAAAATAGCAAACCTCTCTAATACGCCCAAAGAAAGAATATTTAAGGGAGAGTGTTCGCTAGAGTTAGTTTTATGTAGCTGCGGCTCCTTTGGGTCCATGATTAAGATTGAATGACAGACATGGGATTTTCAGCAGAAGAAATCTCTGGAAGTTTGATGAATAACAGGAAAAAAAAAACTCTGAATTAATTTACACAGCCTAACAGATGATCGTAATTTTCTTTAGATGTGGTTTATTGTTGGCAAATTTAGAAAAACCCACATGCATCATTTTAACCTGAGGTGTAGGCTCATGAAATGTGCATGATTGTGTGAGGACGTGTTTGTGGAAACTTTTCAGTTTCAAAATATTCAGATATATTTGGCTTTTGTAACTTCGCTAATTACACCTTCTAAAACAGATGGAATTATAGAAATTATAGAGTTTAAAATATCATTTTAATTGGTTTATGATCTCTGTGACACATAGTGCCATTCATACTGTAAAAATATATATACAAAGAGCTCGAAAGAGAGAGCATGCCAATTAATTTTTTTTTAACTCTTTCAATACATTTTATCTTTGTTATTTAATTTCCTTTTTGTTAGCTTGGCTCCAAGCAAGTCTGATTGACCCTAACTGTGAAAATACAGGTTATAACCTGAAATCATATTAGAAACTTTCTTTTAGGGTAACTCAGGGGTGAGAAGAATCTGAATTGACCTTCTTTCTAAAGAAAATAAATGACCTTAAAAGGGTCCTATAAGCATACATATGACAGTCCCCTGGAGTGATGCATAGATTCATCTTTTTTTTTTTTTTAAATATACATGCAACCATATTCCTCTGATTTTCTGAACTGACTTGATTTCAAATATTCTACTTTATTGTCACACTAAGAACAGTTGCATTTTTGAGTTGAAATGGGAAGCTGTATTTTCCATACACAGATTTTGGGGAGATGTATTTGGGGTGCTTCATGTGTGCCTATGTGCCTTGAGATCAAGTATCTTGTGGAATAAAGCTCACTGAGACCCACAGAGATTCGAATTTCAAGACCCACAATGAAGACTTCAATGAAACAAACCCGCTTGACCCAGCAAAATAATACAGTTTTAAAAAAATACTATACTACAATATTTGTGGCTACTGTGGGCTAACAAAATTCAACTCGAGTCTTTCAAATGTTTTAATTTGCCATTTAGATGTGATTTTAAACACACTATGCCCCTTTGTTGCCATGGTAACGGATTTGGGTCCTCATGGGTGACCGAAAAGTATCACGGTACTGGTTCCTGTGTGAACACACATGTTTGCTGGGTTTCTCTCGTCTTTCAGCCGGAGGACAGAGGAAGCTAGAGTCACCACACGTACAGCCAGGTACATCCACGCATCTAATGACACGAGCAGTTGGGGAAATCATCCACAGCAGGGCAGGAACACCTCTTAGAGTCACTACAGAGAACGATTCAAATTCTAGCTTTAATGATCCCGGATAGAGCTCTTCTCCTCCCCACCAATGTGACAGTTTATATATGGAGGAAATATTTAATTGAAACGTGCTTCTGAGAATGCCTACTGAGCTGGCTCCAGGCATCTTCCAACGTGGCAGGGGTCAATTAAAAGAACCAATCAACTGTTTTTAAAACTTTAAAATATTAACAACAACAACGACAAAAAAGGTTGGGGGAAAAGAAAGTGGACAAAAAGTAATGTTAAATAGCATGGAGCATGACTAATGGCGCTAGCATGTTAAAATCATTGGGAAAATGTCCTTGGAAGACAAATGAATTTTCAGCAGAATAATTAACTTAATTAACAAATTTGCATGCATATTCATCAGGCTATTGAAGTCTTTCCAGCCCAGCTTGATGAGCGTTGGTGTAATAATTGTCTCATTTACATTCTGCAATCTACTACAATTTAGGGCACGCAAAAAAAAAGCCAACCTCTTCCCTTTGACTTTGCTCAGGACCCGCGTACTCCTAATAATAAATAAGGCCATCACGCACTTGGTGGCCTCAAGTTCAGGCCTTTGGAGAGAACCCCAGAGAGAGCTGACTGGGGCTTCCCCCTCCCCCTGCCTTCATCTTCTTTCTTTCTTTCTTTCTTTCTTTCTTTTTTTTTTTTTTTTTTCCTTTTGGCCCATGTTTTCTGTTTTTGCCTCTGCGTGCTCTCCTGGGTAAATCTTGGCACCAGTTCTGACTTCAAATCTCCTGGGTCGCCAGACTGCACCATGTAAAAATTGCCATTTCCCTCCATCTCTGCAGGGCAATCTTTAAAGGCAGTAAGGTGTGACGCTCCAGACTGGCAGCTTGGCAAGCCTGGGCCCATGGATACCAGCACACGGGAATCTGGACGGTTGGTTCGCGCTGAAGGCAGTCAGCACTGGGAACAAAAGGGATGGAAGGCGGGGGGGAAAGCACAAATGTATTTTTACATATTGTAGGCATATGGCCACAAGACCAGCAGAAATATATTTAATTACCAATTGTGCATATTGAGGAGAAAAACACTAGGAAGGGGGGGAAAAACTGTGTACACAGCAATATTATTCTACTTTAACTTTTCACCTCGGTTGTTTTATTTTTAATTGGAGATGAAAGAGATGTTGATTAGAATCACAAAAGGTTATCTGCTGGAATCCCCTCAAAGGTGATGCTGGTTGCTGACGTGCCTTCCTCAATGGCATAACATTAGATAAAGGAATATAAACGTTTTCTTTTAATTATAAATATTATAAAATACTTTTACTGAGGTATTTTGTGTGTATGTGGGGGGGCTCTGTGGGAACCTAATTTGAAATATAACAATGAGGCACCCTTACTGTCCTGTTAAAACTATACTTCTGTTCCGGCTTTCACAATGAAAAATAACTCTTGAGAAATGATAATCTTGTTCTTTCCTGTGAAATCAGAACAGTTCAAGCCACATTTATTGCCTGCTTCCTGTCTGTCTAGCCAATGGAGGGACAGGGATAAATCAGATATATTCCCTGAACTCAAGAAGCTCCTAGTCTAATGGGAGACAAAAATGCATATGTACAATTTTAATATTAAACTATTAAATATATTAAAATTATAGCTAAAATTAAAAGTCTAGTCCACTTAATAAAATATGTGTGGTGTAATGAGGTAGGTATCCAAGGGTCACAGAGAACTGAGTCAGTTCAGCCTGGCTGTCAGTCACCCAGGAGGGCCATGGAAGGCCAAATTAATGAAAAGGAGCTTTTGATCTGAATAAGAGTTTAGGTCAGAGGTCCTGCAGTATCCCCCCATCCTGTTTCATTAATCATGGTCCCATTGGAAAATTATATCTGAGTCAATGTGTTAGAACTTCCCCCTCCCTTAATTTTTAGCAGGTAGGGAGGATGGGATTGGGCAGACATGGATTGGTGCCCACACACCTTTGGGTCATCTGGTTGCCTGTGGGCTGGCAGCTGTGGCTAGAGTGCAGAGCCATGTCCAGTGAGGGTCTGTGCCCAGTGGGTTAGGCCTCCTCTGAAAAGCGCTGGCGAGCGAGACTTCCAACAGAAGCAGAGGCAGCAGCCCCAGACTGAGGAGGCTGGAGAACTCGGCTGCAGGACCAAGTTGTTAGCTTTGGACTCTAGTCAGAATGGGGAATCCCAAGGATCATGACAGGTAAGCCTGTGCCCATAAACTGGTGGGCAGCTCTCAGGTGTCCTAACCCTGATTGGTGATACCTGGCTGGTATGCTTCTCAGGTGGACATTTCTGAGAATTGTGTGGGCAGCTCTTCTTTCTTCCTGGACTATGAAGGATTTATTGGAATGACAGATATAGAGAGGGTTCCAACCCTTGAAATGGTATAACTGGAGCAAGTTTGTTTTATTTGGGGCTTGGCCTTGGAGAGGCCAACACTTAAGAAAAAAAGCCAAGGTCACTGCAGGGCTCAAAAGGATCCCATTTCTTGCATATGAGTTGTACTGTCTCGGTTAATAGTGCGCTCAAGTGTCCTTGGGTAGGAGTATAAAATGGGGGTAAAAACCTGTTGGTAATTACCCTCCTGTGGCCCAAATTTAAAGCACTTCTGGAAAATAAAGAGACTATCAGAAGACTTCTAAGATCCTTCATTCACTCATCCTTCCATCCATCCATCCATGTATTCACCAGATTTATCAGGGACCATCTATGTCCAGGTATTGTGCCACTTGTTGGAGATATAATGGTGAAAGAAATACACGTGGTCCCTGGCTTTCCAAGGCTTCCAGTCTGGCAGTGGAGAGAAGTGATGAAGCATTGGAAAGTCAGAGAACAAAATTAACGTTGTGTGAGAGGTATAAAAGGTAACGTGAGCACATGGTAGGAATAGCTAACCCAGTGTAGAGGGACCGGGAAAGTTTCAGGAGAAAATAATCTCTGACATTAGATGTTTTAGCCCAGAAAAGACTGCAAGGAGGCCAATGATGACCATTCATTGAGGGCTTATGCTGTGACCAACACTTAAGTGACTTGCCCAAGGAGAACACTAAGTGGCTGAGTCTGGATTTGTCCCAAGTCAAACTCTATGTTTTTAATCATTTTGCTATGCTGTCAACATCGAATTTAAGAGGCCTGAATACTGCTCACAAACACCCAGGGTACCAGACTGTAGATTTGGCTGCTCTTTTGGCCGTGTGAGGTTTAAATCTTCAGCTCCTCAACCTGTAGAGAAAACCTAATGTAGACAATTCGGTGGCAGAGGGAGCCAGATCGCGTAGTGTAACACAGATGTCGTCTACACCCTGAACAACACACTCCAGACAACTTCTCATTGTCTAAGTTCACGGGGCTGTTTTTTTTATTTGGTTAAAACATCCAAGTTTGATTTTCTTGAGCCTTACAGTGAAGTTATAGACCCCATAGGGTGACTTTCAAAATTTTGCAGTAAGAATGATATTTACTGTCATAGGTCTAGAACAATGCCTTGATAAATCAGGAAACTATTTTTAAATTTATAACATTTGTAGCATCAAATATATGCATTTTTATAGTCTGTCTTCCAAAAACATGGAATATTTTAAAGGAAAAGTAACTTTTTTTAAAAAAGAAATTAAGATTCAAAAGAGTTAAAAAATAGCAAGTTCAATTTGAACAGAAATATGTATCGAATTTATTTCTGGGCTTCCTTGACTCCAAAGCAAAAAGAGAAATATGGAAAACTGCGTAAGTTTTCATTATCAAAAAGAAGGAACCGTATTCTCAGGAAGAAGTATTTACTAAGACACATTCTAAAAGTTACTTAATATAAACTTGATCTTTGAAAGAAGGAAGGAATAGTTTAAGGTGTTTGTAATGTGGTGGATTGTAGTCGACCCTTTCAGATAAACCTAGAATGGGGATGCCTTCCTATTGGGGCACTGTTAATGGGAAGCAGGAGAACCACCAGGCCCTGACAGGTGGATCTGGGTTTAGCATGCAGCACTAATTCATCTGTTTGGTTATGTATTCTTGAGGCAAACATTCATTGATGACCTGATCTGTGCCATTTGGGTTTCTAGGACTGGAACTAAATAATAAAAAATAAAAAAATAAATCCCTGCTCACAGTCCAAATTAAAACCATTCCAGCACATTAATATAAAATTTTATCGTTTTAATTGTCACTATGATATGTGGTGGATGAATTATAGGTTAGTCATCTTCCATGATGCTTTGTGGCTTACAAAATGTTTTCATACATCATTACAAGCCAAGTATCCTCGTGGAAGCAATGGGATATTTCAGGTATAACCAAACAGTTAGATTTGGACTGATGTTCCTGGTTAGAGTCTTGATGTATCATGAAAGTACTCTTGGTGCTTATTTTTGTTCATTAGTAAGGATGTCCTTGAGAGCTCATTTTAGAACTTAGTAAGAAAATCAGCTAGTTAATGCCACAAGAGAGCTTAACATACCTCGATGTGTCTAAGACACGAACATCACACCTTAATTTTCTTCACTTCCCATGAAACGTCGCAGGACTTTTGGCAAAACATGAGATCCTTGTGCTAGGCACAGCTAGGAAATATTAACAACTATTAAATGATAACCACTTGTCCATATCTCAAGGTAAAGAGGGCTAGTCATGTGGTCCACTGAGGCTCTCAGCTCTTTATTCTTCCTCAGCATACCTACTGTGCACCATGGGTCTGGACGGGTGACCATCTCCTCCCAGTGTGCTCAGGACTTTCTTGGTTTTAGTGCTGAGCATCCCAAGTCCTCCTAACCCCTTCAATCCCAGGTAAACAGGACCAGGGTTGGTCACTCCAAATGCAGAGATCTGTCTGTATAATAAAAAAGCAACAAACAAACATCTCCATCACTGAGTAAATTACAAGGGGTGCAGGTAACGTTGTGTGTCTTGGTTTGGCAGGCCCTGAGACAAGCAGTATACTGGGAGGAGATCCCAAGAAACAGTGGTCGGAGAGAAAAGAAATGAGACAGGCAAGTAAGTTGCCACTACGAGCACCTAGAACCTAATCATACCAGGAAATATTGGGAAGTGGTGTAGAACTGATGCCTCAGCGCCCTACCACCTGCGGGACAGAGAAGTTGGGGCAAAGCACCAGTCATCAGCTGAAGTCTGTTCCTAGTGGTGAGGGGTGAAGTTGCGAATTTGGCATTCTGAGGCTGTGGGTAGACTGGACCACGCAATCAGAGACATCCCGCTGATGAAGAGATGTGGGTGTAGCAGATGGAAGCTGTACCATTTTTGCTAAAAGGGTAAGGGATATGGGGAGGACTCTGAGAGCACCGTTACGTGAGTCTATACTGCTCTCCAGGTCAATGCATTCCACAGCATCGGCCAGATGACTCTTCCCTGTGTGGTTCCAGGCCCAGAGATGTATGCGTGTTTGGTAATGGGAGAAAGAGATATGCTAATCATGGGGGAAATTAAAGGTGTGGGTGCACCTGTGAAAGGCAGATGAGTTTGATACTTCTGAATAGTGATCGATAGGTGTTCTTTTCATTAGTAATTGTCATATGGCCAAACTCTAGAAATATGGGATTCGTTGGAATTTTCCCATTAGGCTTCAATAATGTCATGTCACTTCACACAGTAACTCTATAAATCTGACTGATTTGTAGGGAGGACACTTTTGAATACTCATTAGAGTCTCATTCCATGGTTTACCAGTTCTCATTATTATAAAAAATTTAATTTAAAAAATTATGCCTTTCCTTTAGCCATTAAAATCTGTTTTTGTTATGTCTGTCTTTGAGCTGGGCAAAGTTTATCTCTCAAATCTACCATAGAAACACCTAGAACGTGACCTCTTTCTGAAGTTTATAAAGTCTTCAGTGGTGAGCTCTGTGCCCAGGTATCCTGGCCAGGCACCTGGGGTTGGGGACTCAGCCATCTAGGCTGGTCATCAGTCTTCCAGGTGAACTGACGAATACCTCTCCCAAATGAATCTGCTCAAATCTGGTGGGAAGCTGATGATTGGATCAGATCATTATTTGAGTTTAACAAAGATAATAAGTGAGCAGAATTCATAAGGAATCAAAAGCCCTGAGGTGGGGAGAAGATGAGAGAGACTAGTGTGAGAGTCAGTTGGTGGAGAAGGAAGTATTCACAAATACGGAGTAGCTGTGTGGTGCCGGGTGGCCATGATGGTGAATCTCTGAAATGGGAAGCAGGGTTTACCTGCCATGAAGAGGAAAAGGAAACCTGGTTTGTGTCTCAACAGTCGATCCAATGTCTATGAGTGTGACTATGAAGCCTATGAGGCTGTTGGGACAGTTTTCAGGATTCTTCAGTTTCCACATGCAGCCTTATAAGAAACCCTGTTAGCTGAAGCAAACTGAGTTCCCCATCCACCGGAAGGAACCCAACCAATACATCTCTTATATACTTGAAATTATGTCTAACCTTTCTATGATTTAGGATAAATAATTTTAATTCCATTAGAATTTTTTATTCTTACATTTTTTTTAAAGATAAGTGTTCATTCACCATGTTTTTGCTCATCCTGTCATTTTTCCTTTTAGAATTGTTTTATTGATTTTTCTCACTCTCCTTGAGTATAACTGTCAAACAAAATTGTAAGATTTAAAGAACACTATGTGATAATTTTATATTTGTATACATCGTGTATTCTTACAGTTTTAATAATAGGTTTGTTTTAAACTTAAAGATTCATAGATTTAATTAAGCCTCTTCAATTACTCCTGTCCAATAGGGGTGGGGGACTAGAATAGTGTAAGATTTGGGGTCCTGAAATTCACTACAGATGTGCTTATGGGCAAGTGAATGTCTCTGAATCTTAAACAAGGATAATATTTATTATTAACTATAATTTTAACACTATTATTATCATTACCTCACAAAAAATAAAATATACAAAAATTTTTCTCTCTACTCCCCCAAATATATTCTATGAAAGATTATGGTTTGTCATATTGAAAATACAATCTAATAAAAAAAGAATAAGAATCAAAAACATGGTAAAAGAGGAGGAGATAAGCTAAAAAAGTCTATTGTACTTGAGCTAAAACCTTAGCAGTAAGCTTCTTGGAAACAGAGAAAAGTAAAATATTCTAATTCTAATAAATATTCTTATTCTAATAAAATAAAATGCAAAAAAAATTTAAGGTAAGAAATATGCTTTTGGCTTAACTCTAATATGAATTATTACATGATTTTGTCTATAAGAGATGTCGAACACTCAGTTGACATTTGCAGTAGACAGAGGAAGGGCTTCTGAATCCCATTTTTATACTGACTACAAATTAGAAGCTACACATCTAAGATTGAGCTGAAAGTTCTTTGAAGACGTATCGATAGAGAGCTGAGAGAAGATAGCTGAGGCTTTTATTTTCTAATAAAATAAACAAATGCAGCAATACAGCCTAAAGGAACTAAAGAAATTCTTTGGTTTATGTCCTTTCTCGAACCCTTTTCAAAGATGAACTTTTGTGGTTAACCTTGATGTAGCATCAGCTTCCTAACTGGTCTCCTTGGCTCCAAACTCGCCCACCTCGAGTCCTTCCTCTATACTGCAGCCAGGGCGGTGTTCCTAAACCTCGTCTCTCATTGAACCACTCTTCAGCTTTACGCTTTTTCTATAGTTCACTACTAAATTCTTTCAGTGTCTTGAAAACGCCATGCATTTCACCCTGTGCACATTCTCCTTTGCCTGAACTAGCCATCTCTGTTGCCAATGTCCATCCCCCTGACCCCTCACCAAATTGCCAAGTTAATACTCAGCTCAGCTCAGACATTGCTCCTTCTAGAAAAACTCCCTCGACAAACCAACCTTGTCTGAATCAGTTGCTCCTTCTCTGCGTTCATGAAGCACTCCACTCAACAGTATTGTTATTTTGTATTTACTTCTCTGTATCTCCCATAGGCTCTGTAAGTCAAAGACATCATTGCCAGTGAGCTTTGAGTGTTAGCAGATAGTAGGGGCTTAATACGTATTTGATAAATAAATGAATAAAAGGCTTGATAAGAGATGGCTTTCAAACCAACAGTTAATGTCATGTTCATAACCAATGGACATTTCTCCAAAGTATATCACGTAAAACTCTGTTTCTGAGAAATGTTAGTAGATATCTTGGACTATGCTTGTATAGTTAAGGATGTGGAAAGTTCTGTATATTCTACCACTAAAATTCACTATTTTATTAGACTATTAAAGGCTCCAGTATGTTTTTTAATTAAATGTATTTACTATATGTTTCTCATACTATTTGAGGTGTGTGTGTGTGTGTGTGTGTGTGAGTGTGTGTGCGCGCGCACGTATGTAGTAGCAGTACCCCTTGAAACTAATTTCATATAACACCCCCAGTTGTACTATAGTTTTTGCTTTAAATTAAGAAATGAAATAAAGATGCATTTGTCTTCATGATTATTTACATTATTCTGTCAAGTTTGTGCCAATGTAAAACCAAAAATGGGAAAAAGAATTAGAAAAAAAAGCAGCATCAGCATGAAAATAAAAAAAAAATGATGATTTTGTTGATAATATAAATCAACTTTGAAAACACAAGAAAATCAACTGTGAAAACCTATTTAACTGACAATAAATATAAGTGAGGTTAAAAAATGAATAGATCAAAAATGACTATGTAAATAAATTTGCTACATAAATAGCACTGATCAATCTTAGAAAAAAGTATGAGAAAAGAGACCCATTTACTATGCTAACAAAATACAACAACTTAGAACTAAACCTCATAAAAATATATATGAATTAAGTAACTCAAACTTAAAAATTAATATGTAGAAAACCCATAAATTAGAGATCTACCATATTTCTATATGAAATCTTTCAATATTATAGGACATGTCAAGATATTGGTTATACACAATGTTCAAAATCCCAGTTTGGAACTTGATAAAGTATTTCTAAAGTTCAGCTAGAAGATAAATAGGTAGAAGTAACCGAGAAAAAAGTAATAAAGAAAAACAATCGGGAGAAACCAGAAATGTCAATTATTTAAATATCTTAAAAGTTATAAATCTTAAACCATACTATACCATGTAAAAATAACCTGTGATATGAAAATATTGAAAGGCATTTTATACCTAAATACTTAATATAAGATAAAGGTAGAATCAGACATAAATGCAAGAAAGACTGATGCTGCTGTAGAAATTGAATGACAATTTATTAAAATTAAATTTACTTTCTTATTTTATGCTACATACATATTTAGACAGATTAAAGATTTAAGTGTAAAAGAAGAAAAACAGGAGAACTTGGAGAAAATATACTTTGTGTGCTTTTAAATTAATTGTTGTAATTTTTTAGAATTTTTTAACTTTTAAGTTTACAGAAAAATTACCTAGAAAGTATAGGGTTCTCATATAATCCTCCTCCCAAATCCTCCCTCACAGTTTTTCTTATTAACACCTTTCATTGGTATGGTACATTTGTCGTCATCGATGAAGCAATATTGATACATTATTATTAACTGAAATCTATAGTCTACATTAGGTTTCTCTCTTTATGTTGTATAATTATATAGGTTTTGACAAATGCATAATGCCATTTTTTCATCACTACAGTATCATACAGGCAGTTTTACAAAAGAATCATTTGTACTCCTTCCCTCCCCTGCTCGGGCCCCTGGAAACCACTGATCTTTTTACTACCTATATAGTGTTGCCTTTTCCAGAGTGTCATATATTTGGAATCATATAGTATGTCACCTTTGCCCACTGGCTTCTTCTACTTAGCAATATGCATATAAAGTTTCTCCACGTGTTTTCATGGCTCATGCTCATTTCTTTTTCTTGCTGAATAATATTCCATTACATAGATATACCACAAGTTCTTTACCTGTTCACCTATAGAAGGACTAGATACTTTGAGATACTTTAAACAATCTCGTGATATTCATCAAAACAAAACATTTATTGAGTGCCTACCATGTGCTAAGCCTTGGGATGTAGTGATGAGCAAAACCATAGTGATCTTTGCTCTTGGGAAGATTACAAAAAAGTGGGAGGAGACAGACACACAGGAAATAAAGATGGAAACAACAAAAAGTTAAAGTATACAAGAGGGTGGAATTTATTATGGTGAAGGAACAAGGAGAGCCAGATAGAGAGAATTGGGAGTGTGGGGGGCTGGGGAGGGAAGGCATCAGATGGCAACCATGAACAAGGCTGTCGAGCCCCATGGGACGAGGCTGCTTACACTCAGCTTTCATGGAGGTCAGAACAAACAGATGGCCTATAAGTGTAAACTTTGAAAACTTAATGCTAATAAGAAAGGAGAATTCAAACAGTGTTGCAATATTCCACTTATCGCATTAGTATATACTTTTGAAAATACACGTTTGGTGGTGGTGTTCCATGGAGATTTGGCACACTAAGAGAAAGTAGGAACTTCTATAATTGTTCCTGAAGGCAATAAGGTAATATGGAATAAGGAGTCTTGATAATGTTTAAATATAGTCATTCTACATCCATGAACTTGTGGTAAAATAGAAAAGTAATCAAGAATGCTAACAAAAGTTATGTAAAATTATTTAATTGTAATTTAAAAATTTGGAAATAGCATACATTTTCTCTAATGGGACAAATTAGAAATTATTATGATATAGTCTATTAATGCAATGCTATACAATCTTTAAAAATGATGAAATTATTTTTTGAAGAATATTTAATGATTTGGGAAAGTGCTTATGCATTGAAAATGTTCCAAAAGAAATACACCAAATGTTAGCAGTAGTTATAAACCTCGGGTGGTGGGATTATGAATGCTTAAAAATAACTTCTTTTTGATATTTATGTATAATGCATTATAATATTCATGCATAATACATACACATTACAAAATACATTATTAAAAATGAAAGTTACCAAAAAGCAAAAAGAAAATAAATACAGCTTTGGTTTAGTTCTCCTAATTCTGTTCATTGTTTTACTTTCCTCATCCAGATTAATGATTACTTTCTTTTGTTCTTCCTCTCCCTGTTTCTCCTCCTCCAGCTCCTGCTTCTTCTTCATGAGTCCAAATGTATTCACATATTTTATTTACTACCAGATTGCACTCCAGAAGGGCATCTGTAATCCCACCCTTTCTCCTCATCCTCACCAGCACTTTATATATATATATATAATCAAAGTTTCCTATTTTTGCTGTTTGGATGGGTGAAGAGTTATGTTTTGTTTTGAATTACATTTCTGTGATTTTCAGTCAGGCTGAACTTTTTTTTTCATGCTTTTATTAGATGACTATTTGGGTTTCCCTTTCTGTGAATTCACTTAACAGATCCTTTGCCCATATTTTGGTTGTCTGTTTGCTTGTTCGTTCGTTCGTTCGTTCGTTCATTCATTCATTCATTCATTCATTCATTTGTCTTTCCAGATTTGGAGGTACCCCTTGCTGTTCTGGATGGCAATCTCTTGGCAGGTGAGGCAAGTCACATATCTTCTCTCCACCTGTGTCCTTCTGGTGAACATCGCTATGTTGTCCTCTGTAGAAAAATTCTTGACTTTTGATCCATCTTTTTAAAATTGACTCACCAATATTTCCACGTAGAATAACACTTAGAACTTTAGTTAGGTCTTGAATTTCTGTATCCACCATTTTTTCTCTCCCCATTTTCCATTTTTGTCTTTTCTCCCTTTATTCTATAATGAATTCTCAAGTTCATCCTCCATATTACTTATTCGGTATGTCAATGCCAATTCTGCTATAAGCATGGGCTTGATTCTGTTTTTTTTTTTTAGATTTTGGTTTCTATAGCATTTCTTTCTTCAGTCAACTCTACTTTCTTCTCCTCTAATTGCTTATTGGTCTGTTTTCTTGCTAACCTTCTTTTTCCATTTCATCTCATTGTCTGTTGAAATACAAACAACTAACCATTTTTTTTCGTTTGCTTTCTTGAGCAAATAGTCCTGAGGTATCCTTTTCCCGAGTCTTCTAGAAAGTGTTACCTTTCCCTGAATCAGCCCTCCCTGCCTTCTCTCCTGCACTTCTCAGTGTGTTTCATCCTCACACAGAAAGTTGGCGGGAGAGGCCCACAGCCCCTAGGCTCTGACCACTTCTGTAGAGGCGGAATCTCTTTCTTGGAGTCACAGATGGTAGGTAGGTTGGTGAGCCCAGTGCCTCACACATTTCCTGTCTAGTTCTGCTCCCTCAGACAGAAATGGGATCCACTCCTACGTCCATCGCCGGCTCTCTAGCACACGAAACAGATGGACTGCATGGAAAACTATAGCCCTGGTTTTTACTGCTTCTATTTCTATCTTCTCCCAGGCCCATCATGTTTATTTATGGAGACTACTATGCTGGTCGCCCATAACCTAAGTCTTGCCCAGGTGTTTCTGAAGAATTGGAGTCTCTGGATGTACATAGGGGTGAGATGGGGGTGAGTGAAACGAGACATTACCATCTGGCTGTCCCAAAAAAATAACACGAGCTCAGTGAAGGACTCGCCAGCTACTTTTCTGGTAGGTACAGCTCATGTGTCTCTTAACTCAGCATCACACAGTGGAAGAGAAACAAAGGATTCTTCTCCTTTCTTGTAGGTAAACAGGTGTTTTTTTTTTTTTCCTTTAGAAACAAAGCACAAGGTGTCCCCCATTGTGGCCTGGTGCTTATGAGTCTGGTTATAGTGGAATTAAATCCAGATTCTCCTAGATTTTGGAAACAAGCTCATTTTCTAGTTTTCACTGGTGCTATGAATTTTCGTCTTTGCGTGTGCTCAGAAATATTTTAATGAGACAACGAGAAAGGCCAGGTGTCACTTAAAGCTAATCCATTTATCTAAGAAGCCACAGTTTCATTTTTTGCCCTAGAGGGGAAGTGATGTCTGCGTGGAAAATTCTTCATGGGACACCGGCCGGCCAAGTCAGGGCGTTTCTCAAAGGATAACAGGCTTGAAACTGCTCCAAATATTTGGGCAAGCAATTCTCTACAAAAGAGAAAAATTTGTCTTTGAGATTCTGAATCCCACCTCCGACACATAAAAATCTTACTGTGGCTTCTCCTAAAGACGGGAACTTTAGAGACATTGCACCTTGATGAACATATTCTAGTAGGAGAACATGCAAAAATGAATATAACAGCCTAGTGCTATGGATATTGAGGGAGAGAAGGGAGTGAAAAATGACATAAGTGAGATAAATTATATGTGGTGAGAGTTATATGGTTTAGCATGATGTTCTATGGATGGAATTATTTGGTGTTATTGCTATCTCTTTGTTTAAAACCCAAAGGCCAAAGAAAAACAATAGTGTTGTGTGTGTGTGTGTGTGTGTGTGTGTGTGTGTGTGTGTGTTAAGAAGCCCTTATTTCAACACGAGGACACCAGCTGTATGTAAGTTCACCAGACAACATAGAACACTCCCAGTTGTATTTGAATTTCAGATAAACAATAAATAATTTTTCAGTATGAGTATCTTCCAAATGTATAGGACATGCAAAAAAGGTAGCAGTAAAAAATTTTTTACTGACACCTAGAATACATACGAAGAGTAGAAGCTGAGGAGGCCAGGAGATAGGATTTCGGAGACATTTGTAGGAGTTTCATGTCATTCCCACTTCCCCCTACCCCATCCGGGCGGGGAGGATGTGCTTCCTTCTACAAAGGCCTCCTGAGAAAGGCCAAAGAACTTGCAGCTTGAACACAGAGGAGCCAGTGGTGGCGTTATGCGGCTAAAAGGCTCAAAGACTGGCGGAGGCAGCTGCCCGTCCAGCGAGCTTGGGGAGGGGAATGCTGAAATGGACTGTGCCTTCTTCAAAGGCAGGACATGGGCAGGGGCCAGGCCAGTGGGCTGTTTGGAATTGAACTCCACACCAGACGGCTTCCTTTCATATGAAGAGACTTTGGCAGAAAGAGACCCATGGCAGAGATTTCTGGAAGGTGTTGCCTGGAGGAGAATTGAGGGAGGTGGAGGCTGAGGTTCCCAGAGAAGAAAATTCTGCAGGATTTGTGAAAACATCCCTGGGAGGGAAACATATAAAAGCCAGGGAGGACCAGTGGAAATCCCTTCCTTCCTTCCTTCTTTCTTTCCTTCCTTCCTTCCTTCCTTCCTTCCTTCCTTCCTTCCTTCCTTCCTTCCTTCCTTCCTTCCTTCCTTCCTTCCTTCCTCCCTTATCAAAGATTTGGACCGCACGTTAGTAGACACTGTTCTGAGTGCTAAGGGTACACAGAGAACGCAGCAGACACAGGTCCTTGCTCCCGAGGAGCAAACGGGTGGCGGATAGCCTCGTGAAAGACCGCGTTATCTTAGATGATATGTCTGGTGGGTATCTGCCCAGTTCGTTTAAAATCTCCAGGAATAAATGAATGCATGTTACCCATGGTCGTATGTCATTCTTTTAACATCTTTCAGATTGCCCAGAAAAGTGTGCAGGAGTGTAGACAGCAAAATTCCCCAGTCAGAACTGTCATTTATTAAAGAGAAATCGAACAAAGAGTCTTAAAAAAAAATACACGGAAAAATGTTAATGACATTTTTGTTCCTCTGAGGACCGGGCTCCTGGCCAAGGTGGTGTCAGTAGGGGTAAAAGTGGACAGCGACAGAGGCTGAAACTAAAGAACTTTCTTTTTTTTCTTCTTAAATTAGAAATGGAAGAGAACTAACAGAGGGAGAAAAGCATCGCCCAGAAGTGGGGAGAAAGGCAGTGAACAAGACTAAAATTTCTAAAGGCAGGTTTGAGTGAAAGTTTAAGAGATTTACACAGGGAAGAGCAGATAAAGTGTTTCGATAGCTTTTCAATGATTTTAGTTTGTCATGACTCTGTGCCAAAGAGGACTTCAGGGTTAGGAAGCCAACCCAGTTCCTCCAAGCTACTGAAGGTCATGTTCACAGCAGCGTGGTTCGAAAGCGTTGGAGGTTGGCAGGGAACTGTGTAAATAAAATGGGATGTACACCATCAGTAATCATGGTTAAGTTTATGTGTGACAACATGAATAGCTTTCAAAATATGAGGTGACATAAAAAATGGACAATGATTGAAAGCATAACACCATGGATATAATTAAACACACACACACATACAACAACTACTAGATTGTTTTATGCTCCTTGGTATCTACAGAGATGTATTGCATGTAGATACGAAGGCTAAATGATACATATACTAGAGGTGTTGGCCAGGGAATGAGGGGAATTAAGAGTGGAAATGGGGAAGGAGCAGTATCGAACAGCCCCAGACAATGTCGCACATCAGAGCTCGTGGGAAGTGTCCTGGATCATCCATCAGCTGCGTTGCCCGTGCTCACGTGGCTGGTAAGTATGGGCCACCTGCTCCTTCCATGAACAAGTCTGGGGCCAGTGTGCCCATCTACAGCCCCATGTATCAGCCAAAGGCCCCTGAGTCGGCAGTGCAATTCCCCGGAAGCAGCAGAGTGAGCCTATGGATGTGCTAATAATAACAAGGGAAGAGGGGTGCCCCCAATTCTGACACTTAACTGTGACTTTGCTATGAGCACCCCTTTTCCTGCGGATCAAGGAGAGGCTACAGGGAAGATCAGAGAGGCTCTGGTTTACACCGCCAGCTGCTGAAACTCTCAGGTTCCTCCTGGGCCTCCTCCTGAGGTCACTTTGCAGCTTCCAATGATGAGCCACAGCTGGAAGTCTGCAGGAGGCTGTAGGTGCTATGGCAAGCCCAGGGTACCATCTGGGCCCAGTCCATCGAGAAGCAGGCCTGGGAGGCAGTCCTTCTGCTGGGGCAGACCACCTCTCCTGCAGGTAAGCCACACTTTTTGTGCTCTCTACAGATTATTGATGGTGGTGATGATTACCCTTTCAGATTCTAACTGGGGAAGTATTTTGCTGTGTTGTTTGTTTGTTGTTGTTGTTGTTGTTTTAGGCAAGCCGGCATCCTATTAGCTCTCTGCTCATGCTTGCACGTATCACACGAACTTCTAAGACCACATATGAGAAAACTACATAGAAGTAGTAACTCTTTGTCCTCTGTCACTGGAATATCCAATTTAAATACCGTGTGGCTTATATAACAGAAATTATGCAGGAAAGAAAGCATAGTTGGATATTTCATTCTGTTTTCCAAATGTAATATTTACTAGTCACCTATCATGTGGATGGACCTAATGTTTAAAGAGCTCTGGGCTTAAAAAAGATAAAAGGTCCTGGTTCCTGCCTCCCTCCGTGAACTTATCTATAGTTCACCAGAGAGCCCATTATAATCCATCAAGAAAATTGCTAAAATTGTGGTACGTATAGCAGCATTAGTAACAATATTTCTTAGTGAGTAGAAGAAATCTTTACAGAAGAGAAGTCTTAGTTCAGTGTTGAGGGACTGTTGGACGAGAGAGAATGGCAGGAAAGAAGGGCTGTGAGAGGGTTCGTGACAGAAGGAACGACTCTCTGTTTCTGGGTCAGCAGGCGGAGTGGGAATGAGCGTGCTGGGGTGGGTGGAGTTCCCACCACAGGTTCTCAGCGCGGCCTTCTGAGATCTCATGGGTCTTTGAGAAACTTTAGTCGAGGAATCCTTACAGATCATCAGTCCCAGCAGACATGGTAAGGTTTTTGTTTCAGAAAACAGAGTGCATTTGAGAACCAGTATGCATTGCAAAAATTCCAACTAATGTATCACAATGATAGAAACACCTGTTCTGGACATGGCAATAATTTTATTGTTGTTGATTCACTAAGCTGACTACATCCAAATGATCTTCTTTATTAAAAAAAATAACAATAAGTGATAATCCTAGCTTTGGTTCCCCATCCCCCCTGAAGTTAAAAAAACCAGTTTAGGTTGAAAAAGCCATGAATTTTTGTAGATTTCAGAAATATCTCACAGTGAGCACTGACTCATACACTATTGCAGAAGTACCCTTTTCTTCCAATATTGAAGTCAAGCTTAGAAAAAAATTAAGTTTAGATTTGGCCTCATGGATCTTGCACAGAACTAAAAATTAAACTTTTTTTTTTAACTTTGAGAGCACTAGTCGACTCTATTTAATATCCAATAAAGAAAACATAGGATCTTTTTATCTGGTTTGGATCTGCCTAAAGGAAGTCCCTGGAGTAGCTTATGAGGGCACTTGCTGTTCAGTGATATTGCCTCTTTGGTTTTAAATATTTGTCAAATGTTGTTTTTAATTGTGATTATGATCAATTTTTCACAGATACCTAGAGGGTACAGAAATGAATACCATTTGAAATTTTTAAAATGTAAATTTCTTTCACTCCTCATTAAGTCAGAGCAATTACCTCCTGGATTCGGCACTTTGCAAATACTGTGTGCAGTAGCAACCTATGTAAAGACGATGATGGTGAGAAAATACACTGTGGATGTCAACTCCAAAAAGCTTCAGGGACCCTCAGGTCCAAGGTTATCTAGCTCAAGGAAAGAGTAAGATTCAACACTTAGATGGCTTTTTTTTTTTTTTCCTCCTGGCAGTTGAGGAAGTCTAGTTAAATATTTCAAACAAAACATATACACTGACACTTCTGTGATTGAAAAAAATCCTACATCCACCAGGCCTCTATCTAACCCTTTTAATGGATGTATTGGTCAAAATGTTGATAACTTCTCAGCCCCCGCCACCCAATCCCCACTTTGCTTTCAATGCAGAAAGCAATGGACTAGAGGCATTAAATGTACAGGCTCCAAAGCCACGCTGCCTCATCTGAATCCCAGCTCTTTCACTTTAAGGCCACATCACTCTGGGAAACTTACAAGTTTGATATTCCTTACTTTCCACTTCAGCAAAATAGGAATATTATTGGTTCTTGCCTTCAGTGGTGACGGTGATGGTTAAAGGAGTCAATACCTGCATTGCTTGCTTTCCCAAACTACCAGGCTAAAGTCAAGTGGCGGCAACAGTGAGTGAGTGTTCCCCAACGATCCAGGCACCCCTACATATCCCAGCTTCCCTCGCCCTTGGATTGGGGCTGTGTCACTAGTTCTGGCTAAGCACCATGAGCAGCAGTGGGTATGGACCAGTGTGCCTTCTCCGTTCCCCAGTGATGATGACTTCAGAGACCACAGAGACCATATTCTTGGTGAAGAATAGGCATGCAGGACAGCTGCCCCATCAGTCATGAACGATGCATGAATAAGAAATAAGCCTTTTATTGCAATAAGCCAAGATTTGAGGAATTTCGTTGCTACAACATAGCCTAACATTCCTCTGTCTGTTACAAATCCTAAACAGCTTAATTTTAATTTGAATATTCCTGCTACTTTCTCCCTCTAAACTTCATTTTAGACATTTAAAATTATTCCAATAATTAACTTAAAACATGAAGCCATAACACTCTTCAAGAAATAAACATATATATTTATTTTTTATGAGTTGAATTTGATGATTTTTGCAATGAATTAGGCTACTCTTATTTCTGATGGGTATCAGGCTAATCTATGTAATTGGAGCCAGAGACTCACCTGAAGAATTTCTGGTGCCAAGTATCTGGAAAAAAGGTGTGCTCTGCTTTCAGGAAATAGGGGTTAAGGGGAACCTGAAGGTGTGAAATGTTCTTGTTCTTGATACTTTGTTCTTGGCAAGGGCAAGGTCAAGGTAGCTAATAGGCAGTAGAAAGTTGAGGATTGCAGTGAGAATGGTCTCTACCCTTGAAACAGTGCATGTGTCTAGGAAGTAAAGACCAGCAAGGGCTATGATCCAGTACTGGGTTAGCTACAAAAGTGATTGTTTAAAACTAAAAAGGAAAATAGTGAAACGGAAGGCATCCTAGGTGTAGGCTCAGAATGGATACATCAGTTTGTCATATTGTATTTATCAAAGCAAATCTCAAGGCCAGCCTAGTTTCAAGGTCTGAGACTACCTCCTAACGCAAGGGGCTTCAAAATACTGTGACCATTTATACAATCAACTACAATCACCATTAATTGATTTTGCCTGTTTTTGAATTTTGTATAAATGGAGCTTGTACATTATGTGCTACTTTTGGGCGTTTTTAAAAAAATTTTAACATTGTGTATATAGCATTCGTTTTTTTTTTTAAATGCTTTGTATTATTTCTTAAAGAATGTACTATAGTTGATCCATTCTATTATTGGTGGATATTTGGTTTATTTATCTATTTTGGCTATTGTGACTAGTACTGATATAACATTTTTGTCCATGTCTTTAGGTGAACACAAATACACATATTCATTTGGTATAAAATCTAGAAATGAAATATTAAAGTCATAGTGTATGGACATATTTAAATATGTACCTTCCAAATAGGTTTGCAATGTGGCTGTAACGATTTACCCTCCTACCAGAGGTTTATGAGAATTCTAATCGTTACACATTCTTGCCTGAACTTGGTTATCGCTTATTTATCAAGGTTTTTAATTTGAGCCATCCTAAAAGGTGTGTACCTACAGCTCATTGTTTAGTCCAAATCTCTCTGATGAATAACAATGTAGAGTTCCTTTTCGTATGTTTCTTGACCATTTGGATAGCCTCTTCAAGACTTTCACTTATTTTTCTATTTGGTTAACTGTGTTTTTAACAATTTACTTATGAGTTATTGGTAGGTGCTATTTAATGAGTCCTTTGACAGCTATGTCTATTGAAAACTTCTCCCAAACTGTGGCTTCCTTTTTCACCCTCCGAGAAGTCTGATTAACTTGATCTTTAGCCGTTATTTAAGTAGTGTTTTAAGTAGCCCGGTTTACCAGTCCCCTCCATGATGGTTAGTGCTTTTTGGGTCACTTTAAGAAATTTTTGTCTACTCCAAGGTCTATTTTTTTTTTATTTTCTAGAATTTTATTGTTTTACCTTTCACATTTAGATCAATAATCCTTCAGTTGCTTTTTTAAAAAATGTGGGATGAGTTAGGAATAAAAATTGTCTTTTAGTGTGTGGATATCCAATTCACTCAGCATCATTTATTAAAAAGACCATTCTTTAATTACACTTCAGATTCACCTTTGTCATAAATTGAGTGTTAATATAAGGTTGCATATGTTTCTCGGTTCTCTCTTCAGTTTCATTTATCTCTCTGTTAATCCTTGTACCAAATACCATACTACCTTAATTATTGTGGCTTTATTATAAGTCAAGATATCCAGGAGTTTAAGTCTTTCCATTTTGTTCTTCATATTTAAAATTTCTTTGCCATTCTTGGCTATCGCATTTCCATATGAATTTTACAAATGAAAACCTTGTTGTGTATTGGCCAGGATTGCATTTTATCTGTTGATCATTTGGGAAGAACTAACCCTTTAAAAATATTTAGTATCTAAATTCATGATTATTTTCTATTCTTTCATTTTTTAAGGTTTCAAAAATGGGTTCAGAAATTCACATAATTTTCATTACATTTATTCATTATATTTATATATATGAATGATTGATTTTGATGTTGATCTTATAATCAGTGACCATGAGTTCACTTACTAATTCTAATACTTGCCTCCATATTCTTTTGAATTTTTCAACATTCATAAAATTTTCCAAATACACAAAATTTCTATCTGCGTATAATGTCATTTTTAATTTTTTTCTTTTCCAATCCTTTTGTTCCAGTAATCTTTTTTCTTGCCTCATTGTACTGGTTAGGACATCTCATATGTACAATGCTGAATAGAAATAAGTGATAATATCAGGAATATTTTCTTATTTGTGATCTCCAGAGAAAAGTTTTAATATTTCATCATTGTATATAATCACTTTGGGTATTATTAAACTCTCAATAGTGTTGAGTTATCCTGTCCATGAACATGGTATGTTTTTTCCATTTGCTTGGGTCTTTCATTTCTTTCAGCAATGATTTATAATTTTCAGTATACATGTCTTTCAAATTCTTGGTTAGATTTATTTCTAAGTATTTAATTGTTTTAGTTGCTATTATAAATGAAATTGCTTCCCTAAGTTTTTTTTTGAATTGTTCATTGCTTGTGTATAGAAACACAACTGATTTTTGTGTGTTGATATCATGCCCTGAAACTTTGCTGAATTTTTTAATTAGCTGTAGTAGCCAGTTTCCTTGTTTGTGTGAATTCTTTAGGATTTTCTACATATAGGATCATGTCACCCAGAAACAGTGATAGTATTACCTCTTTTTTCTCAATTTGGATGCCTTTGTATCTCTTATTTTTCTAATAGTTTTGGTGAAAACCTCCAGTACAATGTTTAATAACAATGGTAAAAACAGGCATTCTTATCTTATTTCGAACCAAGGTGATGGCTTTCAGTCTTTCACCACTGAGTATGGCCCATTTAACTTTGTTTGAACTCAAAGTCCTCCAAACTTATTTCACTGTCAAACAAGCTATTTATATTGGGCAACACTTTAGCTGATAGATAAGGACTTGAAATGAGTCTACAATATCTGACAATTAGAATAGAAATCCTGGTGCTCAGAGAAACACGTGGCATTAGATTTCAATTTTTGATTCCAACGGTTTGATTCCACCATTTTGAAGAAGCCATTTTATCTGCTTAATCAATTCCTCTGCATACTCCAGCTCAATTCACAAAACAAAACAAAACATGTACTTTTCTCAAGTAACTAAGCAGGATGTGGCTACTAATTAAAATGCGAAGAGTGAGTTGTAAGTGGCAGTGTTAATAGAGAGAGGACTGTCGCACACATGGCTTGGTGCTCTGTGGTGTTGTGTTGCTGGCAGTTGTAGAAACTCAGCAGGAACAGTTAACAGCTGAAAGTTTCATAATTTGGCTTTTAGGGAGAAAGGTGTGAGGTTGATATGAAAACACTGGGTACTTTTTCCTCTTGCCAGAAACATTCTTCATTGTGTCTTCCTCACTCCAATCACTATTCATTAATTTTCACCAAGCACCCCATCTCCACAGGCATGCTTTCTCTCAGAAAAATTCCAAGCGAGACTCTGCCAAACTTTCCTCATCGGGACACATTTCCCACTCTTACACTTTATAGGTAACTCTGACAAAGGCCAGGAAACAAAATGACAAATAAACACATTGGCTGAAAAATCAGAGTTGTGAAATTGGCAGCGGTAAGATAAGCAAGCCGCGAAATCTGGCAGTGATTAAATAATCAAACAGCAGTGTCAAGATGGCCGGCTCAAACTAGCCTCTTCAGAACTTTCCGGTCCATGTGAAAAACCCAGGGATGGGCACTTCTTTCAGGATTTAGTCGTAAAACTAACGTTGAAGAAAGTTTTATGTGTTCAATGGGTGGCTCAGTATGGCCACGTCTTTGCACAAGTTCTACCTATACTTTTAAGAGCACTAACTGGATTTGGATATGGTGAAAGTTGAATAAATAATGAATCAGAGAGTCACTGGAAGAAATATTGTCATTCCTTCATCAGCCACTCCACGTTTGTCTCCTTGTTCTTCCTCAGATGTACGAAGCACATTCTCTGCTTAGGTTGAACTTTTTGTCTCTCTTCCCAAGATAATCTTCCTCAAATACTTGGAGGGGTTTTAACTCCTCATTTGTTTAGGTCTCTGCTCAGAGAGGTCTTCCTTGCTGCCCCTTTCTAAACCATCTCCTGACACTTACTATTCCATCACCCTGGATTATTTTTCTTTCCAGATCTTGATTCTTGGCACTGTTAAATGTTTGTTGATATATTTGTTGGTTATCTGTTCTCCAATATCACTTTTTACGAGGGCAAAACTCTGTCTTATTCACCGCTATAGGGCCAACACTTACGGACTTAGAAAATATTTTCCAGATACATGAACTAATAAATGAACAAATGGGAAAGTAATTGAAGAAATAACGGGAATTTATTGGCTCATTGAAATAAAAGACATCTCATTAGATAAAGCAGACTGCACACTCGTACGGTGTCACTGGGACTGTCTCTGTTCTTCCTGCTGGCTTCCTTCTCTGGCCGAGTATGCCCTCATCAAGTCCCTGACAACCCAAGGCTAACATCTCACCAGGTTTAAACATCCAGAGCCAAGGACATGTCTTTTCCCCAACGCACAGCAGGATTTCAGGTGTCTCCTGAGTTCTACTGAGCAATATCCTCTGGCCAAGGAACTGAAATATGGTCATTGGCCAGGTTGTGGTCACTTGTCCCCTTCCGGAGTTTGAAGTGGGATGTGCCCACTCAAGCTATATGGACCAAAAATAGAGAGTGGTAGTTCTTCAAAGAAAAATCAAGGTGTGGATACTAGAAAATGGGTAAAAGGATCCCAGGGAGGCAAAAACGACCAAGTTCACTGCATTCCCACTGATGGATAAAAGAAAAACAATCAAGCCAAACCGAATTCTTTGCTACTCAATCACTTCTTAACTTCTCCAAGTTCTCTCTTCCAGGAAACTGATACAAATATATCACAAACTTTATGACAGGTTAGGATTCTTGCCTTTTAGCACCTGCAAGGTGCCGACCCAAACAATCGGGAAGTGGGAAGCCTGTAAAGTATTAAATGCTGGACTTGTGCTTGTGACTCTTAACCACTGTCTTTCAAGCACATGTTGAGCCCTTCTGGGTTTCAGGAAATATTCAGGATGCTGGGGACAAATGGCATGCCCCACTCCCTACATGCAAGACAGGTCTGCAGGTCTCATTCCATAAACGGAGATTCTTAACGACCATGTTATATATTTCAAGAGCAACAGCCATTTAAATTGTTTGTATTACGAATCATGTCCAGAGCCTATTCGAGGAAGAAGCAGCTTCCACTTAATGCCGTTACTCACACTTCATTTAAAAGTCTATTCAAAAAGGGGTACTCGAAAATTTTCTTTACCTACGCTTTAAATTAGTAACCTTTGGAAAACTATTTATGATATATAGTTAAGTGAAAAAAAAACACAAAAATATGGCAAAGCAGAGCAATCCTCTTTTGTACAAAAATATCCTTTTATGTTATTTTGTATATATGACAGAATATTGATGCCCATAAATATATATGGCAGGATATTTATATATAAAATATCTTGTTATCTATATGACAGGATGTTAATACCCTAAAATATTAACAGTGACTCACTCAGAATTATTTTTATTCTTTTTGGTTTGTCTGTATTTTCTACAGTCAGGTTTTTTGTTTGTTTGTTTGTTTTAAAGTTGTAACATTCCCACAAAACCCCAGCTCTATTTAAGCTGGAAAAAAACAAGAAGCTACATTTGTTCCCCAACTTAGGTCCATAATAAAAAACTAAGTCAACGTTTTTTATCCACAGCCTGCAAAATAGTAGGAGCATTAATAAAGTGATTTTGGGGGAATACCGTCAAGTTCAATTAACTTGATCTTTAGCCATTATTTGTAAGGTAAAAACAAACAATGATTTTAATATGGTAGCCAGGTGAAACTATACCATACATTTATTTTGAAAAATGGGTTTTGTCAGCTTCTGAGGCGAGTTGAACAAATCCTGGTTTTCATGCTAAGGTCTTGCTGTCCGTCGGTTTCTGAGCCCCTCTCCTGCAGGGCCCACTCGCTCATGGGGACGCAAAGGGATGCCGGAACACTCCCCTAATGAGCAACGTTGTCGCTTCCACAGGCAGTGCGGCCTGGTCCTTTGAAAACGCCCAGTGACTCTGTTCTTGCCATGTGACTCTCGTGTCAACATGCATCTTAGCAAGACCTTAAATCCTGACTTCCAAGCAGCCCCGTTTCAGCTCTGCTCTCAGTATATCCTTTTTGTTAGCTGTAAAGCCGAACAAATGGGATTGAGGGACTTTGGCACAGCTCCAAATCAGAGTGAAATGCATCCCGAATTGGCCCTTTGCCCAAAGGTATAATTTTCAGCTGTGAGTTGCCCTTAATTTTGAAAATCATCTTTGTAGCCTCAGCTTTTTTAGTGTAGTAGAAGAAGCATTGTGTCTGCTTTCCCCCCCACTGGCATTCAAAATCAAACAACTCCTCCCCCCAACAATATTTTGCTCTTTCTTTACAGCAGGCCAGACTGCTTTAGGGAGAGGACTCAACAGATTAAGAAAATTCAAGTGGAAATGGTAGAACTACCTTGTGCTTGCAGGCCATCAGAAAAACTGTGCCGATGTCTTTGGATTATTTGATCTTAAAATATCATTCTTTCAAGTCTGATCCTTGAGCTATTTGAAACTAGATTTCTCTGCCTTTATAAATAGTAAAGGTACTTAGCGTCGGTTTCAGTTATGTTGGTGTAGATATCAGATCATTCTGTGATTGAGGATAATAACTGACGACGCATGTATTTAGCAAACACGAGTGCCAGTATGCACACGGCATCAGCAGTATGCAAATGCTCTGTATTTCATAAAACGCCCAAGCGCTGGGGCTGTTCGAACAGCCAGTTGACATTTATTTTTATTTCTATGAATAAAGTCTTAAGTGTCTTTAAAGTCCATCAGGCAAACGATTTGGGGTCCTAACCAACAAAAGTGTGTCCTTCTCTGAGAAGGTCGTGCCATGAGAACTTGAAGAATTTTTATAGTTGCCCTTTTGCTTACTTATTAGAAGTAAGATTTTTATTTTGTATTTTAACAAGTTCAGCTTACATCTGGCAATCAAATTTTTAAAAAAATTTGATTGAATTACATCGGCTAATCTTATATATTTTTTATCTCCTAAATCGACAGAGCAAATGTATACAAATAAAGAGAATTACATGCCATTTCTTATTAGTTCTGTAACAAATACATACCAAAGGCTTTGGAATCAGACACACCTGGCTTCTAACATGCAAGTAAAATAATCATACCTTTGCAGAAGGCACCAGCAACTGCCAATAATCTGACACTTATTGGATATATGAGCCGAGGCATATACTGCCTGAGCCTCAATATTCTTATCTAAACACGTAAGAAAAATATTTATTTTTGCAAGGTTGTCGTGGGAATTCATGAGATAATATGTGAATAGATCTAGCACAGAACCTGAAGAAATTTAAGAGTTTAATCGCTATTTTTTTCCCCAGATATAAAAAGGATGATAAACTTATTACAGAAAATTAAAAAATAAAAATAAAAGTAGAAAAACAATCACCATTTCACACCACCTAATTTTTTTCTGGCCTTTTTTTTTCTATCATAGTTTTTGTAGTTGAGGTAATGCTCACTATGAAAGTTATATTCTGCCTTAATTCAATTTACTTTATAACATCAGCATGTTCCTATGTTATTACCAATTCTTTATAAACATCAGTTTTAATGTCTGCATAGTATTCCATTATGTCATTTACTAACCATTTCCCTATCACTGAATGGGTTGTTTTCAGTGTTTTGTATTATAGATAGATAGCGTCTTGATAAATACTTTTGTTTCTAACTTTTGTATTTCATATGATTCCCTCAGAATAAAATGTATTTCTCCCATCTGTTCTTGGTTCCATTTCTACCTTTTCTGCCTTCTTTTGATTAAAGATTTTTTATGATTCCATTTTTTTTTCCTTTATTGGCTCATTTACTATAACTCTTGTTTGTTTGTTTTAGTGGTTGCTTTAGTATTTAGCGTATACATGTTTAACTGATCACAATCTACCTTCGAGTAATATTATACAATTTTATGTATAGAATAATAACTTTACGACTGTATACATTCCTCTCTCCCTCCTGACCTGTGTGCTATTTTTTGTCATCTACTTGTACTTATGTTATAAATACCACAATACCTTGTTTTCACTTTTGTTTTAAACAGAGGAGTCTCTCTAAAGATGTTTTATAAATAACAATTATTTTTTATACTTAGTCACATGTTTACCTTTTCTGATGTTCTTCCTTCTTTTGTGTGGCTTCTTCAGATTTCTATCTGTTATCATTGATCATTGTCCTTCTGCTTGATGAACTGCTTTTCACATTTCTTATAGTGCAGGTCTTCTGGTGGTGATTTCTTTCAGCTTTTGTGTGTTTGCAAAAGTCTCTTATTCCTTCATTATTGAAAAAAAATTTTTTTGATTTGGCATAGAATTCCAGGTTGATAATTTTTCTTACAGTACATTAAAAATGTTATTCTACTGATGTCACATCTTTTTTTTATTCTCTACTCTCTGGATTTTTCTCCAGCTGCTCTTTATAGAGTTCTCTTTTTCATTGGTTTAAGCAAATTAAATCTGATGTTATTTGTCGTTTTCTTAGGTTTCTTGTGCCTGGGGTTTGTTGAGCCTGGGTCCTCAGGTTTATAGTTTTCATCAGATTTACAAAAATGTCAGCCCTGTTTCTTTAGACATTTTCTCTGACCTCTCATCCTATTCTTCTGAGACACCAATTACATAATGTTAGGAGGTTTGAAGTTGTCCCCCACTCACGGGTTTTCTGTTTATTTCTCTTAGGCTTTTTCTCTTCGTGTTTTATTTGGGATAATTTCTATTGCTGTGTCTTGATGTTCACCAATCATTTTTTTTGGTATGTTATTTGAACTGCTATCAATTCTATCGAATGTATTTTTCATCTTACATGTAATGTTTTTGTCTCTAGAAGTTCTATTTGTGTTTTTATATCTTGCATGTTTCTACTTGACATGAACAATCTTTCTTCTACATATATTACTATAGTTACAATATTTTAATGTTATTTTCCAATTCTATCATCTGAGTCACTTTAGAATCTGGTTCTATTGATTAATTTTCTCATCATTTTGGACCATATTTTTCTGCTTCTTTGCATGCCTAGTCATTTTTTATTGCCTATATTATAATGCATTAAGACTTGATAAAATAAAATACTCACTTGCCATGATATGGTTAAGTCATTACATGAACTATTACTTGATACATGTTCTCAATAAAATTTTAAAACGAAACAATATTCATTTTCTTTAAAAAAATCCAGTTCCTTAATTTTCATTTTACATATCTACACAGTATTTGGGATTCAGCTTACACAGTGGGTAGAATGCTTACCATATTCATGAAGTCTCAAATCTGCCATGCAAATCTATCTTTCAAAAAATGTCTCAAACTAGTTACTTTTTAAATTAAAAAAAAAATTTCATTAGAGCTGACAATCAATATTATATTAATTTCAGGTGTACAACATAGTAGCTAGACATTTATAAGTCTAGTATCCACCTGGCACTATACATAGTTATTACAATATTACTGACTATATTCTCTATGCCATACTTTACATCTCTGTGACTATTTTGTAACTACTAATTTGTACTTCTTAATTTCTTCCTCTTTTTCACTCAGCCTCCCAACCCTCTTCCCATCTGGCAACCATCAGTTTGTTCTCTGTATCTATGAGTCGGTTTCCATTTTGTTTGTTAATTTATTTATATAGTTTTTAGATTCCACAAACAAGTGAGCTTGTATGGTATTTGCCTCCTTGTGGGTATTACGCTAAGTGCAATAAGCCAAACTGGTTACTTTTTATGCATCATTATAATAGAACATATGTAGGATATACTCATAGCTGATTGGATTGGAAACTTTTTATATAACTTCAGATAAAAGAGGTTAGCTAACTCTTAATTGGCTTGCAATAAAAATCTGCTAATTATGGGATGGCATAAACCCATTTAATAAGATCTTTTAAAGAGCATAAAAGGCCAGCAATTTGAGAGAAATTAAAATTAGTCTGCACCCTGAGAAACTCTTAAATATGTTTCCAGGTCCTTTGATATGTACTTTTCACCCCAGCCTGAGAAGCACATAGACACCATTGTAGAGACCCTGTCCCATGCTACTCCATATTCTTGGATTTCCTTAAGTAACTCCCTGTCTAGGTGTATTTCCTAAAACCTAAGAGCTTGGAAAATACAAGCTCTTAAATAATTTACCTGTTTGCCTCTTGGTAAACTCTGTTTCATAATCTTTGTACAGGCTTCTTAAACAAGAAATAGCCATTTATGATTTAACAAAAAGTATTGCAGTTACATTTATTATAAGGTATATGAGGACACTTTTTGAAAATCATGAAGCTAATTGATCAGGAACCAAGAACAATAATTATAAGCAAGGGAAAAATGATAAAGGTATTCTCCATTAAATTAAGAAACAATAAGATGTTCATTGTCACCATTATTTTTTAACTATTCTGAAGGCTCAAGCAAACATCACAATACAATAAAACAAAGTGAGTAGTATAAATATTGAAATACAAGAGGAACTATTATTGACTGTTGATAGGATTCTATGATTATACACTTACGAAAGAACATCAGTCATAAAACTATTAATAAAGCAAGAAAAATTTATTAAATTTGTGGAGCACAAAACCCCACAGAATCGATAGCTTCCCCATATGTTGGTTATAACCAGCAAAAAAATATTGAAATGAAAAATAAGATTTCATTCATAATGACTGTAGAAAGTATAAACTACTTAGGAACACATTTAATAAGAAAAAATCTACCTGAAGAGTAATATAGTAGAGTCATACCATGTGCCTGTTTATATATACAAATTAAATTTAAACTTGCTGCGTGCTGCAAATGCTTCTTTTTTTTTAAATGTATATTTCATGCAGTTGAGACCCCAAAGATAGGCCAAGTGCTTTCTTTACTGGGTGTTCAGCTGAAGAAAGAGCAATCTGTTTTAACACCAGAGGAAAAACTAGCTATGTTGAATTTACTGTGAGATATTACTGCTCTTCAGGGGCACGTTAAAAAGATTTTCAAGGATAGTTTTGACTATAAGCAATTGTAATCTTGAATGCTGGTTTTGGAAACCCACCCTTATGTGACATGAATCTCCACTGTGGTATGTAACTTTTCTGAAGGATGAAGTAAGACCAGGAGGCAGAGAGTTTGGGGTTATAGTATTATTACACAATTGGTTGTCTAATAGCAGAATAAAAATGCACAGAAGAGTAAAAAACAACAACAACCCAGAAAACTGTCAAACTCTGGTCCCTCCCTCAACTCGTTGCTGGAGGTGTCCTAAGGCAGAATGCTTAGAACTGCCACACATCTGCCTTGCTTTTATTGCTTTTCGCCCTGGCTAATTGAGTTAGAGAATCTTCATTATTAAAAAAAGCATGGCTGCCTCCAGACTCTCGAACCATTACCTTCCTGTGTAGATAATACTTCAGGTGGTAAAGGTGAAGCGTGCTTGATTTCCTGTCACTAGTGTGTACATTTAGAATATTAGAGGCCGTGGTCTGGGTTTCAAGATGCAGCTAATGCTTGCACGCTTAAAGGGTCTGAGTGATGGGGAGGATCATGTGGGTGTAAGAGCTCACAAGAGAACTAGGAAAGTGTGAAGGAAGTTAAAGATCTCTGAGACAATGCTTCACCACCCTGCCTCCTTTTGTGGAAATGTTTGAGTATTGTATTGGTAGAGGGCTGTTACCTGACTCCCTCTGTCAATCCTTCCCTATGAGGATAGCCAAAGCCCCTAAAATTTGTCAACCAACCTAATGTTACACACATGCCCTGCAGGATGCCATAGCAGGGGAAAATGCATCCTGTTTTGCTATGACAATATAATGTGCAATATAATGCAAATGTTGATCCTTCCCAGATGAATATAGGCATATAATACGAGTACAATCAGAATCCCACCTGTCTTTTCTGTTTGCTTGTCTTTGGACCTGGACAAGCTCATTCGAAATATATGGCAGTTGTCAAGAGAATTTTTTGAAAACTAGTGGGAGGCATTTACTCCATCAGCTATAAATAGATACTAAAATACGGCAATAAAAATTCTGTGGTCCTAGCATAGGAATCGCCACTAAATTGTGAACAACATAATAGTAAACACCTAATTGCAATCATTCAACACCAAATAATTTGTTGGACCCACATTCTGTGCCAGATGCTATGCTCGTCACCGATTCAAAAGCTGTGAACAATATGCAGCCACTGCCTTCATTATAGACTGAATAGTTATAAAGTAAGAGAAATGTCACAGGCCAAGAATAAAAGGTGCCATGAGGTGGAGGGCAGAGTGACGGATCCTACTGTGGGGACTGAGAGGAGCCTCCCTGAGACTCTGATATTTTGGCTGAGTCTTTGAGATCACTAAAGTCAGTCAGGTCACGGAGTGAGAGGGGCGTGGCTCAGCAGAAAACCCCCACATGGGAGCAGCCAGGCACATTTGAATGTAGGGAAGCTGGTGATTGGCATAGAGTGTCTCAAAATATGAGTTTTCAGAAGGAGATCATGCAGAGCCTAGGAAAGGCTGAGCAAATTTCTAATTTTACCTTAAGAACAATGGAAAATCCTTGAAAGTTTGATATCAGTTTCTTTGTGTTTCAGCTGATGCTGGTATATACATTTCAATGCAATAATGGTTGGTAAATGATATCTCTGTATCTCTTTGATACAGAATAATGTTTTAATGGAGATATCGATAAATATTGCTCATCAAGGAGAAAATACTAATACCTATAATATAAATGGAAAATAGTCTTTTTATTTAATAGTTTTCTTTTTCTGAGCTTAATATTTTCCTCTGCTTTCTTGGCATCAGCTTTTACATGTTATATATTGATTATCAATTCTCTCCTGAGATATAAAGATATATATCATGTATGTAAGTGTATATGTTGCTGTTGTTATTTTTTTTCTCTTTAGTAATTTTTTAAAGAATTCACCAAGTTTCTGTTTTATTTATTTTCTCAAATAGTTTCAATGCAGCACTAGAGCTAGAGTGAGGTGAGTGAGGGGCCTTAAATGCAAAATTTAAGAGGGCACCAAAAACTCAGTAATCGTAATAAAGACGATTTTCATGTAATACATTAAAAAAATCAAAGTTAATGCCAAAAAAAAAAAAAACCCTCATGATGAACAACATATGAAAATTTCAACTGAACATAAGCATCCAATCCTATACTTTACACCTTGCCTCTCACCCGCCTCAGGCTAAGCCCAGCCCTGGTTCCAATAAAACTTTATTTACAGAAACAGCCAGCAAGCCCTCGGGCTATGGTCTGCTAATTTGATTTTAGTTTTAGACCAAGTGTATTCGAATTTAACATCCTTCGAAAATAAAGGAATATTCATACACTTTTATTTACCTTCTACTTCCTCTTAACTATTTTTAATATCCTAGAATTTTAATTTCAGTATACTTTGACTTAGTAGCTTTTATTTGAATGTTCCTCTCTTAATAACAGCTTTAAACTTCACAGCTTTCCTATCCACAGTCGTTCAGACATGGTTGTGTGTTTTGGTGGCTGTGCTGCTGTTCGTTTTAGCTTTACTTTCCCGTCTTGTACTCTGCTTTCATTCTTTTGTTTTTGTTTTTGTTTTTGTTGTTGGAGTGATTGACCACATGATTTTCTCTAGGACTTAAAAGTTTCTCTCCATTTTCAGAGTCTTCGAACATCTGCTAATGTCATCTATTACTCCTCTTGTTTGAATAATAGTCTGAGTAGAGAATTCTAAGAGAAAATTTCTGTTTCCTTATAACTCTGTGATCATTCTTCCATCTTCTAGTAATTAGCCCAGTGTTCTACTGGATCATTTGTCCTTTATCCTTGGCCTTGGAAAATGTCATTACAATATGACTAACATGCAGCTTCAATACCCCTGCCCAGAACTTTTTAGATTTGATTGCACAGATCCCAGTGTGTGGTTGAAGGCCTTGGAGATGCCACCCCTAAAGTGAGTCTCCCATGGCCATCCCTGAGCTTTCTGGGTAGCCCAGGTTGGTCACCTGACCTTAAGCTATGCCAATCAGCATCCTAACCCAGGATTTTAATTTTTTAAACTGGAACTAAGGGAAACAGGTTAGTTCCCCTGAATGGAAGAAGAGAACCGTCAAGTTTTTGGCTTGTAACTGACACTACTTTCTACCATGTGACGCATCATCCTCATTTGGAGTGAGAAAGAATGATATCGCAGGAAGAAAGGCAAAGAGATGGTGATAGTTGAGAACCTGGTTCCTGATGTTTCACTTTTAAGTTACGGAGAGGGACAAGGAGAGGGTCATTCAAATTAAATGATCAAATTGGTACCAGAGTGGAGGCACCAAGAGAAAGGAGGCAGGGAAACCAGTTGAGAAAATATCTTAATAGTTCCCATGAGAGGTGATTAGAGCCCTTTCTGGGGGTTTCATTATAAAGATGAGTTGCAAACATAAGTAGGAGTCAGAGTTGATAGACCTGCCCATAGATTGAACGTGCAAGGGGGAGAGGAGGAGACTAGAATGTGCCTAACCTTTCTTGTTATGTGTCTGACAGACACAGCAAGGATGACATCGACACCACACGTAATAGTGAGGGTGAGAGAAGGAAGACAGATACAAAGACCCATACCATATGATCCATTTCATTTGGGCACAGTGCTAGGCAAAATTGACCTTTTGTGTCTGAGGTCAGTTTGAGAGGTGGGGGTTAGCAACTAGACTAGGCCATGAAGTGGCCTCTGGAGGTGCCAGCAATGCTGTTTCTTGATCTAGGTGTAGGTTACACATAAAGGGTTCATGTTATGAAAAATACGTTGAGAAGTACATGCATGATACGGGCATGTTACTCTGTGAATCACACACTACAGTTGACCCTTGAACAACTCGTGTTTGAATTGTGTGGGTCCACTTATATGAAGCTTTTGTTTTCAATAAATGCTGTAAATGTATTTTCTCTTCCTTATACTTTTCTTACAAACGATTTTTCTCCAGCTTACTTCATTGTAATAATACAGTATATAATACATATAACACAAAAAATATGTGTTAACAGACTGTTTATTTGATCAGAACAGCTTCCAGTGAATAGTGGGCTATTAGTAGTTAAGATTTTGGAGAGTCAAAAGTTAAATATAAATTTTCATCTGAACAGAGAGTTGGCGACCTCACCCTCCCACCCCCGCCCCACACACACACACTGCTCAAGGGTCAATTGTACAACAAAAAATGTCAAAAGCAAGGGTGAGAGGCACTGGGGGTAAAGAGGGTGACGATCATTTGGAATATTCTGAATCTGAGGTATCTGTAGGACAGTGGTTCTCAGAGTATGGCCCCTAGAACTATAGTGGCATCATCGAGGAACTTGCTAGAAAGGCCAATCTTTGGGCTGCATCTCAGATGTACTGATCCAACATCTTGGGGTCAGAGCCCAGCAATCTGTATTGGAACAATCTTCTGGGTGATGCCAATATATGCTAACATTTGAACAAGAATGCATCAGGATAGCTGGTGGATCTAACAGGCATAGAGCTGAGTGTGAGTCTGAAGTTAAGTAGCAAGTGGTGTGGGCTAAGAGCATAGTTTTGTGCTTGTGTCATTCATTTTAAGTGACCCTTGAAGTCGTGCGAATGGATGCTCTCCCTCAAGGGCATTGCATGGTAACTGTTAACATTTTGGGGGTAGTTATGGAAGGAACACACTATTTGAAATGACAGCATAAACACACAAGTATCATCTAGCTTTAAAATATGTCAGAGATGAATATTCACATGGCAAGATTTTTGGGATGCATTTTTAGTGAAAGAAGGCAATAAAAGGCCACAAAGCTTATCATCCCATAGGCATACATTCATCATCTTTGAAATGTGCAACTAAAAAACTATATTTTTATTTTCTCCATTCTGCTTATCCATCCTTTTTTATTTTTTCCTACTGTGAAGTTGACTTGCACTTTGTAAATAAGGAAAAAAACAATAAAATTGTTTTAAAAAGATAAAAGATACCTTGCACACAGGGAACTAGATAAAACAGACATGAAGAAAATGCAGTTTGGAGATATGAAAAGTCTGTTAAGATGAAAAGCCTAATTGCACAATTTTAAACTGTAATCCAGAGAATCGGGTGCTTCAGAAAATTGAATTAGCACATGAGAAGATGGGTTCAGTAAACTCTTTCAGAACGTGGAAGACAAGAGCCAAGAGCAGAACATAATGGGCGTAAAAATAAGGTATGTAAAGTACAGATCCAAGAGACAGTTGTATGTGATTCAGAGGTCAGCCCCCTTTCCCCTGCCGTTCTCCCCACCTTTTCCCACGTGGTAGCTAGTGATTTCTTGACTATAAATCAGACCAGGTCACGACCTCCTCCCCCCACCCCACATCTGATGTCCTTTCAGAGGCTTTCTACTGCATTTCATATGAAATACAAAATCCTCAGCTGGCTGTGGCTCTCTGTTCACCCGCCTCTCCAGCCACCTTTATCTTCATAGTCCAATACTCCAGCTTCACGGATCTGTCTCTTCCTTTCGGACCAAGTTCTTTCTCATCTCAAGGTCTTGGGGAGTGCTGCTGCCATCACAAAAGATACTCTCATTTCTCTTCGTCCTTCAGGTCAGAGCTTAAATTGAACTTCCTCAGTGAAGTGGTCCTCCACGCTCCATTTTGCACTCACAGAATGCATCATAACCTATAGTTAGAATTCCTTCATACATCCTCCACTACAGGTTAAAGTTAGCGAGGGCAGGGCCCACAGTTAGTTTATTCACCTCTGTTATGCTGCGCACATTGCAGTCCCTAGCACACAGTAGGTGCTCTATAAATATTTGTTAATTAACAATGGTTGCATATGTGCTCCTACTGCATATATGTTTTCCTGGTCATTTTAAAGTGAAGTTTGAAAATGAATTCTCCCGCCTCCATGCGTATGCCACCGCCTTACACAGACATTGCCAGATGTGGGCGTTTAATTGCATCGCCTCCTATTATATAAACTAATTTCTGGAAGTAAGCTAACCAAATCTTAGAAGCTGTGCTGTCCATTTGGAGTTTCCATGCGAGGTATCCAGATGGCCTGGAAGAATGAAAATGGCTTCAAAACCTGCCTTGCATAATCTCAGTGAGCAGTTTATGCACCGATGGACTCTCTTTCAATAAATGGCAGGGGCTATCTTTTAATTATGTTGCTTTCATTCCATCATCGAAAACATTGCTGCACAAAGTGTAGGTGTCTTATAAACGCTTGTTGATTTAATTATAGATTAATAGATGTGTGGGGTTTTTTTTGCAAAATGGTAGCTCAGTGTATCTTAATTTTTAGTGACCACTTCCTGTTGCCAGACTTTTCTTTCTTACCATACTGATTAGCTCCTGAAACAGGAGGAACTAACTCCTTATTAAAAATAATCATTAAAATCATGATGCTTTGAAATGTCTCTAGCAATGTTATGTGTTTATCTTCCTTTCTTCTCATAACATTTGTGTTCGTTCTCTGTTGCTGCATGCCACATCACTCCCAAACTTAGCAGCTTGAAACAACAGTTTACTGTATCATCGTTTCTGTGAGTCAGGAATCCAGAATGGCTCAGTTCATCCTCTGGCTCAGAATCTGTTGCAGGGCTGTGGTCATCTCAACACTCGGCTCTGGGAAGGGTCCTCTTCCAAGCTCACTCACTGGCTAGCGTCAGGCCTCCGTGTCCCCTTGGCTGTGGGCTCCAGGCGTCAGTTCCTCGCCTTTGGGGCTCTCCATTTGGGGGCCTACAACATGGCAGCTGCCTTTCCCCAGAGGGAGGCAGAGAGAGAAGAAAGAGACTGAGCGAGTCAAAAGCCAGAGTCTTTATGGGCTCTCACGTCTGAAGTGATATGTTACCATTTTTGCCCCATTCTATTCATTGGAAGTGAGTCACTAGGTCCGGTCAGCATCAAGGGACAATGATAATATAAGGGTGTCAACACCAGGAGGCGGGATCTTCGGGCTGTCTCAGGGGTTGCCTGGAACACTATTTTCTCTTATTACTTAATACCTAAGATCTTGTCTTATTTTCTCCTGGAAAATTACAAGCATATAGAGAAGTGTAATAAATAATTATATATCCAGCACCTAACTGGAACAATTGTTAATATTTTGCCATATTTGTTTCATTAATTTCTCATTTCTGTTCAAGTATTTTTATGTTAGTGATGGACATGACATTTCACTTAGAAATTCTTCAATAGACATCTATAAAAAAAGTAGTTCGTGTTCCTATATAATCACAAAATCATGATCACATTTGACAAAATTAATGAACATTTTCTAATATTATGTAATGCTCAGTCTATTTTCAAATGTTCCCAGTTGTCTTCAAAATGTCTTTTGCAGCTGGTTTGTCCAAGCAAAGCTTTTGGGACTCAAGTGTTTTTTAACAGAGAAGATCCTTGGCCTGTAGCTCTGTATTAACTTGTTTTTCTATGCAAAATTATTATGTTTCCATGCCTCAATAAGAAACGCAGTTTGAAAGATTTCATAAAGAAAATAATTCAATAATTCTTAAGTTTGTCATTTAAGTTCTAAAATTTTGCAAAACTTTTGCAACTTGTACATATTAAGAGATTTAAATATTTCTGATCCCAAACACTTTCAGAGTAATGGGACAGCTTTTTTATTCCCCAAATTGCATGCTGTTGTTTTTGTGTTTTTTAAAAATATTTTAGTCACATGAATAATAATTATAATTAGTTAGTATTTTAATTTTTAAAATATTAGACATTCTAAATTATTATCAGAAATTATATTACTATATTAAAGTAGAAAATATATAGTCATCTCAATATATGGAGAAAAAGCAATGGCATTGATAAAATTCAGTACCTTTTTATAATTCAAAACCATAGCAAACCCAGAAGATCTTCATAAACCTATATAGAAGATTTACTCTAAACCTCAGCCCACATTAGTTTTTTTAAAGAAAAACTTTAAAGGAGGTCCCTTTACGTCAGAAAAAGACAATAATGCTCATTCTTGTGATTTATTTTTTATCTTGTTTTGGAAGTCCTAGTTGGTGGAGAAGGGAAAAAAAATTAAACTCTTAAAAATTAGAAAAGAAAAAAACAAAACCATTACCATTTATAGACAATAGAACCATTTTGTTAAGAAAACCCCAAATAATCTACAATTTATTAGAAATAAAAAATTTATCAGAGTGGTCGTATTTAAGATCAACATATAAAAATAATAAATGCTAACCATAATTATAAAATGCACATAAAAAACTTTTCTTTACACTAATACAAACAAATGTAAAGAACATAAAAACAAATTTAACAAAATATACACAGACCTATATAGAGAAAATTATAAAACATTGTTAAAAGCACTAAAGAAAGTTAATAATGTCGAGGTACTTTATGTTCAGAAATAGAATTAAGTCAGTATTGTAAAGATCTTAATTTATTTTAAATAAACTCAATGAATTTCCAATCAAACCCTTAAAAGTATATTTCATGGAACCTGAGAAGTAGATTCTAAAATTTACATGTAAGATCATACAGTCAAGAAAAACCCAAATATTACAGAAGAAGATATGGAAGGAAGAACTTGCTGTCCTTGGTATCAAAGCTTATTATAAAAGTAATTAAGACAGTATAGTATTGATTCCAGAATAGAGAAACTGATCAATGGAACGGAAGAGGGAGACCCAAAATAGATCTACACACATATACATGGAATTTTTATATGTAACAGAGGAGTATTTTAGATTACTGGGGGAAAGGACAGAGAATTCAGTAAATAAGTAGGGGAACAATTGTTTTTTTTTATATACAGAAAAAAATGAAGCTTAATCCTAACTCTCACCATGTTCAAAACCCAATTACTAAATTTATATATGAAAGGCACAATGATAAAAGTTTTTATTAGAAGAAAACATCTAATATGATCTTTTTGACTTCAGGATCATAAAAAGTCTTTTGACTTTTTTAGATGAAGCACGAAAATAGCATCTATATTAAAATTAAAAATGTATTCATAAACATGATAAAGAAAGTTAAAGACAAGTCACAAATTCACATATCTAGCACATATAATTTTCAAAGTAATGTTATATGTGTTTATGTATTTCTATAAACTTTTGAGAAAAATGGAACAAAATGCATATAAAAACACTATTATTTCTAGTTTTATCTTTGAAAAAGGTTTGGAAATTTACAGATAAAATTTCTTATGGCCTTGAACCTGATACTTTGACTCACCTTTTTCTTTATTAGAATTCACATTAAAATGTATAACAACTTAAAACTCTAGATGGCTTGAGAATAACTTCTTATGTATATTGTATTGTGATATACATAAAATTGACCATTTTCACCATTTTTAAGTGTATAATTCAGTGCCGCTGAGTGCTGTAACCATTACCATTATTTATTTTTAGGATGTTTCATCATTCCAAACAAAAACTGTGTACTCATTAAGCAATAATTTCTTCCTCTCTCCAGCCCCTACTAACTTCTATTTTATCTTCTATCTCTATGAATTTGTCTATTCTAGATACCTCATGTAAATGGAGTCATAAAAAAATCTTTCCTTTCATGTCTGGTTTATTTTACTTAGCAAAATGTTTTTAAGGTCCATTCATGTTGTAGCATGTTTCAGAATTTCATTCCTTTTTATGACCGAGTAATATTCCATTGCATATATGTACCTCATTTCATTTATTCATCCATCTGTTGTTGGGCTTTTGAGTTGTTTCTACCTTTTGTCTCTTTTGAATGATGCTGCTATAAGCATTGGTGTACAAATATCTGCTTGAGTCTCTGTTTGCAATTTGGGTATATACCTACAAGAAGAATTGATGGATCACAGGGTAATTTTATGTGCAACTTTTTGAGAGACTGCCAAACTGTTTTCTGCAGAGCCTGCACCATTATACATTCCCAGCAGCAAAGCAGGAGGGTTCCAATTGGGAATTTCTTTGTGTCACCCTATCCGATTTTGAAACAAAAACAAAATGTGTAAAGATTAGTTTTCACCTCAGGGTGGAAAGCAATCGTTAAATAGAAAGCAACACCGTGAGACATTACAACCTAAGATTTGTGGATTCTCTCTCGTTTGGCGGAGTTTTCAGGATTCCGCAAGTGTTGTTGGCATGAGCATCTTTGTCAGTAGGTAATGTGAAAATTGAATTTGTTGTTGGTGATAAAGTTCACGTCTTCTTTCTTTGGGGGGACATTGATTTGGGAATATAGTTTACTGTAACCTGGTAATTTCAGTAATGCAAATGCAACAAAATGTTACTTAAAAACAAAACATAAATTCAATCGGGGGTGGCAACGCAATTAAGGGGAGCTCTCTCCATTTGGTTGTCCTTCTGGGGCATTATGGCAGCTGCAGCCAATATTGAACAGGGAGCTACAGCTGTTTACAGATGCATTAGGAAGAAGAGGCTTTGGAACTCAGTTGCAGAATTTCTCCTGTGCAAAAAAGCAAGGCCAAAATCGTTGGAAAGGGAGGATATCTAAGGGATATAAGTAAATTTAATTTTCAGCGAGAGCTCAAGGTGCTAATACTGAGTATTACAGTTGCAATAAATCAGAATCTAAGTTCTGACTGGTCACAAGAAAGGGGACTTAGGTTCAGAACAGTCAAGTCATTATTTTATTTCTCGGTGTATCAGTTGCTCTTGTACAGCCCCTCGAAAGCACTGGGTACCAATCTTTCATTTAGAATACTTATTTAGGTCTTTTATGCCGAAGAATTGTTAGTGTTTGAATCATCTGTGGGTTATGAGGCTGTCCGTTTCCAGAAGTATGCACTGTAATAAATTCGGTGATGATGAGGAAGTACCAAAACATCATCAAGTCTTCTGATATTTGATTATCCTTAACACTGAGCTTTAGTGAGAAAATGATTTTTGTGGTCACAGATATAGTGTACAGCATGGGGAATATAGTTAGTAATATTGTACTAACCATGTGTGGTGCCAGGTGGGAACTAGACTTATTGGGGAAATGGCTTCGTAAGTTATATGAATGTCTAGTCACTATGATGCATACTTGAAACTGATATAAAATAATAGTGAATGCCAACTGTAATTAAATATAAAATAATAATATAAAAAGAACAAAGATTTTTATTGAAAATAGTATAGCTTCAAATTGGAATCATGAGACTTAAAGGGAACTTTTATAAACTTAGGGCTCTTGGTTTTGACTGGATGCTTAACAGGTGGTCTGCCACTTGCCTGTGACTCTGGTGACATCACCTCTTTGCCAAGATGCTGAAGCTGAACATGTACCCCGCAACACAGCAGCTACCTCTGTAATTCAACAAATTATATTCATCATCTCATCTGGCTACCCCCAGTTGCCAAGGAGTAGGACTTTTGATCATTACCCATATATGTGGTTGTTATGTAAAAAAAAAAAAAAAATCCAAACAAAACAGTCACAAAATCAATTTGTTACCAGAGGAAAAAAGGGGGCTTCAAGGCATGGAGGAAGACCCCACTCCCCTTGGGAAAACAGCAGAAAGGTCAATTTGGTTTATTAAAGAGCTGATCCTTTTAGGTTCAGGATATAACATACTTCCTTTAATGCCATCTCATAGGAAATCAGAAACAGTCCAAAAACATACTATTCCCTCAGGAGACGTCTATGCAAGATTAGTAGCACCAGGCCGAACTCTAGCGCTTTCTGCTGCCTTAAGCACGGAATCCTGCAATGCAAATGTCATTTTAACTTCTTGGAATCTAATTTAAGGCCTGGTGTATGGAGGTGGCCTGGTAGGCACATATATAAATAAAGTGTACTTTAGAATGGTCTGGTGGATTTGTGTAATAGCCTAAAAATCACAGAGCAAGAAACATTTTTTTTCCCCAGAAACAATACATCAACGAACACACACTAATTAGGCATGCATTCCAGCTCAGCACTCATGAAGGTAGATCACCTGAGCATATTTCTTAAAGAAGAAAGAGCAGGGGCGCTAACGTTGGGCTCCCAGGGCCAAGGTGAGCCAGAAAGGGGCTTACCTAAGGCGGAGCACCCAGTCAGCAGCATGGTTAAAGAGAAGAGGCACTTGTCAGAGAAGATCAGGTGACAATCCAGTCTCAAGGGCACAGGGAGAAGGGGCAATGATCTGAAAAGAGGTGAGAAAGTGCCCGTGAAGAGGGAGCATGCCAGAGGCCACTTTGCGTGATGCCCGCTGTGCAGTGAGAAAGTGGGAGTGACAGCTTCAAGGTGCCATGCATTATGTGCCACTGGGGATGGGTACAGACAGGTGCAACATGCGAACCTTCATCTCAGAAGACCTCTGGGTACCTGGGCAGATGTGATGATCACACGTGAAGCAATCAGAGAACAGTTTAAAATATCAACTGGCGATGGACGAAATAGCAAGCTACTGACTGTGTGAGGCTTAGAGGGTAGTCATGGGACTCTTCAGAGAGAAGAAACAGGACTTGATAAGATTACTGGGAGCATTCTAGGCAAAGGGACAAGCGTGTGTGAAGACCCCGAGGTCGAAGGAACGTGGCAGCTGCATGGATCACAGGAGACTGACCCTTGACACATATGGCACTGCACGGACGATGGGAGACTGGTCCCCACGGAGCAAAGGGTGCACTGTGAGAGCCAGCGGGAACCGGGTCTAGCTGGAGAAACTGAGGGCCAGCAAAGGGTTAGACGAGGCAGGGAAGAGAGAGCCCTGGAAGTGATGTAAGAGTAGACAGGACAGGATGGGGACAGTGAGAGTAGGCATAAGACAGAGTCTGAAGAAGCCATATGGGAGGCTGATGAGGTAGTCCAGCCACAGCACCCTGTTTAGAACCCAGAATGGGACAGGGGAAGAAACCATAAACGTTAGGGCATTTCAGAAGAAAAAGCAACAGATTTTGTGTTTTGACGATATATAAAGAATAAAAAAGTTGAGGAAAGTTCCAGAATTTAAAGTCTGAGAGGAAGGGAGGTCAGAGAAAGGAGACTTCCCATATGAACCTAGTTTTGGACAAATGGCCATCCATGTACTATTGGGCACACTGATGTTTAAGGGACAGCTAACCATCCAAGTGGAAATGTCCAGCGAGCAGTTAGAGAGTTGGAAATAAAGCTACGGTAACAATATGGAGCTGGAAACGTGGATTTGAGAATACACAAGGTAATTCTCAGCGAGTCGTATGCTCAAGAGGAATTATTTTCTGTATTCCACATGGAATGTGAATTGGTGCTCTTGAATTAGCTGAGTGTATTTATTTATTTATTTTTCCCCTATCAGAAGAAGCCGTAAAATAAAGCGATCTCTTTGGTACCAGAAAGGAGAGGAGACTAATCTGGTTACATATAATACACTCTGTAAATTCAGTAGTTGGCTTGGATCAGCATTTTCTTTGAAGGTAGAGATGCCCTCACCATTATTTGAAGGTAAAAGGCAAACCCATCAGCCTGGGCATCACTCTGTTAAGACACCGCAAGAAAGCGCAGTGTAACAAATGAGCCAGAAGTGCCTCTTCCCCACGGAAGCCCAGCCACTTGGTCTAAGCACCCCTCCTCTTCCCGGATGGAACGTCTGTAATGGAAACAGTGTGCTTTGTTTCCTTAGTGTGGTGTTCCCATCAGAGAAATCTGTTGTTTGGTGTATACAGGTTGATTTGGTGGAATGATATTTGTGCGTGGCGTTATGTAAATGGAGCTATAGTCCGTCGTTCTGATAGTAGCATAGGCTATAATTAGAAAGTATGTGTATGTAACGACCGAATGTATGTGTGCGTGTGTGTGTGTGCGAGCGCGCACATGTGCGTGCTGAGAGCTGGAGGTAGGGAAATGTGTAAGCAAGCCCATGTTAAAGTTCTCGAGGTAAAGAAAGTTGCCAATTCACAAAGGAATTTGATTACCTCTATCCATTATACACACACAGTGAGCGAGCGTGCTACTCGCCATCTGTCATCTATTTCATTTGCATCACCAGCACCTGGCCTGTTTCTTCACCGAATTCTTACGCTGCTTTAATAAAATACAGAAATGTTATTGTTAAAAACCAATTAATTTACAATCCTCTACAGAGATAGTATTACTTATAATTCAATTTGGCTCCTAATGATCTGCTTTCTTGCAAAATGACTTAATTCCTGTGTCAAAGATTAGTTATTAGATATTACCCTGCCATACCAGTCCTGTACTGCTGAGGTAGGCAAAGCAGCTTGGAATGTCCCCAGCCATTAATCAGAAGTCTGAGACATTTTCTTGTTTAACTCCTTCAAGAAGTTGGTTGCAGGCATGATGCTTCCTTCACTCCATTAGAGCTGGTGCAAAGAAATCTGGAATTGGTCAGCTGTTGGTGAACCTGAGACCTTGAATAAACATACACACTTTGTGATTCTTTCCAGCTCCATCCATCCACATGTGTTTTTATCTGAGCATTTCATGCAGTGCTAACTTTGCGATCCAGGCATTTTATGAATGAAATATGAAAAGATTGCTCCCTTTTCCTAAATCTAGCCCTTGAAGTGATGTAGTTGGGTTTCTCACATGAAGCTGGGTGTCGTCTCTCTTTTTATTACAGTATTATACACACCCGTCATGCTGGCCAACCTGCTCACACAGCGACCGTCTGGCAGCCCTCAGACACCTTGTCCACACATTTCACGAACACAATCACCAAGCATATGGCTATAGCCAGAGCATTCTAGAAACATCAGCTCGGGCCAGAAGTAGCTGAGAGAAAATTTATTCTTGCAGATTAAAAACGACTTCAAAAAAAATAATTTTTCAGTATAACATTCGCAAGCTGCCCATGTCTTTACTTTTTTAACTTTCTAATGTACCCCAGAATTTAGTGTGGAAACTATTAATTCCTTTTTCAATTTACTTTTGATTGTAATACATGGAAAATGATCTATACCTTTGTAGGAAATACGTATATTTAAATTTATTAGATTTTATTCTCCATAGGTAGAGAATATAAATCTAAATATATTTACATTTAAAATTATGGCTATAAAGATGAGAATCTGTCCCAAGAAGCCTCATTAATTGCTGTGAAAAATATGAAGCCATAAAACTAATCATCGAACATCAGTACTAACTGAATGACGATATTTCTCAATCCTTAAAATCACACACTCAGCCGAACCTGAAGGTGCCAGAGAATTAAATGATACAGACAGAACACAGAGCATCATTTTGATGTAAAAGGGTGAAGAAATCTTTTTTTGTGATCACCCGTTAGTTTAAAAGCCAGCATTCTACATTTATAAAATCTGTTTTTTTCAACCATGTATTCGTTCTGTGTACACTATTTAGTTTTGTGACATGCAGTCGCTGCCAGCTCGGGAGCACGTGTGCATGTGGGAACTCAGGGGAGCACAGAGGTAGCTGCAGTCCAGTGTGGCTTCGGGTGGGCCACGTTCAAAGCGTGAGGTGCTCATTGTTTTACAAAAGCAGAGAGACCAGCCATGTGATTGGGGCAGACGAAACTTGAAAAGCTGTCTTAGAAGAAGCCTTTTTGTTTTTGTACATTATACTATCAGGGGAACTGTGGCTAGCTACACATACTTCATCCTATATAACAGGCTTTCTACATGTGATCCAGCTCATTGATAAACTCTATAAGATAATTTGATGTCAGCTATTATATGGATCATCCTGGCTGTTCCTCTCTGGGTATACTCAATAAATAGAGGTATTATTCCAAATAGTTTGTCCTGTCTGTTTATATGCATTTTTTTTACACTCTTTTTGGCTAATAAAACTGAACAAAAGATTACATTTAGTATGAGGTGGTCCCAAACCTTAGAAGATTTAAAAGTTAAGCCTGAGGAGACTATAGAAATAAAGACGGACGAATGTTCTCCAAATCTGTTCCCTGGTGACTTTGGCTCAGATGGATGTGATTGAAGAAACTTTATTTCGAGTAACGAATAATTCACAACCCTGAATCACCGCTCTGTATGCAAAGCAGGGATGGGAACCAAATGTCAAAATATGTCCCCAAAAAGAATAATCCCCAAATATAACCCCATTTGCCAAAGTTGATTCCTCGGCTTCAGACAATGCATCATCAACCTCAGACACAGGGGCCGAGCCAAGCGAGCTTCAGTCTCATATGGAAATGTGTCCTGGCCACGGGACTGTGTCATTCTCCTGAACGGGATCACCTGGACCCATCTCTCCGAGGAGGACATTTCAAACAGAGTTAGCTCCTTAAACCTTCTAATTAAAATGAGAAATCCCCAGGCTTCCATGACTCAGCCTCAGGAAAAGATTATTAGGAATTTAATAGGGAAAATATAGCAGCTCAGACCATCTGTGACCCAGTGCTCTGTGAGAATTTAAAGAAAACTAAAGGGAGGCAGTGCACACTCGAATGCACGCTGGAGGAGTACTTTGTAGGAGCTGCCATAAATCAACATAGTTAGAGTGCAGCCTTTTTCAGATTTAATTACTGTTACATAATTATTAGCAAAGCATTCTCCTCTGAAACTGTAAAACTCATTACATCAAAAATCCCCGAGCTCCTGATGGAATTTATGAACTAGTTATTTTCTTTCGAGCTCTGGGAAAATAGTGGAATAGAGTCCAGATTTGTCTCTGGCTTTTTAGAAGCAGAGGGGGATTTTTTTTCCTGCCTCTATTTGGTGTCACGTTAGGAAGTTCCCGCATTGGTTTTCTGTGGACGTGTCTCTCACACATCTCTCTTCTCGCCTCGATACCTGTTTCAATGATTGAGTTTCGTTCTAGTGGTCAAGGAGGTAAATTCTAAGGTACGCTGACAAGAAGCTGGCTGATCTTCAGAGGAGTGAAAGATAAATCATTTTTCAGGGTTTGTGACTTTTTTTTTGAAGGCTCACGTAGGGTCAGAAAAATCACAGCAAGTCATAGGGCTTGTGCCGGAAGGCCCACGGTCAGCTTGGGAGTGACCTGGATGTGATAGGTACTGGATCTGGCCGGGCGGGCGTCTCTTCCCAACACCACAGGCAAGGGCGTGACACTGACAGTCTGACACAGGCCATAGTGGGACTATTTACAATACAAAAACAAGTGGTGAATGCTACCATCAAGGCTTTTCCCCAGCAGAGCTGGTTGTCAAACATTTGCAAGCACAGCACTGTAACTGTGTTCACCAATGACACAAGTGTAAATGCTGCCTCTATTGTCTACACAGCTCTAGACGACATCCTAGGATAGATTTCCCTTCCGAAAACACTAATGTTGATCAAACTTTAGCAAAAATAGGTTTCTTTAAAGTCTGGCTTGGGTTTATTTAAAACCAGGTTAGCCCCTTGCCCGTGGCTAGTTAGCTTCCAAGCCCAGGAGTGGGACGTGCCTTCCGGTGTGGGCCTGCAGCCTCTCTGGGGCTGAGCTCCTTCCTTACCTGCTGAGAACTGCAGCTGCCAGAAAGCGGTTTGCTCTTGTGCCCATACTCAGAATATCCAGCCAGATGTTTTCTGTTGTATTTGCTGGCTCTCCCGGGATTAGCTCTCATCAGAGTGAGAGGAAGATAAAGGCGGCTGAGGCTGAACCAGTCTGCTGCCTTGGACCTGCTCCCTCTGTTGCCACATTATCCAGGGACTGACTCTTCGCCAGCCCTGGGAGACTTTAGACTCTCTCTGGCCATCCCCTAATCCACACGTCCTGCAGCATCTCCTACCCCTCTTGCTGCTCATAACTGCCGTGTAGCCAAAAGAAATGATTCCTTTCCCTGAACACGTCCTGGGCTCTGCTGTGCTATTTTTGTCCAAATAGAAGAAAAGGTGACTAACACTGTTTGCACATTGTTTCAGAGTTCTATTTTGATGTTCGATGCTGTGCATTTTGCACCTCAGATTATCTATGTTTTAAAACAATCTGTCTTTAACTGATAAGAGCTCTCACTGCTTATATTTTTTTATAGCAGCCTGCTATTTAAAAAAAAATTATGAATGTGATCATTTTACAAATCTCTTGGAGAATAATGTACTTAATTTAAGATTTTGTTTTCAGTGTTAATTTAATTCTGTGTTCTCTGGATATGGTTCTTCTGTTTGCTTAGTATTATGTCTTTTTCAGGCTGGAGTTTTTCTGGGATGTTTGGTGACTCTTTGAGGTCTGTTCCTATTACAGATGAGGATCTAATTTAAACAATATCGTTAGGAAGGGTTATTTCCTCAGCTTTGTTGAAACTTCCTGTCTGCCCATCAAGTGGCATTCTGATTAGAAAGCCCTGTTTCTGCTGGCTGGGAGGAGGAAGAGGACTAATGGACAGGGCAGGCTTTCTTTTCCAGTGTACAGGTGATTTTTTGTCTGGTTACAGAGACCTCTTTCTTAGTGATCGTACGTTTGTTAAAAATGCTGCTTGCTTCTCCTGCCCCAGATCAATTGTTACGTCTCTCACGTCAGAATTCTGGAATCAGGGAGCTGTCCAGAATTTAATGCATCGCCAAACATCAAATCCAGAAGTGCACGATTCTGGAACCGCCCTAACTTTTATATCGCCACCTAATTCCTTAACTAGCCAGTCTCTCTGGTCTTTCTACTCCCAGACTCTGCTGCTTCTGAGTTTGGTGCTATTAGAGTTTCTGTTGGGAAAACTCACCTGAACGCAGAAAGTTCTTTCTTTTATTTGAAGCAGTTGCGAGTTTTTCCATTGTATTTTCTCTCGGTTGTATAGTTGAGAAACTTTTCTCTGTTCTCACCTGTGGATGCTCTACTTTCCAGCTTTTGAGTGCTGCTGTGTATTTAACATTTTAACCTCTTCGTGAATTTTAAGGGAATTTTGGGAGAGAGTGCTGGCAACACGTGACCTCAGTCATGTGGAACAGGAAGTCTTCCTTTGTTCTTTTTTAAAGGACTTATTTCTGGCTCAGTTATAACTAACCTGTCACTAAAAACAGAATTCGACTGTAGGACTGTCCACACTTGTGCCCTGTGGCCTGAAAACACGTGTTTAATGAAATAGTATTAATCACATAAAATATTAGGGACCTTTAATTAGGATGTATAGCAGTGGAGCTGCCCATCCAGTCCACATTTTTTAACTTAATATTAATGAAAATGCTACTTTTTATTGAAGCTTATTATGGGGTATGAGGCACTTTAAGAACGATGCAATTCTGGTCTCTTTTTTAATTTTTGAATATGGTTTAAATCATTTCTGTTCATTTCTTTTGTATTTTACTAGAAAATTATTATTTTAAAAAATCCACAAGAGCTGATGGTGTTAATAGTCTCTTAAAGAAATCTTTGTGCAATGAACATCACACATTATTTTCTAGATAATCATTGAGCCTATGGCTGAAAAATTCTGAGCCTTTTGCCTAATGCCAGCATTTATCGTTTCTTTTTCTAAAACATCATTATCATGGGCCCAAAGCTAAGTTTTCAAGTGAAGGAAGGTGTTGTGAAAATAAAGAGGAGAAATGCTAATGTTTTCTTACTACAACTTGCTAGTTTGCAATAGAATTGACTTGGAGCACAAAATTCTTAAATATATTTGTAAATACCAATTATCGTACTTGGGATTCTATACGATGATCATATGAAACATCTATTTTTTATTTTTTTGCCATGACAATTAATCGCTTAGAGATTTATTCTGTTTTCTGTCATTCTTTTCCACATTCTGTCAAGTGGTTGGAAGTGGCTCAGTGTAAATGTAGAATTCACACATCTGACCGAGAGAATAAATACTGTGCTTTAAATTGGTCAGCACAGCAACGCAGCGAAGTCCTAGTGGGTTACAGATGATATCAATCTCTCGCTACACTCGTGACTAATTTAATCTCCTCCTTACCATGTTCTCCCATCAGCCGAACACGGCATGACCTGTCAGAATCTCTGCCACAGTGTGACTGGGCTAGAGATGGAACAATTTGTTCAGCCACACCTAGCTGGCTGCCATCTGACTCCGGTTTTGTAATAATTCACCCAGCCGTGGTTGAAGTTAGTGTTATCAGGATCTAGAAGGAAGGTGTTTGATTAGGAAGTTAGAGCTATCGTGAATTCAGCACTTATTCTGGGTCAGGCACTGGTTTCAGAATTTCACATGCATCATCTCATTTAATCCTCACATCAGCACCGTGAGGCAGGTCCTACTCCCGGGTGAAATATAGGAGTGAGGAAACTGAGGGCCAGAGAGAGTTCATCACCTGCTCAAGACCACACAGGTGGTAAGCGAGGGAGCCAGGATTTGCATCCTTGTAGAGTAAATCTAGAATCTATGTTTATATAACCCCTGGCTTTGTTTTATTGAACTAATTCTGTTCATACACGGACTTGAAAGAAAATAAAGCACATTTCTATTAAACTATCTGTGAGTCAAATATTAGTTTAGTTTATAGTGACTTTTTCCTTCTCTTAATCTGTAAATCCTTAGTGTTCACACCTTCTCATCTGACTTAAAGAATACCTGCTCTATCCCTGTAAATGCTCCGGTTCTGACTTTGCTTTTCGGGACCTTAATCCCATCTGCAAGGCTTGGGACCGCTCACCTTTGCTCAATCTGTTCCAACCCTGGTCCCAGGGGCCGACCTAGGTTGATGGTTCCTGGAGCTTATATGATTGGCATGGGGGTGGACAGGACAGAAGACCTTTAACAAAAAGAATGCAAAATGCAAAATACAAAATTAGGTCCAAAATAAATATTTATGTACAATGAGAAAATAAATCACAACACATTACAGATTATTTTTAAAGCTGGAAAATAATATCAACATTAAGAAATCCAAAAATGTGCACACACACACACATAGATAATATTTTAATAGTTAACTGGTTGACAGCTTAAAAATACTCTTTTCCCCTACACTTTGTGGCTATATAATTGTCAACCATCTCTTCATATAAAAATTTGGTGATATAATTTTCAATGGAGTAGAAAGCTAAGCCAGTCTTCCCTATAGTTGTTTATGATATCACTTTTTTTATCCAAATTTTGTGTGCATGTGTTTACCAATGAATTTAGCAATAAGCAATGAGGATATACTTTCGACACGTTCAGATCAAGGTTTTTGTAATTTCACACTTGCTTTATTGAACATTCTAAAATGTCATTACTCGTGGCAGTAAAAATGGTATCTTTTTAGCTTTGTCAAACGTGTCATCGCATCAAAATAGAGGAGAGATGTAGGGTGCCTTTGTACCTGGGTGTGCTGCCTTCTCAGGTACGTTTCTGACGGGACAGCTTCCATTTGGGCAGACCTGGATAAGACCGGACGTTATACTTACGATTATACATATCTGATAATTGGGGGGCTTTCCCATATCCTTGCTTCTGGCTTATTTTTCCCCCAATTCTCACAGTGCTGAGAACAATAGGACACGCTCTGTGGTAACATGACCTTGGGTGTTGCACCTTCGTTACTCAGGTTAAGGTTGTCAGCACCTTGTAGGACTATCCAAGAAGCCATTCCTGCACCCAGAGAGCCAGCAATATAGTTTGGAATGACAGAGAACCCCATACCCCTGAAATAAATATATCTCCAAGTCAGTTTCCCTCAGCCAGGTCTAAAAGTTTCATCTGTGAGAGTGGCCATACGAGAGAGAGAAAGGCAGAGGTGCAGAGGGCCAGAGGCAGACGCCCGCCTTGAGTCTTCGGACTCATCCTGGCCCCAGCTCCAGGTGTCTGGGGCCCCGAGTTCCCTTCCCAAAGGGCTTGGAACCTGCTTCTTGGGCTGCCGAGCTACTGGCTCAGTCCTCACAGTGTGGACCATGCTTACTCAGGCTCAAGTGATGGCCAAGCAGAGTCAGGGGTCGGAAGAAAAGGGGGACAGGCTAGTACCTGGGAGCTGGTTTCCCCACACAGCCAGGGGCCAGGGAGAAGTTCCAAGGGGTTGGGTTGCTCCCAGTTTGAACTAGGGCTTCCCATTCACGACACAGGCATATCTGTCAAGAGAGGAGGCTAGGACAAAATTTATTTAACGGTCAGCTAGATTTATAACCTGGATGTCGTAAGATGAATGTGCAATACTTGTCTTACCAGAACTAATGTGAAAAATCTGTCAAATGTTAAAACAAGCCTAATGTGAACACCCAGTTTAGGAACTCTGTTTGGTGTGTCAAGAAAGTACACAAGGACATCTGTCTGCTAAACATCTGTGGACTCTGCGAAGGAGAGTCCAAGGGACCTCAGCAGTAGCATTGAAGATTCCCGAGCTCCCCAAGCCTGTGGGACGGGGGAGGCACCACCGATGCCGCCCCGGCTCCTGGAGAATGCACCCGGTATAGCAGAACACTACCGGGGGGCCCGAGCAAGTAGAAGCACAGCTCATTGCTCATGGTGATAGCTGAACTGTCACCATGGCTAAGATGATAAACCCCAGACCCCGAATGCTGCTCCTGCGGAATGGGACCAACCACAGAGATGTCACAGAGTAAGGCCACCTTCAGTTGGTGGTTGAGCAATCCATCTGCTCATGGTCACATGACCAGAAGCCATAATATTAGTAAAAAGATATCATTTTCAGATGAAAGAGAATGATTCTCTTAGGGAAAAGAGGAGCAGTAACACTAAGCAGAGCAACGAGTTTTTATTACACAGCTACTTCAAATGCTGAGCGCTGTTACTTGTGTTATATAACACTTAGAGGATGATAGATACAGTTAGGATGTATTATTAAGACTATAAGCATGTAAACAGCCACACAACCTTCCTTGCACTATTCTTCAACTGTTGTCAAGCACCTGCCATCAGTCCCCTCTTACTTTGACCTTGATTCTGAGCCCTACACAGGCTGGGACAGAGGCAGGTGGACAGAGGCAGAGGCATGCTAAGAGGTGGCCCTGAACATCTGGGTTGTAGGACAATCAGGACGGCAATCCTTGGTGATGATGGGAACCGCCACCTTTGGTCTTGTCTCTCTCCCTCGTCTGTTCTCCAGGGCTCTGCTCTACCGAGCCACACACCCCATCTCCCTGTGAAAGAGGAACGGGGCTCAGCTTTCCGATGCACGTGGTCTGCTGCCCCACATTGCTCAGGAAGAGCTGGAGGGGAGAGAGCAGAGCTCCGCCAGGGCTCCACAGTGCGACTCCCTCCTAATGATCCTTTTCCAATCAGAAGGGAGTCATTTTCCTCCACCTCATTATTTCCCTGCCTAGCTTTCTGCCCTTTGAAGCTGAGTCTTTTTCTTCCATTAAAAAGCAACTAGGAAAGTGTACTCCCTAGTACTTTGTACTAAGCCTGTAGTCTGAGAGCCTGACCTCTGACCAACCTTTCGGCACAAGGGATTTCTTAAAGGGGCTCTGCCTGCTTTTTCTGAACGTATGAAAAGACATCAAAAGAGATTCGACTTCCTTCTGGGATACCCCTGGAGAGAATAACACACGTGAAATGCAGTTATTTTTTTTTATTCAGGGGGTGGGGTGCCATTTTGCACTAAATATCAGAGTCCACATGGTGACCTGAATACCTGATATTCAGAAAACAGGCAAGAAATTAGCATTTCATACGGATACTAAACACAAATCCCACTCGTTTCTTTCTTCGACACCAGGAACAGCACTTGATAAATGCATAGGGTACTTTCTGGGTATGACATAAATGAATTCAGGTCAACAAACATTTATTGAGCACCTGCTGTGTGCAGGACACTGTGGTGCGTGCTGTACTGGCTGCTGTGTGAGCCAACAACATGACCGAGCTTTACAGTTTGGTAGAGCTTATGGTTTCATGTGGGCAACTACAGCACTATTGAAGTTCATAAAGTAAATAAACATACTACAAGCAGATGGAGGAGTAAATACCCCGGAAAGTCAAGAGAGAGATGAGCAATGCTTGTTCACATTGGGGAGGACACAGGGAATCTGGGATTCAAATATTCTTTCTCATATTCCTTTTCTTCTAAGGTTTTCTTAAGTAATGTCTTTTTCCAGCACCAACAATAAGTCACCAGAACCTCCCAATGGCTCTACAGGTATCCTACCGGGGTAGACCATTTCCCATGTTTGGGGGCCTATATTCAAACTAATAGGTAGATTTACCGTCTGCAAACATTTCATGTTCTTAGGCTTGTAGTAAAACTTTCAAAGAAATGTATTCAATCCTTAAAAGTAATAAAACACAAATAATATGGTACAGTGTTTCTAGGAAATATACAAGCCATACCTCTCTCATCCTTAAAGCAAAATTTTGCCATTCCTTTATTAAAACGAGTAAATTTAGACAATACCAAGACATTTTGAACAATGCTATGGAAGGGCTGTAGAACTGGTTTTGAAAAGAGTTGGATCGAATTTAAATTCTGCCACTTGCTATAACAGTGTGAGTTTGGGTGAGTCACCTAACTTCTCAGATATGCTTTTCCATATCTGAGACTAGACATTTATTTGTTATAAGATGTCAAGAGGGTGTGTGTGTGTGTGTGTGTGTGTTTGTGTGTGTGTGTGTGTGTGATAATCCATGTAAAAACAACATTTAAAGGTGTCATTTACATGGAAGGTATCATTATTACAAGCGTTGAAATAAACTCTTGGGTCTAGTTTAGTCCTTTTCTCACTATTCGTTAACTGCTATAAGTATTAGATTTCTAATTTTTCTTCACTGAAATTTAGAGAATGATTCTTTTCTAATAACTCGACTTTTTGACCCTAAAACACGGCAGACTTGCCCAGAGCTGCGCGTCTCCATCTCAGTTTGAGAAGAGAAGCCTTCCGGGCTCGTTTTCCTCACCCAGCCTTGCTCCCTTCTCTCAGGAGGGCATTGCTGTCTGGTACGAATCAGCCAAGGCTTTTATAGCCTTCCCGTGCTCTCATCTCTCGTCTTCCTTCCCCCTCCATCAACCGCCCTTCCTGTATGTATAACGGAAGCAGCAAGGCACAATTGCTAAATCGCTAAATCTCTGTGACTAATCTTTTCCCAAATGATGGCTTTCCTTTGCCAGTTTAACTTCCGGAAGCGGCAGTAAAAAAGAATCTGGCAAGACGTACAGAGGGAAATGTGGTGCGTTAACCACAGACTTCATCGTGATCGACGAAAAGGTCTTTTCCAGGACAAATTCTAGAAGAAGAGTGGTTTGAGGGTGTAGTCCATGCAACCAACCTTCACGGTGGAAACGGCGAAGGAAGAAAAGCAGTTGCCACCACAAAACACAGTGAGGGACTCCAAGGCCACAGTGTAGGAAATGCAAGTTCCCATGAAAACTAAACACTGTAGGAAAACACAGGTGAGAGGCACGTTTTCTATTCTTTAAGTTTATTGTTCTCTTTTAGGCCTGAGACGCGAGGTGCAATTATTATTGCATTTATTTCTCCTCTAGAATGGTGCAAGATGTGTACCTCATTTCATTAGGGAACTTTGAATGGGGGCGTGGAATCCAGCTATGAAACACAAACTATGCATTATTCTGGGCTCAGACTCAGAATAATTTTTTTTAATCTCAACTTTCTTGAATAAATCACATTGGTGTGTGTGTGTGTGTGTCTGTGTGTGTTTGTGTGTTTCTGCCCCTCCTTCATCTTCTAAGGAGAAACAGTGAAAAGGAGAAGAAATTGGAGACCAGAAAACATAGGGGAGTCTGGGCTAGTATTGGAGTTTGGGTGCTTTTTGTTTTTCTCTATCACTAAATCTCTCATGTAATTATAAGCCTATAGATTCAAAAATGTATTTATTTAATATGGTAGAAATAGGAAATCAACCAAAACTTTAACTCTATACTTTGAAAACCAATGCCTCACACTTTGCTTGGGCCAAGCGCTCTCTAACATGCTGGACCATGCCATCAATGATTGAACGGAGTGACCAGAGACCCCAAATTGAAGCCATGTGGAAACTTCCTGTGCATATTAAATTGCGTGTAGCAATGTTAACAGCATCTTGATTTGTGGCTGTCGGTAATAAATGAATCATATTAATTTTGTAGCTGCTAATTTCTCCAGAATTACTTTTTAATAACCAAGCATCGTGTTCGCTGGTAAGACTTAACTACATTTAGGAACAAATCTGTAGACTTTTAAGTAACGCTAGATTATCATTTCAAAAGCTTAAGAGTTCATTTGCTGTTTCCCCTAAAACCACGTTTTTGAGAGAGAATAGTTTTGCTCAAACTGGATAACTCCGTTGACAAACAGTGGGCGTGTTGTCATCCATCAGCAGTCATCACCCTACCATAGTCAGGAGGGAATGGAATTGCTACAAGTATTTTTTTCGCCCTGTGTTGTAGGTGATTTGTCTTTATCACATAACTGATCATTTTCTCTCCCCTGTCGAATCGAAAACAATCGTGCTTTCATGTCAGTGCAAAACTTTGAAATTGTTTACTTTAGGGGAGAGCATGGCTGCTGGAGGCAGACTCCCCTGGCTTGAACTTTCATCCCACTGCTTATTGTGGCCCTGGGCTAGTGTTTGTGCCTCAGTTTCCAGAGGGAGCTGAAAATAGTAGGTATCCCACAGGTTGTTAGGAAGATTAAATGAGAAAGTACACGTGAGGTGCTTAGGCGACTAAGCTACTGCGTTCCTCCATAGCAGAAGAGATTCATGGGGAGTTGTTAGGCTGCTGGTCAGGCCTATAAGGGTCACATTCCAAATCTACCGCTTCTCGCTCTTGGACAATAAATGAGTTCGGGCAAGTTGCCTCACTGCTCCGAACCCCAACCTTTGTCTGTGAAGTGGAATTCTCATAGCAAACCCGCCTCCCCACATTGTTGGGACAAACACACGCAATGAAATAAGAAGGATGACCTAGTGCGGGGCAGGCACTACTTTCAATGCATATTAATTAGTATTCATTTCCTTTCTCTTCCATGGGGAGTGGCTTCATCTCTATTATTTGGGGTGGGGGTGGGGGTCACAGCTAAATCAGATGGCCAATCTCTCCCCCTCCCCCATGTCTTCTTAGGCTCCATGTAGTAGGAGACTTCGAACCACAGGAATTAGTAGTATAAGAAAAATCTGCAGTCAAAAAAATAATATAAGAATTGTTTACATGTGACTTTTAAGATATATTATATTGACTCCAACTTTTTTCCTAATTATATTTGATATAGGATAATATTAAAATTTGTCAGCCTTCCCCGAATAAGCAATGAAAGGAGATAGAAACGAGAAAACTAGCTTATGCTGTGTGATTTGCATATAACATCTAATTCAATCTTTCCCTGTTTTTAAAGGGTAGCACCTTTTTCATTTTTTATCCTCCACACCTAGTGCAGTGTCTGAATAATAGCAGTTGAGTGATAGAGCTGGGTAGGATGGGTGTCTCGGTCCCTAACCCCTCCCCTGTTCTCCACCAGGAACAGAAACATTTCCATGTGTATACTAACTTCTAAAATATTATTTGAACAAAGTGTCCTGGTACTTTAAAAAAAATAGGTGAAAATCAATGATATAATGAAATGGGATATCAGGTTGGAAAGTGAACTAGAGATCTCAGACACCAGGCTTTGGGTGCCTACTAAGGGATGAAATTCTGAAGCTTGGCTTTGTCCAGCTATGTCCATTAGCACTGTGCCCAGGGACAAGTGATATGATTTTGGAAGTTCTGTTTCTTGTAAAATAAGGATCATAAGAATTATTACCTCAGGATAAACTGCTTAGGATTAAACAGGTGAATAGGTGGAAAATGTAAATTCTAAAGCACTATGTGATGTCAACAGTTGTGTTTAGTTTTTATATGAAGGATTTAGATGAATGAAAAATTGAAATGCATTTTATCATTTATCACATAGAAAATGAGAACTATGAAAGGCATTACTCCAAGGGACTAGCATGTTGCAGTAGTTTAGGAAGATGAATTTGGCATCGGGAAATGGGCTGGGAGGGGGCAGAGTGGGACGGGAGCCATTAGCCTGGAGACCACTGAGAAGGGACAGAACTTGGAGACTAACTTGAAAGGGTAATGGCCGGAAAGGGGAGAGAATATGAGAAATATTTAATATTAGTTTTCCTACAAAATGCTACGTATACTCATTAACTCATTTAATCAAAAAGGTTCGTAGAGTTTATCCACGAGAAGGGGCAGGAATGTTCTGGATAAGGATGGCAGGAGGGGGCAGTGTTTTGGAGAGGGTTTCATGATGGACATGTTGAGGTTTAGAGGACAATGGGCTCTCCGAGTGATGATGTCTGGTGGGCCTAAGTACAGACCAGAGAGTCCTCATGTAGAGGAGACGGGAGAGGCAGAAGTGGGACCTAGAAGACAATGAAGGGAGCTTCAGAAGGCTGAGTCCTGAGGAGAGCTGAGAGGAGGAAGGCGAGCTGGTAAAGGGGACAGAAAAAGAGAGTAAGCAAAACGTGAAGAGACGCACAGCAGCTTGCGAGGGCCGGGCAGCCAGGGAGAGGGCAAAGGGAATGAGGACTGAAGAACGATCATTGGACTTCAGTAGCTTGTGTCACTTCTTATGACCCTTATTTACCAGAAACTGAGAATCTGCAAATTCACGTTACTTGCTCATGTCACAAAGCTAATGGATGTAGCTGGACAACGTTGGGCCCTCAGACCGACATCCTTGGTGATCATCTACATCCCCTTAGCTGGCACCCAGGATCACATGACACCTCTAGCCAACTTTTCCAACTTGATGTCCCAATTCTTTTTATCAGTGATTTTTACGCACTTAAAAACAAACAAACAAAACACCACTATGCTTTGTTTAAATTATATCTTAAGGCTTAGAGTAAATAAAACATGTGAAACCTCAGTGAAAGGGTGGAGGTGGAGGGCAGACTATAGCAGATCAAGGAGAGAGGGTGCTAGGAAGGTGAGACATTCTGTGTCAAGTACTTACTAAAGAACGTTGACTAGGAAGGAAAAAAGAACAAGAGGCAAGGCGAGTCTTGAGGATGAAGAAAGATGTTTTGCTGTTGTCTGTGTTGGTCCTCCAGTTTGGGAAGGAAGTCTTAGATCTCTAGTTTGGTCTTTGCCTAGGTTAGCGTGTGTTACATAGTTTAGTATGAGAGTACAGAGTACAGATCCCCCTGTTCCTATGTCCCTGGTACATAACTTAAAGGAAGGACTTGAATCTCTTCCTAATTTGAGTTTCCACTGGGAATCTGACAAAGAAGTAGGGCTCCTGCCGGGATGGAGGGTACCCTGCAAATGGGGAAATCAGATGCAGCGAGGCCAGCTCAGAAACAGGACCCAAGAAAAGACGCGCGGCGGAGGCTGTGAGCACTGCATGAGGTGATGCTTGAACCTGCCATTACCCCGCTCTCTGGGGTGGCTGGGGGCCCTGGGACCAAGAAGGCTGAGCCGTTAAAGTGCAAGACCCTTGTCAGGAGCCCAAGCACTCAGCCATCTCTTTGAAGTAAGAACGTGTTTTTTCCTTATAGTCCAGAGACCCAGAGAAAGATGAGGAGAGAGCGAGAAGGCAGTTTCATGAGTATTCATCTCCCGCAGGATGATGAAGGTCAAGGGCGAGTCAGTGCTACCAGGTGGGCTCCTGGAGTAGAACATCAGCCACACAGTACTTTGTCGGAGGTGGCATCAGCATGAGCACCCTTGGCATGGGGATATGACTGGGAAAAAGCACAGGTGGCCCCAGGAATGGTGGATAAAACCGGCTCCTTCCATGGCTTCATGACACAGAAAGAAATGTATGTCCTGAGGTCATATCTTTTGCAGGTAGGGACAGAGGACTAGACTTAAAAACAACCCTTATTTAGAATCCACAAGCTGGGGAAGCCTAAGACCACTGAGCAACACAAACGTATGTAGCCAATGGGGAAAGAGATCGTAGAAAGAGGAGAAAGAGAACTTGGAGGAAGTATAAGATCTCAGAGAGGAGAGGAAAGAATTGGTAGACAGCCGAGTTAAAGGCATTGGTCTTGGAGAGAGCTTAGCAAAGCTGGCCACACACCACTGGGAAGGTAAAATGTATATGAGGATGGGGCTCACTGTATTGAAACGAAAATGAGCTGAGGCGAGCTCTTGTCTGGCAGACTGGACCTTCTGAGTATGGCAGGTGATACCTTCACGGGCAGAAGGCGAGTGTCACGCTGGAAGGCAGGGGCAGTGACACGTTGGGAGGCAAAGATCACGATGGTTCAAGGCGTCCCTGGGAGGGACTGTCCTGCAGCAATGGTCCCGCTGAGGTGTGGTGTGCAGCGTGTCCCACGGGCACACAGAAGGAAGGTGTGGTGTGCAGCGTGTCCCACGGGCACACAGAAGGAAGGTGTGGTGTGCAGCGTGTCCCACGGGCACACAGAAGGAAGGTGTGGTGTGCAGCGTGTCCCACGGGCACACAGAAGGAAGACGTGCTCCAGAGCAGCCTTCACCACCGGAACCGCCATTAGGGATTTTAAAACAATGAAGAAATTTCCTGAGAATCTATGGCGTGCAAGGCAGTGTGCCAAGGTAGTCCACAGGCTGGGTAAGATGGGGTCCAAGCTCTTGAGGACCCGGAGCCCACAAGGGGAGGAGGCATGGCGGAAATGGCTAGATGCCCAACCGCTATCTGTCTTCTCCTTCTCCTTTACTTCCTGGACCTGATTTTATTCCAGGTAGTAATATGCTCTGATAAAAAAGAATCTGTTTTCCAACTTCTCTTCAATCTAGAGGTAGTCAGTGAGATATAAGTAGAAGTCACTGGACGAGGCTCCAATAAGTATTTTCCAAAGGGGTCTGAGCAGGTGGATGGAACACCCCTTTGCCATCTTCTTTTCTTTTTCTTAATTACAAATGAGGATGCAATGGCTGGAACATCAGCAACCCTCTGGGGCTATGAGGTGAATTTGAGAGTGGAAGTCTCACACTAAGGTTAGTGGAGTAGAAAAGAGAAGGAGCCTAGGCCTCTGGTGTCTCTGAACAGCCACACAAGTCCTATACTTCCTACCACCTTTTTTTTTTCTTTACTATATAAGAAAGAACTACATCTTTATATTGTTGAGGTCAATTACATAGAATATAATACATTCTATTCCTATTTTTTTTTAAAAAAAGGAAAGACAAACATTTGAGAAGTTAAATATAAGATTCATGTAATTCAGCTCAAAAGAAGGATGTCTAATCAGTTTGAAAGACAATCATAATCAAAAGGGCTCAGAAGAGAGAAAGACCTTTCACCTTTCCTGCTGGAGGCGAGGGGAGCACGAGGTCGGGCAGAGAGCAAGGAGCTAAGGTATCTGACCTCCAGCCTTTTGGGCTCCTCAGACAATCTCAGGGAGTCTGCAGGAAACGGGGTCCATGGTGAGGCAGGGCTTTGCCCCAAATCTGACTCCACACCCTTCTGATCCTCAACTGCTCTCTCTACTGTACTGTTTCCCCTGCAATGACACCTTAAAAGTAAGATTCTGCAATGCGTGGCATCCCAGACGTTGGTGTATGAATGAAAAGGTGTGTGATTTCTCAGGGTTGCAGTCCACAGGGCAGAGGGCGGGCCCCACTGAGGAAGGCAGGTAGCGCCCTGCCCTCGGGGAGTTGAGTGTAGAGGAGGTCAGCTCCGTGATGCCCACGCCCGGGGTCGTCAGTGAGATCTGAAGGATGATTAAGCCCCAGAAATCAGTCCCACGCACCCTACGCACACACAACATAGCCTCTTGGATTCCATCAGCCCAGTGAGGAGAAGGCACGCATCAGATCTGTGCGTCCAAACATGGAAGAAATTCCATCCTCTCTAGGGTCTCTGTGCCCGAAAACCCCATTCTTTTGCTTGAGTTCCCCACTGCGAACAAACTCTGAGACGAGGCGCGCCTGAACGGTTGCCCCTTCCCCAGACGTTCAGCCAGCTGCGTTTCTTCTTAGCTGTCTCGTGACGCCAGAAGGGAGCCGGAGGATGTGTCTCTTGTTGCAGTCTCTAGTTCCAGCATGAATCTGTGACCCCGGAAAGCCCATGCGGGGTTTCCCAGGCTGTCTGGACCAGCAAGACTCTGAGCAGGCGCGATGCGGCTCTCGGTCAGGCCACGCGGGTCACCTTGAAGCACGCGTGGGGGGTGGGGAGGGGCGGGAGACCACACCTATTCTGCTAGTGACTAAAAAGAACTGACTTAAATAAATTTTTTTTTTTTTTTTTTTTTTTTTTACATATTCTTCCACTTCCAGATGCGTCCTGGCCTTCCTGCTCTTTGCTCAGAAGGGGTAAGCAGTGGTGAGACTCTTAGTGTCTGAGGCGTCTTAAAGAGGCCCAGCAACCCTGGACCCAGGCCCAGGAAGGGCAGGCTTTGTGCAGGTCTGCGAGGAAGCAACCCCGACTCACCCCTGCGTCCGAGACAGGCAGGGGACAGTCGCCTCCCTAGCTCGGGCAGACTTCTCTCCACCCCTAGAGGGCACACCTCCACCTGGTCCCACAACCCCTTTGCCCCCGCCCTCGTGGGATTCGCCTGAACAGGTGCTGGCACCCCCGCCTAAAGGGCGCGTTTGTCACCCGCTTCATCGTGGGCCAGGAGCTGGTTCGCACCTTTGCTCCTCTGAGCACCGCTGCGGTGCGCGCCCAGGGCCCCGGCGATGCTGTGGGGGAGCTGAAGGGACCTCGCTCCCTGGAGAAAGGGGCGCAGGCCTCCCGCAAGCCACAGCAGGACCAGGAATGGGGCACCTCTCAGCGGAATTTGGGCAAACTGGAGCTGCCGCCGCCGCCTCCGCGTCTGCGTTGCGGCGGGCGGGGAGGATGAAGGGCCCATCGACCCCTCTGTCCTGCCACTAGGGGCCTCGCCCTGAAGGGGTCGCTTTCCCCCAGGATCGGGGCGAGGGCTCTGGAGCCAGCACATTCCCCACACGGCGCAGACCCCTTCTCGGTCCCGGGGAGGTCAGTGCGCCTGCTGGGCGCAGCCCCCGGCGCCCCAGAGCGCCCGCTGCGGGCGGGACGCGGGCGGTGCAGGCCGTGGCCCTGTGGCCCTGTGCCCCGGTGACAACTGCGCGCGGGGAGGGCCTCCTCGCCCTCCCGAGTCGCCCGCGAGGAGCCGTCGAGCCTGCACCGCCCCGAGCGCGGGCGGCGGAGCGCACGAGTGGGCAGCGGTCGCGGGTCCAGCTTGCGCGCGCGGGCTCCCTGCCCAGCCTCAGCCAGACCCGGCCCCCTCCTGCCACCGCGGCACCCACCTCCGCAGCACCCCCACCCCCTCGGCCTCTGCAGCTGTTCCCTCTGCTCCCCCGGGGAGGCAAACCTGCGCACGAGGGCATCTGCCGGGAGGTCGTGGCCACCTCGGTTTTTTACTCGGGACGGGGCTCAGGGCTGCTGACCAGGGCGAGCTCCCCAGGCGCTGGGCACGTAGGTTTTTGGTGGCCTTTTGCCGGGAAACTTTTAATCACACAGAATTTAGCCTCTAATCGGCCAGACTTACTTATTTAAATCGGCAGAGTCAAACCTTCCCTTTTTAACATGTTTGCTGGACATTTGCCACCGAATTTCGACTCGAGCTGAAGGTTACCAGGATTTATTATTGTTTCCTGAGGATGTGGAACCCTCACGGGCTGCTCACCGTTCATTTAAGACCCTTAAAAAAATAATAATAATTCTTACAAGCGCTTTGGCTGTTTTGTTTAAGAAATTTGTTTTATCTCCTTCGGTTTAGAAATCCAGAAATATTTCTGAAATGGGGAGGAGGGCGTTTTGGAGACAGAAAGCAGCTGTGTACCAGGAAATAATAAGTATCATGCAAAAATATCACAGCTCATAGATGTCCTTGAGGAGTGTAAACATCTATGTTTAATTGCTTTAAAAACGTGGGGTGGGAAAAACAATTATACATTGTGATAATAAACCTATACAGGTAATTTCTGAACAATACAAAACCAGCGCTGAAATTTTTGTCTTTGTAATTGAAATAATGGTTCCAAAATTATGACACCACCTACCCAAATATCACGCAGGTTGCCCCGTCTGCAAATACTTGAAGACTAGTTACCCATGGAACGCATTTGGGGCTGTCCTTCATAAAAAGAAAATTGCATAGCTTTTTATATTGTTGCACCTCCTCAAATGCACCTTCCCAGAGCATTGCCAGCTTAGTGTGATTCCTGATATTGTAAATTTCCAAATTTCCAGAGATACATTCATATATATAATTCCTAATCATTATAAACACATCATTTTATTCATCTGATTTTAACAACATGCATTTTTATCATTACTGTACAGCTGAACTAGACATGGAGTGATGCTGTGTGCATGTCCTTATTCAACAGTATAATCTTAGACACCTCGTTCAAACAAATCGAGCGAATGTAAAAGAAAACAAGAGAAAGAAACATCCTTCCAGGAGAATCAGAATCACAGTGCTTTACAGACAACAAGGAAAGGAAAAAAGTTCTCATACGAAAAGAGGTTTATTATTACATAGAAAATTCTCACAATAGTTGAAACACACTTCAGGAACTAGTAAACACCTTTAGATAGAGTTGTGCCAATTACTCAGCCCACAAGCACCTGCTTTGTCTTAATTAGACGGGGAGAGGTGAATGACCACTGTTTATTTTCATTTTCCTCATTAATTATGAAAAACTGCGTTTAACTCATCTTGCATGGTGAGAGATTGGCCGCGCAGATGTAAGTCGTAAGGGAAGTGGCTGTCGGTGGGCAACCTGAACATGGCACCCTGCCCAAGGGGACCCCTGGGTGGCACTGCACAGTAATGCATGCCGTAATTGTAATTTTTGCCATAGTCCAAGGTTTCTTCTTGCTTCAGGGAAAATATCCCATTATAGTTAATTGGGGGAGGACTTAAGGGACCTTCAAACTGAGGGCTGGCACACTCAGGGGACGTGCTTTCATAGAAGGATTCATATGCACTGCAATAATTGTAGGGTTTCATGGACTTGGAATTATCAAGAGTCCCATGCCCTGGGGGAGTGGTGAGCTCAGGGCTGTGGTAGGGTGGGTAGAAAGTAGAGTAGGGTGACCTCGTGTGATGCGCGGCCTCCCCACCCTGCCCCATCAGGAAACTCCTGGCGTTGAGCTGCAAGCAGCCGGCCACCAAGTTTGTGGTGGGCTGGGAAAGACCCTTGCATAAGTTTTGGACGAACGTGAGCAGATCAGGTCTCTTGCCGATTCTCAGAATTTCAGAAAGTGCCCAGATGTAGTTTTTGGCCAGTCGTAAAGTTTCTATTTTGGACAGTTTTTGGGTTTTGGAATAACAAGGGACCACTTTTCTTAAATTGTCCAGAGCATCGTTGAGGCCGTGCATCCTGTTCCTCTCCCGAGCGTTAGCTTCCTGTCTCCTGAACTTGACCCTCTCCAGACGGAGCTTGGTGGTCTTTTTTTTCCTAAGACCCCTCCTCCTGGGCAACCCATTTTCATCTTCCTCTTCCCTGTCTTCCTCCTCCTCCTCTTTCTCAGTGTCTTCTCCAGGGGTCCTTTTGACGCTCTTGCCTCGAAGGACGATCTGTTTGGAAAAGCTTTCCGGTTTCTTAATTTGCTTCTGGTCCTCACATTCTCTAGAAAACTTTCTGCACATCTGGGATTCTGGCATTACAACAGACTCATCAAACGGTAGTGTTAACATGGTTCTCTAATCTTAAATTACCTGAAAAAACGCCAGCACAATATTTAAAGTGTTTTCATTTTGGAAGTTGATACACTGAAAACATATTGAATGACTTAATCATAAAAATACAAGAACACGTGAAAAAGACTGGTTCCGGGACTAAGGTTTTTTTTTCACATTAAATATGATTTTTGAGTTTGGGAAGACTAGTAATTATAACAAACATTGACACATGCAATAGTATTAATTTATACAGGGAAATTATCCAAAGAAAATAAATCATGAAGCATTTATTGTAATACCACCACCGTCTCCATTTCTCTTTGATTTTTTTTTTTACTGGTTTTTAAATAAATACACAAAAAGAACCGTTGGATTCAAGCAAATGCAAAACATGATAAGCAATGCAGAATTTCATTAGTTCCAATTCTCCTGAGTAGAAAACGAGAAGAGACACCAGTTTTTAAAATAAAAAGTGTTATCTCTCCATTAGCTGACAAATTTGTGTTGCTTTGAAAAAAAAAAAAGCCTTAACTTTATTTGCTGTATTGTGTAACTGTGGATTTAGATAAGTGGCTGTTGGAATATACACATTTAAAGAAAAATTAATCAGAGCCAATTTTAAAACTGATTTCTTTCTGATCAGTAAAGAAAAATGTAAACGAGCACTATTTTCCCAGCTTTTCCTACACACACACACACACACACACACACACACACACACACACACACACACACACACAAAAGAGGTAGAGGAAGATTAGGCTAATTTGGAACAAGCTCCATAAATAAATTTAAAAAATAAAAATCACTGACATTTTTTGTAAATCAAAAGAAATGTTGAGACTGCTTGTACATTGACATTTTTTTTTCCTACATGTAATTGTCTGTTTACTGCTGTTCAAATTATCCTGGACAAAAAACACTCTCAGAGTGTTTTTGTTCTACGAGCCACAGAAGTCTCCCTCCAGCTAATATCTGACAGGAACGGTCCAAGGATTCTGACTGCAATTGTGCACGTGTGTTCAGAATCCCGAATGAAAGGGAAAAATAATTTGTGTTTCAAATGCAATTTTGGCTTTCGTTTGGTGAAGCAGCAAGTATTTTCAGCTAAAGTCTTCAAACAAATAAGCACATTAAAACAGAGACTTTTCAATTTAATAATCTCCAGCCCCCTGACACACACACACACACACACACACACACACACATACACACACACAAACTCTTAGTAATGTCCACATACTTGCAGTGTTACATAATAGCAGTGAAAGTATGTGATAATTGCATCATAAGAATGAAATATGATAAGAAGTTATAGATGGCAAAGAGCATATAAATACTATAAGACAGTGACACTGTATCTTTAAACACTTGCATGCAAAGCCAGTATCAATTGAAGTATATCTTTATTTATATTACCTTAGGTTTTAATTTCATTCAATAATCAGTTTTCATTTTGGATCTTCCAAATCTTTTCAGGCTGAGTGTCGCATCGTCTCCTGGAGTCTCTAGATCTGTGTATATCTGCACTATCTCATTGATCTCTAAAAAGTGACATTGATGCCAACTGCCAGAGCTGGTACCCATGCCATCTGCTAGTGACGTCACAGGGCAGAGAGAATCATGTGATCCTCTCTCTTGGGACCTTCATTCTGCACTGATCATCTGGCATCCCTGTAAGTGGGTACCAGCATTCATGCATCAACACAGAAGGTTAGACTGATAGGAAAAAAATCTGCACCAGCATTTCACATACAGTAGGTGTGTTTCTCCCCGAGCTGCTCCGGCTTCACGGGCAATCTGTAGGAAGAGCTGTGTTAGTGTTCAGTTTTTGCCCTGCAACTATTAGGTAGTCGTTAATATTCCATTCAGTTGCAAGGTGGGCTTTTGTGTGAGCGAGAGGTTTTTGTTGTTGTTGATGATGATGTTTTGTGAAGATCACCATCCCATTTGTGCACCTGGGTACCCAGGGAAAGAAAGCCGTGAGAAGCAGCTGAAATCAGGAAAATGGTCTTGAGATGCTTAACCAAACTAAGATTTGTGTAAGCGAACAGGGATTAACAAAGGTCTCCTTATTTCCTTGTTTTGTTTCATGGCATGTAACTTACCAGTGTGTTTCTGTGTGTTCTCTTAGTAACATGTAAGACTTCTGTACTTCTAAGGAATTTGGAATTAAAAAAAAACATTTCTCTTCCTGGGATCTGTGAAAGACATCCTCGGATGCTTCTCTTCCTACACTTGCTGGTATCTTTCAATAACTTTTGGGAGAAATTCTTTATATGTGTGTGTAAAATGCAGAGACAATTTTGAGTCCACTGTGAATGATTTCCAACTACCTTCCTGCGTCTTCTACCGAAAGTCACAACTTTATTCTTTTATTGTCCCCATCTCTTCCCAGTGCTAACTTGCTTGTTCCTTCTCATTTCATTTCAGACACAATAAACATAAAAATTATCACTTAGGTTTTCGTCTTTCTCTCCCTGGCATGCTGCTGAGTATTTTAATCAAAGATTAGCTTTCCTGCTTTTTGGAGCTTACAGATTCTTTTTTTCTTTCTCCTACAGATCTTCTCATATTTTTTCCCCTTTAGACCTACTTCAATTTAAATATCATCTCATGTGTATATCAGTGTCTAATTGTTTTTTCTTGTCAGATTTATTGCATATTTCTCTTTTTTCCTCCACTCCCCCTTTTTGGTTTCTTAACAAAAGCAGGATAGAAACAGTTAAGCAAAGCTGGCAAAGCTTTATACATAAAATGAACTGTGAAACCAGAGACAAACTCCACCTTTCTCTCCATTTCTCTATTTCCCTGCCACCATCCTGTCTACCCCCTCCCCCAAAAAAGGATGTCTTATTTCAGGACTGTCAGTAAAGCAAAAAAGTGCACTTAAAAAAAGTTGAAAAATAGACCAACACAACCTTTGTTGTTTGACAACAGAGTAATCTCTTTCTATAAAGTGAGGCAGTATGCTTTTGGTATTAAAGTAATCCCTGGCAGAGTTGTAATTGTTGAATCTGTGTTAGCATTCCCCTTATAAATCCCAATTTTGAAAGGTTTAGAATTCTGCTGCTTTAACGCACTTTGGTTCCAAATTGGCATTTGGGATTTCACACTAAATTCAGTTTTGCTCCTATCAGACCCCACTCATTTTTGTCCTTCTCAGAGTTACTCAACTTTGCTTGGACAGTTCTGGAAAAAATGAGGAAGTTAGCGAAAAGGAGAATCATGATAGATAAAAGAGGCTAATTTTATTCTCTTGGTGGTCCAGTAAAAAAAAAAAATGCAAATTTACAATAAAAATAAGGCTATATGTTCAGAACTTAAAATAAATAGGTTGGCCTGGCTCATGTTTTCAAAAAAAATATCAGACATACCAAGGCATTTTAAAATGTGTTGCTTAGAGGAATATTACTGGTAATGGGCGCTTTGAGCATATTTCATATAGCTTTTGATTCAAAAACTACACACACTTTTAATATCAGCACAGAGAATTTCTATAGGAAGACCAGATAGAGAATTTTGTTTGTTCTTACAGATGGTTTAATTTTTAAACGTAAAGGAACATGATAAGTATCGGAGTCACGAGCCACAAAGCAGCCAGCCTTGTCATGAATTTTGCATATTGCACCGTATTCTAAACTTGCAAAGCCTCCAGAAGCTGCATCGTATGACAGGCATCAAAAACATGAAAATCAAAATCCAAGGACTAGAGAACATGACATGTCAGTGGAAAATGATCACCAAGGTAGCTCCTTGCAAGGATAGATTCCATATTTTATCTATCTTTGCAATGTGCAGATGAACGGGTAACAGTTTTTGATAAAAATATTTGGGGCTGTTCTATTTCTGCCTTTGAACATGAAATAAACACCTTTGGTGCTGGTGGGATGTGGTAGAGATAAGGGGATGGATTTTGTGGTGAGATTTCCTGAGTATTAATTTATTGTTTGCACATCTTAGATTTGTTTTTCAAAAAGGGGAAACAAAAAGTGGTCATATCAAGATTTAGCAAGGACCCAGTGTGTTCGTACAATAATCTTTCAAAAGAAATTTTGTTATGCATTTCCTACTATAGTTCCAGATATGCAAATGTCTGTGCTGTTAATATGCATTCATAACATACACCATCACGGCTGTTCTACTCTCTGCTAAGAACGCATGTTAACACCAATACACCAAACAGAAATACAGCCTGAATTATAGACAAACACTCAGGCTATGGGGAGTGTGTTATCATCATTTCTATATTTTCTCATTTACAGCAATCTCTGCACTCCAAAGTTTACATCTAGGACTCAATCTGTTATTGATTTAACTGATAGGAGCTTTGTTTTTGGAGCCATGACATTTTACAGCAGATTTTTTAAAAAAGTGTCCAATGTCTGTCTGTCTGCCTCTCTCTGGCTTTCACTGAGTATATATTCATATTCCATTTATAAGAATGATCACAGAAAATTTGGAAAATTTGCAAGGCAATTGAATCCAAAAGTCCAAATTAAGGTTTAAATGTTATTTTTAGGACATTCAGTTGATACCTGTGTTTTGGCAAATGAGAATTCTATCGACTCCCTTTTTCACAATGCCCTCCTAATGTAAGAGATCAGTTTGGGACAGGACAGGTGTTTTTCTCGGCTCTCCCAGGGTATAAGGCAACAGAATGCAGACCAGGGCAGGATCAGGCAGCCAAACCTCAGGACCAGAGTTTCTCCCCAGAAGTAGGATACTTCTGGAAATAGATTTTGGACAATTTTTTTTCTATTGCCCCTTTTTTTGTTTTGTTTTGTTTAAGCTCTTAGTCAAATGCTTCAGGGCAGCAGGGTAGCTGTGAGCCAGCCCAGTGTTAATCCCTAGAGTTTTAACTCTATGATCCCCATTGCCTTGAAAGAGTTTTAATGGCTGTGACAGAGCATCTCACTTTGGAAAACAGCCCTGGGGACTTAAATAAAGTTATTTCAATTATAAGGCAAAACACAGAACAACCTTATTCCACTTAAAGCCTTAGAAGGCTTAAACTATAATTTAAACATAGATGTCTAAATGTTTTGTGTACACACACACATATACACACACATATGGATGACTTAAACTAAACTGATAATCTGGAAATAATTTGAAGGCAATATTTGGATTGCCTTTTAGATTTCTTTCAGGGTGGAAACTGGACTGAATTATACTATTATGATGCAATACATCATGTTGTTGTTTATGCAGCTCACAAAACACTGTAACATCCAGTCTTTTATTTTAGCCTTTGCACAAAGTAGCACTGCAGCCTTTTCCAGAACTATCTTTTATTATTTTTCTTCCACAGAGCATACTTTTTATTTTACTCACTAAACTATATTTATTAAATACATTTTCTAATGTTATTAAAGTCATCTAAATCTGTCTGTTAAAATTTCTGCCACTATGAGAAAACCAGTATAACTGGACCAAATTATTATAATTCCAGCATTTGGTAAAGGAATGGTGCTTTATAAACTTTTGTGATCTTACTATAAGAAAATATATAGCTTCCTTTAGGCTTTTACGAATATCAAGAATTATTTATTGTCTCTGAGTACTCCTTTTTATGATACTGAATTGGAAATTATTGTCAAAGTCCAATAATGTGTATAATAATGTTTATTTTTAAACATAGAAAACAGAAACCCAACTGGTCATTTTTCTGTTACACTAATCCGTTTTGTAAGATTGGAGTAGGCACTTTGTGCAAAAGATGTTTTTGCCAAAGTTTTATGCAGACTGCGGTTTCAAGAATCAAGTTTGATGTTAGATGGTTGTAGGATGACATGCGGGTGCTGTTGACACAGGGGACTGCTGGATAGATTTCGAGAGATTCTGGAGCTTTCTATGATTATATTCAAGTCTGGCATGCATGTACATATGTGCATTTTCTGAAGAAAGACTCTTGTCTGATTCTAGAAGGTTAAAAATCATAATGAATATTTTGATGTCTTACTAATCTTGCTTTAAATCTCGATCTTGCTATTTAATACCTATGTGTCACTCATTCATTCATTCACTCATGTATCCACTCAATAAAAATTTCTTGAATATCTATTTTAGAGTAATTTTCGACTTATTTTTTCTTCTTACACTCTAGAACTCGTATGTCAGCAGATCCTTTCAGTATTCCCTGAAAGTCGTGTCCAGAACCAGACCACTTTTCAGCAATCTTCTGTTCCCACCCTGATCCAAACCACCATCATCTCTCACCTGCCCTAAACAGCATCCATGCTTTCACTCTTGGCCCCTTACCTTCCATTCACAGTCCTCAACTCAGCAGCCAGAAGCATCTGGTTAAATCATAAATCAGATGGAGTTCCTGTATGTTCCAAAACCCACAGTGGCTTCCTGTCTCCTTCCGAGTCAAAGCCAAGTCCTTACCAAGGCTTCTTCTGGCCTCTCTGATCTCATCTGCCACTAGTCTCCTCTCCCCTTACTCAGCTCAGCCACACTGGCCCTTGGCTGTTCCTCGCACAGTTAGGTACACTTCCATCTCAAAATCATTGCACTTAATTCTACCTGGAATCCCCTTCCTGGATACCTCCAGGGCTCACTCTCACACCCTTCAAGTCTCTGCTCAAATGTTCCCTACGAGGGGGTCCCCTTGCCCACCCTAACTTATTTTCTAGCCTTACATCCATCCATCCATCCTGCCCTCTCTAGCTTCCAGTTTTGCTTCTCTCCACAGCACTTACCACTTGCTAATGCAGTACATTGCTTATTGTGTTTATTAATCCATAGTTCTGATGTCTGTACATGAAAGGCAGTAAGTACATACTTGTTGAATGAAGAAATTTCTTTCAGGCACTGGGTTAACAATGACCATTTGGTGGCAAGTAGAAATAACCATGGCAAGACTTTCGGAGAGTTCACAGTCTAGAGGAGGGACAGATAAAAAACAAATCAACAAATGTGAAATTTATATACAGGTGGCTACACAGACTCATGTGAAGATCTACTTGATTAAAACATGTGGGAAGCCCCTTCTGAGTCATCTTTACGTGAGATATAATGCATAAGCTGCAGAGACAAGGGCACGTGAGCTGTCTGATGTCCTGGGAAGGCCAGGAGGACTGGAGCATAGTGGCAGTAAGGATCAGATTGCATGAGATTGTGTAGGTCGGGGTGAAGTCTTTGGAATTTATTTCAAAGGAAGTTATTGGAGGCCTTAATGTAATCTAAGATTTGAAAAGATTATTCTGGCCGCTACCAAAAGAAGAGTTGGAGAGAGAAAAAGAAGAAACAGGGAGAGAACTTAGAAAGACTATCATGGTTAGAGCGAGATGGAGCTGACTGTGGTGGTAATGGAAATGAACAAAGCAGGCCTGGACATGAACATTTTGGAGGTGGAATCAACAGAACTTTCTGATGAATGGGTGTGGCTTGGACGTGGGAGAGTTGCTCCATGATGATGAGCAGCACTCTTACACAATCTACTAAACACCAGGTGGTACTTCACATACATGGTCTCGTGGGATCTTTGAATAAGGTTGATGTGACTGGCTCTGTTGTAGAAGTTATGAAACTGCAGCTCAGAGTAGCTAACTAATGTACCCGTGACTACTCAGCTTTCAAGTGGGAGAGTTATGATTTAGATCTACGTCTGTGTGAATTCAAACCTTACTTTCTCAACAACCATACTTCACTACCTTTAGAATTGAATGATCAAATGTCAATGAATGGACTAGAACCATTTCTGGTACCAAACACATTCTGAATAAATTACAAATATTTTACAGAGTAGAAAAACTTAACCATAAATCTATTCACAAAATAAAGGATTATTCTATTAATATACCTGGTGGCTTCAGCTTTGTTTGGTTATACATTTGTCTTTTAGATCAATGTGTACAGGTAGGTCAGTATACTGCCATGTATGATGTAATCATACAATAGTGATTATAATCATCATGAAAGTGAGCTTCTGTGTCAAAGAATTCAGGATTGAGTTGCTTGCTTATTCCATTGTTCTTTTTTGTTCATTCAACCAAACATGTATATGACCACTCTAGCTACTATGAGGGGAAGTAAAGGTGAATGACAGAGAACTCCACCCCTCAAGGAAGTTAGACTTAAATCAGCACATAAAATATGTCTGCAATAGTCTTAAAACAGTGTGAGCTCACTGTGATAAGAGAGGCTGTTGGCAGGGAAGAGATCATATTTGAGTAGAGCTTGCAAGTATGTGGAGGCTTTCCTAAAACTTTTATTTGAAATATAATAAAGACTGAAAAGACATGTGACAATAAGTGCACAACTCAATTAATTTTGACCAACTGAATAGATCTGTGTAATAGGAGCTCAACTGAGCAACAGATCACAACGAGAAGCATCCTCCTACCCCTTCTGGGTACCAACCCCCTCTCCCTAATGGAAACCACCATCCTGACTTCTAACAGCATCCATTGTTTATTTTGTACATTATATAAAAGTCATTGCATGTAATTGTAGATGGTCCACTCTCACTGCTGTGGAGTACTCAGTTGTATGACTACACCACAATTTGTTTCTTCTTTCTATCGAGGATAGGTATTAGGATAGTTTCCAGTTTTGAACTATTAGAAGTAGTGCTATTCTAGTACATATAATTTCATGAACATCTCTATGTTCAGTGGATCCCATTCCCAGCTGTATATCCAACAGAAATCCATACATGTATTCTGTATGTTTGATTTTAAGAGAACTTTAGAATAGAATATTTAGAATATTTACTAATTACCTACATGATGACCACACATTTTCTAATTATTACACAAAACCAATAACATTACCTCAAAGATATGGACTCATGTCTTCTTACTGAGGAGGATATGGAGTTCTAATCTATAAATATTCACTGAATGATTCTTAGGTATCAAGACACTGTGATGTTAGAGAGGGAGTAAAAGATGTAATCTTTCCCTTTAAAAATCTACAGTCCTGTTGAAGAAATAAAACTAACAATTGAGATGCATGAGGGACAGACTATGGTGTAGAGTATCAAACAAACTAAATATCTGCTTAGTTTATCTAACATCCTTTAGGAAAGTAGTACAAGTTTAAGATTACGCAGTAGTTTTGTCAAGAATTTATTTCAGAATACTTGCACTTAAAGAGTACTTTAGCTGTATTTTAAGCTTTAAAACACAATGACTAAATTACAAAGACTAATATTTGATCGATGTTAATATCAACTAATGTTTTTGAATACTTTCTTTGTGCCAGCTTTTCTGCATATGCTATATAATTGTTACAACAGCTATAGGAGAATTATATACATGAGCATACTGGTATAGTAGTGAAAGAATGGTGTCTGGAGCCAGACCCCCTGGTTCTGTCACTTGCTAGCTGGTTGACTCTGAACAAGGTTCTACACTTCAGTTTTTCCGTCTGTCTCCTGGGGACAAGTATATTCTTGCTTCATAGATTGGATGTAAAAAGACTAGAACAATACCCAACACAAAGAAAAATTGCATTATTATTTGATAGATTCTTTTTAAATAAAAAATTAGGATGGGGAGAATTGAGTATAAGACATTTACGTTAAATAATTTCTCAATCATCTTTGAGGGCAAGGCTCATGTCTGTGGCAATGTCCTCTGGTCATTTAGACATTTGGGGTGCAGATGGAGAGCACATGTTGTAATGGCGATGAAACCAATTATTCTGAAGATATTATAGACTTTCAGCACCTTGGGCCAGGACATATGGCAATATCTTAAGGTCAAATGACTTTTGAGTGAAGGTTGAACCGGGCTGCAATCCTTCAGGACCTTGAACTTCTTTGCTGTGTCTACTCCATTTCTGTCCTAGAGAAACACTGAAGCCTTGGCTCTTGGTCTCAAACCTGCTTTGGAATCTCATAGTGGCTTTGCTAGAACGCACGCACTGCACTCTCAGAAGATGAACAGACAGAACTCATTTTTAGTCCTAATGTTTACATGCTTGTGGACAGAAGCCTGCGAGATGACTTTGGAAACAAAAGCATTAGGTCGAAAGGCTAACTTTGCGAATGCCACGGATTCAAATACATAGGCAGGATCCAATCCCGCCCCGGGGAATGCAAGGATTTGTCTTGGGATCTGCCATATGCAGGTAGATCTTATAACCGCTAAGTCACATTGCAAATAATCATGATTCACATCTATAGCAATAAAAAAAGGCAGCTAACTAAGCCCATACAAAATGGAAAAGCCCAAATCATTATTTTTTTTTTGTTTGTTTGTTTGTTTTTTGCGTTTTAGACTTCTGGTTGGTTTGCTCTGTTTGGCTGGCAAATCTCATCTAATTACAATATATTTTTCATTTGTGTTTTAAAATAGCAACCCTCACCCACTGTTATTATAACATATGTGGTAAGTTGTTGTCCCCGGGGTGTGATAAATTCATGGCGAACCATTCACATCCTCCCGGGTTGGAATTAATCTTTGTCTTCTGATTTCCCACTACACTTTGTGCTTCTATTATTGTGCTTAGCATAATTCACTTTGTGGTGTAGCTATTTGTGAATGCATCTGTCTCCCCCACTAGATGGTGAAGAAGAAAACGATCTCGGATTTCTGTTTGTTTCTGGCTGTTTCGCTGCCTCTAAGTCACACAACACACTGATTTGTACATAGTAGGGATTCAATAAATATTGATAGTAGAGTTGAATCCATCAACTGCAGTTAGAGCACGTTTGGCAGCACGACACCTTAGAGCGATGAGGCCCGTCTGTCAATCAAAGCCGTGATCTCTGCTTCATTAACACCATGGCTAAGGATGAGGTAATAAGTCAGTGGCAAAGAGCTTCACGCCTCACCTACCATAACTTAGACGGTCAATTATATAATTCCTTAAGCAGCAAAAATCCTTTGGAAAGCAAGCAACTTTAGAGTGGCAATAATGATCCATAATTTTATACAGTCTGTGTGTGAAAACTGGAATCAGTTATCTCCTTCCTGGCTTTTTATCCCAAAAGACAGCTCCAGTACCAATTATTTCTTTCAAAATCTAGAGTCACTTTTCCACTAAGCAGTTTGCAGTTTATTTTGGCCACCGATAACGGTACAAGATCCAGTTTAAGATTGTGGCACGGGGCTTTCTTTGGATTCTGTTATTGGCTGGTGTCATTTTCTGGAGGAAGTATGTCATTATCCTTTTGATTCAAAGAGTAAGCATTGCCCAGCTGGATTTTCAGCCATTCGCAGGATGTAAGTTTGGCTTGTTAGTGGTGATGATAAGTTGCAGTACACTAGCTCTGCTTTTCCCACTGATACTTCTTTTTGGAGATGGTTGACATAAAAAAAGTAAGAAAAAACAGAAAGAAAGAAGAAAGAAGAAAGAAGAAAAGAAAGAAAGAAAGAAAGAAAGAAAGAAAGAAAGAAAGAAAGAAAGAAAGAAAGAAAGAAAGAAAGAAGAGAGAGAAAGAAAGAGAGAGAGAGAGAAAGAAAAAAGAAAGAAAGGAAGGAAGGAAGGAGGGAAGGAAGGAAGGAAGGAAGGAAGGAAGGAAGGAAGGAAGGAAGGAAGGAAGGAAGGAGCGAAGGAAGGAAGGAAGGAAGGAAGGAAGGAAGGAAGGAAGAAAAGGAAGGGACCACACTCCACCATGATCCATCTGGCCCTGCTGGTTATTTGGCCGCTGAGGCAGCACATACATTTGGCGGACTGATAAGCAGTGGAAAATCCACAATATCAATGGCAATCCTCTGTTCTCCAAAGCAAAAATACTTCCAGATTAGCATCTCTCTCACAAACAATCCATGTTAGGAGGGAGCTAAGAGAATTGGTGGAGAAGATGGAATAGAAATAAGGGAATGTGTTATGCACTTGGAATTAAAGACCAGACAGGACACCTAAAGATGGCATGCAGTAATGGCGACAGTTGTTGACTGTCCAGCATGGTCAACAACTAGAACATAGTGCCTGCCCTTGAGAGGCTCTTGGTCATCAGGGGCATTTAGACTCCTGTAGACGTGTCCCTAAAATAGTGGGATAAGAGTCATTTCGTAAGACTCTGTAGAAGAAGTCTGACTTAGGTCTGAAATGACCCTAGACATTTTCAGTGCTGATGGCAATAAAAAAATAATTGCCCAATGAAAATTTTGATAAAGTTAATATTCTTACCTGGGAACTTATCATTTTTTTCTACCATAAGAAAGAACAGATTGAAAAGGAAATTCTAAAATGTTACTCTCAAGGCCTTTGAGTGTTTGGTTTTCAACTATCCCTCAGGAGACTGGAGAACTTTTTTTTAATTTTTATTTTTTATGGGAAGTCTAGTCATAACTAAATGAAAAGTGAAAACTGTATAGATGAGGTGGTACAGCCTTGAATTCAGAATCTGTGGGCAGAGCAAAATTGTGACTTCAGTGAGCCCTAAACACTTTGCTTTAGTGGGCTTTGCCCTCCCTAACAACTCATAAAAAGAGCAAAACTTATACTTGATGATCGTGTTGATATAAATAAAATATAATCTAAGGTGTGCCTCACGGATAGGTCTACCTGTCATTGGAGCTAGGGCCTGGTCAGCAGCGTGTTTTTAAACTTCCACGTGGTTGAGAATCACTACGCTTTGGGAGTTACCCACTAACCTACAAGAATTATTTCTGGAAGTGTCTACCTCTTCTACTTCCTCCAACTTCCAGTTTTCATAAGCCACCCACTCTCCATATGAAATACACCTGGTTTGGGGACATGGCAGAATGGGCATACTACTGAGATTGCCAGATTTAGCGAAAATAAAAATGCAGTATGCCCAGTCAAATGTTCCTTTCAGACATATTTATATGTAGTTCAATGTACACTGAAAGTACTCCTTGTCTATCTGAAATTCAAATTTCACCGGGCATCCTTTATTTTACCTGGCAGCTCTGTATGCTTCCTTCATCCCTGGAACCGTGCTGCTTTCCGCTCATAAAGCGTGCTTGCTGATTAATATTCCATGCACTCGTAAAGTGTTTGTAAAAGAACACTCTGTAGACTATTAACGAGAATCGCTTAAAACAAAAAAAAGTTGTGCGGTGAAAGGTGTTTGTTTTCTTAAGGCAGGTCCTCCTGGATTCTTCCGCGTGCTAACGCACAGCATGGCTGTCCCAGTACAGGACGTGGTAGACCACTGACTGGTTTGCTCTCTTTCTGGATTTTCGCACAGGACTGACATTTCCCATGGAACACACTTAGTACCCCACCCAAGGCCAATATGTCTGTGTTATAATGAGTGTGATGGATATTTTGAACCCTCTTCACTTACTTTCCTTACGTCTTCCCAGTTTCTCTCAGCTGCTTCTGTAGTGGGGGGAATACACAGCAAGGTGAAGCCCCCCTTTCTCTTCCAATTCAATTCCTCTACGGTCTCCCTTTACTCCTCTAATGGGGTAGTTTAGTCAGAGCTGCTGTTTGGGGTCTGTATATCATGGGTTTTACCTTAGTATTGAATGAAGAAGGGCTCCTAAAGCGAGTGTACAAGGCCAGTTACATCATTTGGGGGCCCAGAAAAAATTTAAGATGCAGGGTCTCTTGTTCAGAAACTATTAATAATTGCAAGGCAGTGACAGCAGATCTATTAAGCAAGCACGAGGCCTTTCTGATCTCAGGGTCCTCTTCCAGCACACAGGTGGCACGCCTGTGAAGCCAGCCCTGCTAAAGCGCCACCCTCGGTGCCAAGATGCTGAGAGCTCTCCCCGAGAAAACCCAGAAGAAGTCGTTACAGGCAAATAATCAGGGCTGTCTCCAGATACCAAGTAGTCACAAGTTGAAGCAAGGTCAATAGATTGGATCCCAGAAGACATAAAATTTTGATATATTGCTCATCGTAGATTTTTACATTAATTTTGAATTTTAAGAACATTGTATGAAAATATTATTTATCTTCATTTGGGTGCTGTCTTAGTCTTCTTAGGCTGGTATAACAAAATACTCTAGCCTGAGTGGCTTCAACAACAGAAATCTACTTGTCACCGTCTGGAGGCTGGATGTCCCAGATCAACAGGCCAGTGAATTTGGTTTTTGGTGAGGGAGGCCTTACTGACTTGCAGACAACCGCCTTCTTGCTGCATCCTCACATAAGAGATTGGGGGGTCGGAAGGAGCAAGAGCGAAAGCAAGAGAGAGAAAGCGCGCGCGCGTGCGAGAGAGAGAGAGAGAGAGAGAGAGAGAGAGAGAGAGAGAGAGAGATATGAATGGACAAAGGGAGATATTTCCTTTTTATGAGATATTTCTTTTTTAATCCCATTATGAAGGCCACATCCTTATGACTTAATCTAACCCTAAGAGCCCCATCTCCAAATACCATCACACTGCAGGGTAGGGCTTCAGTGTATGAATATTAGGGGACACAAACATTCAGTCCATTACCGGCACACCCCCTAAGTTTTGTGCTGAGGTGAGTACCTCACTCACTTCACCTTACTCCTGCCTAGAAAAAGATGAAAAAATTGCTCTTTATCATTATTTACTTAAAAAAAAAGACATTTAAAAAGAGGGACATTTTCTTCATTTATTTCTGTTTATACAAACATATATATATAGACACACATACCCCAATGAATAAACATGATTTCTTGGAAATAGCTGGCATAAAAATCTAGAAATATTATTTAGAATATTTCAAATGGAAATGAAAAGTGTAAGATCAATCTATTGTTGTCCGTAGAATTATACTTATTTCATATAAATATTTTTTCAAAGGAGGCAAATTCCTAAGGAAAAAAAAAAAAAGTTGTGGCCAAACATTTTATCTGATAATTTATCTGTGATATGTGGTTTCCTCTCTCAATATTGAACCGATTACCTGATCAATCACAACTTGTGAATGATGCAAAAGAGGGTGTTCTTATTTAGCAAATCACAGGTTTAGTTATTTTCTTAAGTTTCTAGACCACGGTTGGTTTATTGTTTTGAATTTGTACTTTCTTGTAGTGGCCATCTGTTTCTGAGCGCCAAAAACCATTTGCTCATATTTGGGCAAAAATTATTTTTTTTCAGTCCACATGCTGCCCGTGGGACTAACTCCACCCCCAGAGAGAGGCTAGACCCGGCCAGTCAGCAAGTTCTAGTCCCTGGACGGAGCGATCACTTGGACGTTGGCATGTGACCCATGTGAGCCCAGGGAGAGCCAGCCCCAGACTTTCGATGAAATTCGTAGAGAAAGGCCGTTCCTTCCCACCAAGGCTGCTGAGCTGGGAAGGTTGTCCACCAGAGCTGCTGGTGCCATCGGCCACTCCTGAGGAGAGGCTGACGGGGATGCATGCACAGAGCGGGATGGGACCCAGACCCGGCTTGGGATACGTTCCTAATAGCATTTTTGAGACCCTGGATCAAGCCATGTCTACCCCAGGCTTTTAGTGTAGGAACAATAAATTCGCTTTTAAAACATTTCTGGTTTGAGTTTCTGTCACTTACCACTAAGAGGACAGACAAATATCATGCACAGAGACTTCAGAAGTGGAGATGAGTGAGTGATGGCTGTATTGCACAAGTGGCCTCTCGGTCATACCAGAGCCAGGCTGAAGGTCCATCTGTACCTTTCCCCAGACTATGCCCCATGTCTCCTTATCAGTACCCGGACTGCTATGATCACTAGGAGGAATCGTAACTGCCTCATCACCCATCTGTCTCCTCTCCTGGACTGTGATAAGCCTCTTAGGAGGCTGTTTATTTGGGGAAAGGGCATTTATGTGCTGACTAAGTGCTAGCTTCTATTGGATGCGTTATTTCACTAACTGTCACAAAATCCTAAAAAAGTACCTGTGCTTTTTTTTTATTTGTATCCTTGTGCCTGGCTTGTAGCTGTGTCTATGTATATTAGGAGCCAATGACATAACTAATTCTCCGAGTTTACTTTCCTTTAGAACATATATTAAAACTCAGTAGCAACTGAGTCAATTCTATAAAACAGGGCGAGTAAACTTTTTCTCTAAAAGCCGAGACAGTGAATATGTAAAGGCTTTGCAGGTCATAAGATCTCTTTTGCTATCGTAATGTGAAAGCGGCCATAGACTAATAATATATAAACAAATGAGTGTGGCTGTGTTCTAATAAAACTTTATTTATAAACACTGAAATTAAAATTTCATACAGTTTTCACATGTCATGAAATATTAGTTCTTTTTCTTTCTTTCTTTCTTTTTACCAACTATTTAAAAAGACAAAATCATTGTTAGTTTTTGGCCTGTATAAAAGCAGACAGTGAACTGAATTTTACCTCAACAGTAATTTGCATACCATGGTCTACGTTTAGAAAGTAGACCAGTGCTTTCTAATAAAAATATAATGTGAGCCACATATGTAATTTAACATTTTCTGGTATCCATACTAAAAAAAAATAGTCAAAAAGAAATAAGTAAAATTAATTTTAGTAATATATTTGACTTCCCCCAGTATAACCAAAATATTACCATTTCAACATGTACTTAATATAAAAAGTCAGTGATGTGTTTTACATTCTCAATTTTTTGTACTGAGTTTTTGAAATCTGGTGTATATATTACAGTACATCACCATTTGTATGCTAAAGTTTTACCAGAAATACTTGATTTGCATGTAGAGTTCATAAAATTCATGGTAGACAAATAGATTCACACACACACATGTTGTTTTAAAAAAAATTTCCTAAAAGTTTTCCAGTTGAATCAAGTTTTTAAATTTAAGTCAATTAAAATGGAAAATTTAGCTTCTCAATTACTGCAGCCACATTTTAAGTGCTCAATAGCTGCTATATTTGACTGCACAGATTAGAACAACAAAACAGCTTTTTAAAATCTTTTTTAAAAATTATTCATTCATTCATTCATTCATTCATTCATTCATTCATTTTGTCAAAAGGAGTATTTTCACCAGCATGGCTTGGAATTGCTAGTAAATGGTGATTATAAAAAACAGATGAACTATGTCCGTGTTTAAATGTGTTTACGTTCTCTGCACACGATGTAACCCCTATGGCCTGTACCCCGGACAGCCACCCCTCCCCTACCTTGACTCATCCCCAGAAGCCCTCATGCTTGGAATACAGTGACAAAGGAAGAGGCAGACATGAGAGGCTGCCACGAAGGCATCTCGCTGCAGGTCACTAGGGCCTGGTGAACGATGGGGAGGTCTTCAAAGCTTTTCACAGCTTCCGAGCGTGATGGGCAGTCATTGGAGGGCTTTGAGCTGCTGATGGAGAATAGGCTTGAGGGGAGCAAAAGTCACATGGGGCCAGTCATGAGGCTGTCGCAAGTGTGGAGGTGAGAGATGATGGTGGATGCAGGGTTCCCGATTGTGGGGAGGCCCCTGGGGTTCTAGAATAAAGGAGGCACTCACGCCTCGGGTCGTGCAAATGCGCTTGTTCAATTCTGGGCGTTAGCGTCTCCTTAAATTTTGGCTCTGGTGGCTAGAATAAGCGGGGTTCCACGTAGGAAGTGAGAGAAGTCGCCAGAACTGGGATCTATTTTGATGGAAGAACCCACAGAATCTTCTGATGGATTGGGTATGGAATGTGACGGAAAGATGGGCATCAAGTCTGACACCATATATTTTTATTTTTGCTGTAAATCCATCCAGGCCCCTGGTACTGCCAGCACTGCGCTTCCCGCCCCATTGCCAAGTTTACTAGAGCAGAGTTGTCTTGAAAATGGATTTCAGCTAAACACATTTTGAAACTGCAGAGATGGGATTGCAACGCCCCAGCCTCCTTTATTGTAGCAAAGTTCGTGTTGTGTACAAAGCTGAAGGGTGCGTGGTCCCACGTCATTGTGAACCAGTGCAGAGCTGGCTTGTCCTGAGTACCACTTATGAAAGAGGTCTCAGCAGGTGCCCAGACAGGAGGTCACCTCTCTGCGTGAGGCTGTTACTGTCCTTCTAGAGCGCACAGGCTGCTCTGCCCTGTCACCCCACGAGCAGGCCTCAAGGGTTCCCTCTGCTCTCCAAACTCCCCGGCTGCCTCCCAGGCCTGTGATGGATATCCATGGCTTGCTCTTACCCTCCTTCCCCCCACCCTCTTCACCCTCTTAAATTCCATTTTACAACACACAAAGCAAGATAGCCTTTGTTAAAAAGTTTAATGCTCTTAATTAGTTGAATCCATTGGGCTAATTAGAATACCAATTAGAACTGGCAGGGCTATCGTTAATTTGAAAGTGCTGTGGTCTAGTGTTAATCGCTATTAAACCTTATAGTTTGTGAAAGATAGAGGCAGGATGAATTCACAAAATACTCTTTTAAATGCTAAAGGTCTATAGGCAGGAGGGTCCTGCCCATCAGTGAGGATGTCGGGGAGGCGACAACCACAGAGAAGAGCCATTACTGAAGACCCAGGCTCTGCAAGGGGCATGAGAGCCTCCCTTTTCAAAAAAATGTTAGAAGCCTGCAATGGGTTTTACTGAAATAGCCAAAATGTTTAATTCACCTAATGGACTAATGATCTGGAATGATCCTTTAAAAAAAATGCAAAACATCAGTGTTTAAGTTACCGGCACACAAAAAGTTTCTGCCATTATCTGAGCTGTGCATCCCTTTTGGGTTGTAACTGGCTAAACATCAGAAGCAACGCTCACCCATGAACGCTCTTTTATTTCCGGTCACTGTTTGAACAGGCGATTGAAAACGCAACCCGAAAACAACAGCGAAGTCTCGGTGCGGAGGGAAGCACCATGTTTGGACGGTAGCCGCGCGTGCGTGTTCCATATTTTCCCATCTCATTTGGAGATAGCTAAATGGATAAGCAAGTCCTAATTTATGTTTTCAGACTAGTATAAAAAATCACTTCTCGTTTTCTCCGCAAGCAAATATGGAACGGACAATTATAGCTATTCTTACCGTACGTTTTCTGAGATATGACTTTATTTTCTCTCTATTCCAGTGATAAGGACAGAAGGTATTGCCATCCATTATCGTCGCTGGTATCCTCTCAATATATCTGTGACTCGTTTCCAAAAAATAAACCATGTCATTTATAGAAAACAAATATAAAGATATAGTTCATCATATGTATTATGGCACTGTTAGGAAACAAGGAATCTTTTTAGATGGTGAATTGCTTTACAAAGGATACCAAAATATTCAACTCGATTGCTACCTCGGATCTTCTTGTAGGAATGTGGAGACTAAATTTAAAACAGACAGGCCAGCACATATATAAGTGACAGATTGAATACAGTATAATAGTTGTATTAAAATTAAAATTTGTAGGGGGAAAAAAAGGTTATAACCAGGAAATTATGCCAAGTGTTTCTTGGGCAATATGGTGACGTAAGTTCCAGGTGGTCTTAATAAATTCCAGTTCTGGGTCAAGTGCCACCCATATCATAGTCATCGACTGGATGCCTGTCCTGGGACAGGAGAATACCCTGTTGGTAAAGACCCGACTGGGCTCTACTAGGAAAGACTATATGTGACAGTAAAACCAACCAATCACCAGCCAGCCAGCCAACGAACCGGCATCTGATAACTCATCAAAACAGATTTGTTTCCTTTCACTGTGGATTCAAATACCACATTAAGCTCTGTTCCCTTGCCACTAAATTTTTACATTTGTTTTTAATCCTTTCAGGACTCCTAGTTTAATGTTAGCTTTAGGTGAAAAATAATATTCAGGCTACTTGTTTACGTTCTATTTTTAACCTATGTGTGTGTAAAGAATAAGTATATATATATATATTTTCATGCTAAAGAATTAAGCGTCAGGATTCTTTAAGCATCAAAAGAGAGAAAATCCAAGAAGTGCAGGCCTCAGGTAAAAATTTAACTGGGGCCTATACTGATCTACTGTTCTCTTTTCTTTTCATTTCTTTTCTTTGACTATGTTGTAAGTTACTCATTTTCTTGCATCTGTTTTGTAGCTGCTTCCCCACCTCCCGCCTTGTAGGCAAAGTATTCTATAATCGAACCATAAATGCCATCATCAATTCATCCGTGCAGTGATTAAACAAACACTTATTTCTTATCGACCACTTATCAGGTAGTGTGCTAGGCTCTGGGTTACAGAGAAGCACATATAAGATAGCTACGTCAACAGAGTTCTCGGTCTAGGAAGTGAGGTGAAGGAAATAAAGAAATGGTTATGATGCTGCCTGGCGAGCACTGTGTCATGGTCAAGAACAAGGTGCTTTAAAGGACAAAGATGGAGCGAGCCTTGGTCTGTGGGCACCATTGAAGAGGCGAGTGAGGTCTGAAGGACAAGTAGGCCCTGTGGGGTTGTCACCCCTTGAATGTAAATGGAGCGGCTCTGGCTTCGGGTTTGGTGGTGATGGAGGCATCTGATATTATTTGAACCTGGAAAATATAATGTAAAATCAAAGAATGGGATGAATCAGAGTACCACTCTGACATAAGATGCAGGTATATTTTCCTTCTAGAACCTCTCCAGTGCTGGGAGACAGGACCCATGACACAACTAATTGTGTGGTTTAGAAAGTTATTGCATAAATTAACAAACCTCAGTGGTAATTTTTCATCTACAAAGAATTCATAGGATTGAGCCAGTATAACATATTTTTAGAAATTTCTTTTGGCATCGATAAAAGCTACGCCAACAAAGTACATACAATTTATTTCAGTTTTAGAAAGAATGTTAAGAAAACAAATGAAACAATTTTACTTCCTTTTTGGTTTGACTTGCCACTCGATGTATCCCTTGTTACTAAGAAAGTATTCACCCTAGGTCAGGCTATTTCCTATTGCAACATGAATCCTTACCCTGCAAACAGATTTAGTAAAGTCAAATCAAGATACGATTTCTCATTCACTGTGTTTCCCCAATTTCCTTGGAAAATGATGAGCAAATCCCTCATTTTACTATGGGTGCTTAATGTCTGCTATTTGATGTCTGTGTGTCTGCGCATCTGTGTATATGTTTATCGTTTATTTGCCCCGTGTCATTCTGCAGAAATGGATTCACTCAGTCAACTAGATCTGAGAGCTCTGAGCTCAGCTCTCAGCTGGAGGAACAAAGAGAGAGCAATCAGGAGAAGCCCCTGAAGGGAAGGTAGCCTACTCACGAGTCCCCTGAGGACCCTCATCAGCACTAGAGAACTGTTTTGACAGAACCACTGAATTGGGTGCAGAAGTCAAATTCCTGGGACATCAAACCAGGACAGATTTTCTGCTTGCCCACAAATAACAGGGACCCCTCTGCCTTTGGGGAATAGAAGGAGCTGTGTCTGAGGGTCAATGGCTCCCAGGGTTGGTTGGAATAACTTGCTGTAGGCAAAAGGGCAAGGAACATTGAGTAGCAGAAATGGAAGCAAATAATTTATTATTTTTTTTTTAAATTGCAAACCCTGATGTCTGGCCCCAGATATTTGAGCATATTCTCCATTCTTCTAACAAAAGAAACACACATGCTTATTCTACCCTTTTCCGCCTCATCTGGCAGCCGCTTTCTGGTCCAGCAGACACTAACATCTAATGAGTCAAACTTCTCATTTTCAGACTAATCAGTCGGCTGCACTAATTGCAAATGCAAATATGCAAATTTATATTAATTAATTACTCTGCTAATTAGTTCTGCGGTCTTTTTTGGGTAATAAATCATTGTGCAGTGGAAAGGAAACAAGTCCTGTCCCATTTCACTCCACATAAAAATTTAATGTACTCATGGAAGAAAAAAAAATATATATATATATATATAAAAGACACTCTGAGTCGATCACTGTGCTTCCACTGACGAGACCCCTCCAGAAAGGTACAATTGCGAGAGGGGCTTTCACATCTTCAGCAAATGCCATCACTAAGGTGCCTGTTAGCAATTTAATTATCACATTATGAGCTTCAGAAAAAGCCAGTTTGCTGTGCTGCAGGCTGTGACATGGTGCTCAGCAGTTCACCCACTTTGCAGCAAAACGCTTATAAATAAAACGAGAGTACGGAGAGGGGGTCGTGTTTCTTTGCTGAAACGCTGTGGCATGGGACCCAGCATTTTCAGGGCTCTTGTTGTTACTGTTGTCATTTAAGGTTAAAGTTATCATCTCGCTTTCCACGCCCTAGAACGAAAAGTTTTACCATTCAGGTTTGGAGAGGCATGGAAGGACATGGGGGAGGGAGTGCAGGATGAGGGAGGTGAGAAGGAGCTGGTAGGAGAGGAAACTGTCTTCCACATATGTAAGAGCGATGCACTCAGATTTATCTCATAAATTCCTATTGGAGACCTACTATGTTTGCAGCTCATCCACTCTGGGGGAGAGAGTGACATATAAGTGACACATCCAAAAGTTCTCTCCCAATTAATTAGACTGTGAATTCTTTGAGCTTAGGAGGTTATGTCTGATTTGCCTTTGTGTTCTCAGATCTCTACCTGAATGGAACGTTCATGAGTATTTTCTGAATGAATGAATGAATGAATGGCTTCAGTCTTTGAGGACCTCAAGTCTAGTTAAGGCAATAATAACTTATTCATATACACCCTCATACTGAGCAGGTGCCAAGCGATACTCAGTGACAGGAGAAAAGGGATCCATGGTGGTTAAAATTTAGTTCCTCACACGTTAAATGTCTCTTCGTTTCCTTCTCCTCACCAAGAAATTTTAATTTTCATGCTCTTTCCTCTCTATTGTGCCTTCTCCATGTGGAATTTGATGTTCCAGCAATAAAGAGGAAACTACTCTTTTTACAGTTGGTCAACTTGCATTCGAGCCCTGGCTTAGCCATTTACTGGTTTTGTAATCTCGGACAAACCACCTGACCTCATGAAGACAGTGTTTTCCTGGTGAAAACAGGAGAGATGAATTCACCAAGAACACTGCGATGGCTGCCAAAGCTTTACAGTCAGGAACTTGGCACCCAGTCCTCGTCCCCAACTACTCCTTCTACTTGACTTTAGGTCTTCATTTTTTATTATTTGTAAAGATTCTTTACTTCTGTTTTGTTTTGTTTGTTGAAAAAGTGGAACATAGGACACAAATACATGGTACAAAATGCAAAAGTATGTGAACTATTTCATAAAAAGCGAGTCTCTGTCTATGATGACTCTTAGACATTCGGTCACCTTGCCAGTGAGAACAACACACTCCTGTGTATCTTTCCAGAGGTAGACACCGTATTTGTGTGTGTGTGTGTGTGTGTGTGTGTGTGTGTGTGTATTTCCCCACATGAGTGAATGATAGCATACCATAAGAGTCTTCTGAATCTTACTCTTAAAGTTATTGGTATATTCAAGCTATCTCATACTTTTTAAGCCTGCATTTTTTCATCGTATGGCAGTATGATGATTTACTTGTATTGGCCACCAATGGATGGCATCACTTGTTTTCAATGATCAGTTACTATAAATAATGCTGCAGTTAATATTGATGTACATACAACATTTCGTCCACGTGGAGATAGATCTGTAGACACCTAGAAATAGAATTGCTGGATCAAAAAAACAAAATTCTTAATTTTGAGTCGTGACTACGCTCTCCTCCACAGTGGACTCACCAATTCATTCTCCTACATGACTCCTTTTCCCAACATCCTTGCTCGAGCATGTCTCAGAGTCTCTATTCCTCAGTTTTCTCATCTACAAAGTGGGAATAACAGTGTTCCCTTTCTCATACGTGGTTGCGAGGAGTCAACGAAATCATTCGTGAAAAGTGTTTACTATTGCTCTTTGTTATCGTTATTCTCAGCATGGACATTATCATTTCATTTTCACCATCTCATGCATTATTTTGAGCCTAAAGCGTCCTGCCCTTGTGAAAGCGCCCTGTATGAGGTCACTGCAACATTCATCATTGCTTTTTCTGCACGGTTCTGTGGCTGGGGCGCGGGAGGGGGTGGGTTTGTGCCATGGAGGCCTCTTGTGCTAAGCCTGCACATGGTTTCAGTTCACAGGAATATTTTACAAGTGCTTTCCAAGGTTTTCTAAAGCTTCAGAACCTTCTGTATATGCAATGCATTTAACAAAAATAAGGCCAACATGAACCATTCCCCCACGTCAGTCATACGCCCCGAGGTGCAGGGCAGGAGAGAGAAAGAAGCCTGAGTGATGGGAAATGAGAATCCAAACCAAGGAGATAAACAAGGGGTCGACAGTGAAGAGAAGCAGGGGTGGGGAAAAGGAGCGTGAAGGAGCCGAGATAGATGACTAATTGGATGTAGGGCACAAAAGAGGGAGATGTGACCAAGGGACAGAACCTGGAGAGATGCCAGTGGAAGAGGTAGCCGAATGGAGGAGCCAAGCATTTGATTAGCCCGGCTGCGGTTCTGGGTTACAGGGCGGCTGGCTGCGTGCAGAGCAGGGCGCCTCACCTGGTCCGTCTTTCCCCTCCATGCAGGAGTTGATTCTGGGGCTCCTCCTTCATCTCCTTCCTCATTTCTCATTATACATTCCTCCCTGAGCTCAATCCCTCCCGCAAGTTTCAGCCGCCACTCAAAGGTGACTGACAGGTGGGGTGCTTTAGTGTCAGGTTTCAAGTCCCTTACAGAGCACTTAAAAGCCATTCTTCAATGATCTGTTCTTTTCCAGCAGAACTTACCTGAAACGGACGTCATCCCCTCTCTGAAATGCCTTTTCCTTCTCATGCTATTTCATATATGTCAATAAACTATAAACAACAGTATGTACACAATAAATGTTGTTGATTGGCTGGTAGATCCAAAAGTGTAGGTCCCATGCTTGGGACGGTCCCCATCTTCCCCAGTGCTGCACACTTCTCTTATTTTCTATTTTGATACGAACACAATTTGGAGATTATTTTTTTTCAAAGATGAAACAAAATAAACATCTTTACAACACTCTGTGGCTTGTGCGGGATGATATCAGTCCTCCAACGTGCTGGTCTCCGAACGGCCGTGAGGCACTTCGGTGGGGTCACGTGTGTGGGAGAATCTTGCCCTTCCACTCCGCAGGGCATGAGGCTGTGTCACGGGGCCCTAAGGGGAGAGCTGGGCTGGTTATTTAATGCGAGAGCCCGGAGCGCTAACTGTCTCAGATCATAATTAGACTGACAAAAGTGAAAGGTGGTTCAGATGTTAAGAACACAAAAGGATGTGACTCAAAATCTGGAGGCCCGAACCTTCAGAAATGCATCTAAAAGAAAAAGAATAAATGTTATTAATTAACGCTTTATGAAAGTGAAATGAAAAAAGAAAAGAAAATGTATCTCTTCCCATCATCACATAATTAAATTAAAACCCTGTGCCATGTACTCAATGGGTTGCATATCTGAGTCAGATTTTTCTAGAAAAAAAGTTCTTTTTAATAGATTATTTTTCCTAACCCATGTGTTCGATAAGAAATTATTGAGTTTTGTTTTCGTGTTGGGTCTCACATTTCTTGGCAAACAGCTGTACTGAAAAGATGATGTTAATGAGTTGAGGTTGAATATTTTGTGTCCCCAGATGACCAACTGGCTTATTGTAAGTAACTTTGTGTCCTGTACACCCACGCTGTAGCCTCTTGTTCTGAAAACATGTGTCACTGTGTGAAAAGGAATGCATTCGATTTTCAGAAAAAGCAATTTAAAATCCTGTCCTTTTAAAACATATTTTATAGCCATGTTTTAGCAGAAAGAAAAATAAGATCATCCTTAATCTTACAATTTAAAGAGATTATTATAAACATTTAGGACTACACCCTTCCAGACTTTTATCTGTAGCTACATCTAGAGTCACTGGTGTCTACATACAGTCACACTTCTCTACCGATATGTCCTTGACCTTCCTGGGCTTTGCACGAATGCTGCAGCTGGACTGGTCGTTTTGGGCTCATTCTGATTGATCAGAGTCAGTGCTGTTCAGGTTAAGAATTACTCTGAGTACCACCTGGTATATTAACAAATGTAGAGTCAACTTCTCCATACTGTTAGTGTGCATACGTGTGTGTATACACGTTTGTCACTTATTAGTGTTTTTTTTCTTTCTCAAAATGTACAACATCATTTTTATGGTTGCAGATGATTCAGTTTGGAGAAAAGATAATCCACAATTTTTTCAACTGGTCCCATGTTGTGAGACATTTTAAAATGTTTTGACTCGATCTCTTTTATAATTGTACGCCATTCTATTTTATGTTTTTGGTTTTTCCTTTTTCTTAGTTATCTTTGTTTCTTACGTCTTTTTCTACTAGAGTTTTAGAGTTTTACACATTGTTCTCTAGGAGTCATTATCTTTTTATTCAAAATGTTTAAATTAATCTTTATCAGTTTTAGAATTTAATCAGTTTCTGCTAATTTCTTTATCTCCACTTAACAGTGAGAGTAGATATTTTTGCTTTTATTATCTTCTATGTCTTATTCTCAGTTGATATTTAAATAATTTGAGGGGGTCTTAAATTCAATTTGTAACTCTTCTTTCAAGAATTATCTTTGACATTTGCATGGTTTATAATCATACTAGCAATCATTTAGCTATTAACTCTGAACTTGACTGCTTTCATTGCTCACTGCCATTTTTAAAAACATTTTACGTATATTTAAATTCTTTATTTTGTGAAGTGAAAAATTTCTTGAGGATATTTTTCAGAAAGGGTAGGTGGGCGATCAACATTTTTAGTCCTTGCATATCAGAAAAATTTCTTTCTCTCGTCTTCAAACATAAATGCACATTCATCTAGCATTTTTGTCACTATCGGAATCTTTCTGTTGTTATTTCTATCTTTGATCATTATGTCTCCTGTGCAATTCTATTTTCTTCCCATCTTACTCACGTTGCATCTTGAGGATCTATCATCACGTCACTTAACTGGCTGCTCATCCCTTGCTCTATATTTATCGTCTTACACCGAGTTCTGGGTGTGGTGTAACTAGTCTTCCGATTCATGAATTCAGTTTTCTGCACTCTCTATTCTGTTATTCACCTCTTCACTAGCATTTTCACATTTGAAAATCTTGTTTCTCGTCTGAAAGCATCCTCTCCCAGAAGCAGGTTTTCCCTTTGTAGAGAGGCAGCTTTGGACTATATTGGATTCGCAACATTATATGTTGTCATATATACTAAATATGCAATTTTGAACTTACATTTTTAGAAATTTTCTTGTCATGAATCTATGTCGTTTTGGGAATTTGACTCTGCTGCTTCTTTGGGTCAAGGGAATCTTTTCCTGTGTTTGGTGAATTTTCATCTTTGGGGATAGGAGCAGATAGATGTTTATTTATTTTAAAGTATTATGATGGCTTTGTTGGCAATTGTATAGATCTCTATTCACATGCATTTTAGTTCCAGACAAAAAGGTATGAAAACAACTTATATTTTATGTGGTTTTAGTTTGGCAGATAAAGGTTCCAGATGCCTGAGAAAAGAAAGTGGGAAATATAGCCGGAAGCAATTTGTGTTCTGGAGTTTTCTTCTCTGTGTCACTTAGTACCTGGCCTGCCACGCGTGGCTCAGGCAGTAGAATGGTACCCATCGTCGGTCCCATTCACACTTTCTAAAGCCTGTCTGTTGATACTGTGCCACTTACCCTTGCCTAGAAGCCCTGGCTACTCCGGATGAGAGGTGAGAGACAGCCCCTTAGGCCACCATGGTCTCCACTGGTGTCATTTATGGTTATTCCAGATTGATTTTGCTCCACAACTGGACAAGCATAAGTTAAGAGAGAGGAGTGTGGCCCATAAGCTACTCTATGTGGTGTCATTCATAAAATTGAGATTTGCTTTCGTGACCCACCCTTGTCAGCCTGGGGGTGTTTGTGAGGCTCCACTGGTAGGAAAGTACATCCTTTTGCAGACAAAAGCTTCAGCCTGGGTATTCCAGTCCTCAATGTGGACTTGGCCGGGGTTGTGTCTGGCATAAGTTCTGTGACATTCTTGGCCCGCCCCTGACATCTTCACTTCTTGTTGTTTTCAGGGAGTTTGCATAATTGGGGCAGTTATTGATTCACTGTAAAAGACATCAAGAGCTATGACAAATTCCGCCCAACAGCCTTGTTGGTCTATAACACACAGATATCTGAAAGAAAGATTCAGTAATCACCATGGTCCATCCACCATCTCTGTGATATGACCCATTCCGCTCTATCTAGACATTCAGGCTTCCAATTTTCTTCTTCGCATAGGGCATCCTAAAAATACAGATGCCAGCCATGGATCTTGAAGATTGAAAACCATTTTTCCCAAAGACCTAATACGATCTTTCAGGCAGAGGTGCCTTTCAATATGGTTTCATGGACTCAGATGCCCAGGGGGACTCTCTCCAGCTTTACAAAAAGCCTGAAATAACAGCTTGTTTACAACTTCCTTTCATGTTGTCTTGATCTCGCTCTCACCTCCCTTGTCAAGTAGGGCACAAGCTGAGCTTGACAGTCCAGAAGCTCAGAACATTGGAATACCTATGTAAAGGTGATCGAGTGTCCTGCTCTTTCTGCAGAGATGGGCTCACCATGTCACTAGATGCCCCCCCACACACACCTTACAGTGGTGGCCCCGGCTTCAGGAGCTGAGCCTAAGGGTGTGTGGGGGGGGACCATGGTCTCCCTGTTGATAGCAAATGGTTTCCCCTCAAACCTTTTAACTCCACGAGTTTGCAAACCATTAATTCTTAAGGGTTTTGACAAATCTCTCCAGTTAAATATTAAATAATAAATATGGACCTGATGGTAACAGGGCTTTGTGAAGTCTGTTTGAAGTGTCCTTTAAAATATTAAATTCAAATAAATGATTGAATCAGAACAAAGGATATATCTTAAGACAAATTCAGCCAAGTCTCTTTAACCTTTGGGCTTTCAACATAGATTAGAAAGCCAGGGCAGCACATGCTTTCATAGCAAATTGAAATGGGATTTTTAAAGCAGATCTTGCAAATACAGGTAACCCGTACCTAGGTTTGATCTGCCTTTGCCATTTTGGGGGAGAGATTTTGCTGCCTATTGTTTGATAAGAATATGATTTTTTTTTTTTCTAAACGCTTACATTCAAAGAAGCAAATCCTTGGAAATGCTAGCGTTGGGGGCTGTGTTTATTCCTTGTCAATGTCTTCCATATGAAATCTGTTCTGCTTATAATATCTACCACAGTTGGAGCCCTGAAAAAAATCTGTTTTGTATCTGCCCTTTGCACTTAGCTTATTTTGTTGTACGCTTCTCTCGAGTTATCTGTCTGTAAGCAGTCTTGCTTCATAAGCAGGCCGTTCTAAGGGAGGGAAACTTGGGGCGATTATTCCGAACTTAGGGGGATCCTGGACTCCTGACACCTGGGCTATACCTTCTGTAAGGAGCAGGTAAAGAAGAAGAGGACTCTAGCAGCCAGGGTAAAGAGATGAAGGAAGGAAAGCCCAATCCCACCTCCTCTCACTCCCTCCCCCCCGCGCCGGGCTGGTCCAGCACCCATCATCTCTCCTCTTGGGTTTGTGCTCTGCCTCTGTGTCTCCATCTGCTCCACCTGCTTCCTCACCGCTGAGCGACCCCCTGCAGCTCCTGGTGGAGTCTGCCCAGAACAGCTGCTCTGCATCCCGGAGCTCCCCCGAAGGCGAGCACGGCGCAGCTGGCCGCAGGGCACGCCCGGGGAAGGAGCTTGCTGCGATAGGACGTGGGCCTTACACGAGGAGAGGAGCGAGAAGCGGTGCAGCTGACTTCATGGGGTCAGAAGGGTGCGAGTCTCCCAAAGACAGAGAGGCCCGCCTCATGCGCCCTGGGCTGCACGGGCTTCTGAAAGGAGCAGGAACGAGACTCTGGTTCCTCAGGTTTGCGGCAGAGTTGGAGGCCTGTGGGCGTCTGTGCCCGGCCTGCCGCGAGGGTGCCCCCAGGACAAGAGATGGTGGGTCTTCAGCCACAGCCATACAATTGGACCCCCGTTTTGATGCCCCCAGCTCCTCAGCCCCTCATTGATGCTCCATTTTGAGGCCAGGGGTCTCCCTAACTTCAGAAATAGGTAAATAAAGCAATTAGCAGATACAGGAAAGGTTATCCAGACCAGTGAAGCATTCCTTGGAAACCTAGGGGTAAGACGTTCGTCTCTCCTCTACGGGAAAGGGAAATGGCATCCTCGGAGGCGGCTCCCGCGGTCTGCAGCTACCCTTGACCGAGCCTGTTTGTGCCTTGCAAGAGTCTGAACTTCTCCCAGGAATCAGGGCGCAGACTTGGGCCTCACACTCCGTCTCCTGGATGGCGTTGGGCTGTCGAAAGCCCCTGCTTTCCGTTCCTATGTGTCCATCCTGTTCAAGCCACTAGGGGTCCTCATTGGTTTGCTCAGGACAGAGCAGAAGCCAGCTTTTGAGATAGAAACCGCCGGAAAGAGGCTTCCATTTGAAGTCTCTGTCGGTTGCAGGCTGTGTGTTCTTGGGCAAGTCACTCAGTGGCCCTGAGCCTCCACGTTCTCATTTTTACAACAGGAGGAAGATGGGGGGTCATGGGTTTTACATTTGTTGAGGACCTACTACGTGCCAGACATAGCCTTTGTTATAGCTGGAATTCCTCCAAACAGAGCCTGAGGCAAGGGTTTGGATATAACAGCTTATGTGGAAGGTGTGGACACAGGAGCAGGAGTGAGGGTGAGAGTGAGTGTGACAGGAATGAAAAAAGCCAATACAAGGGTGTGTTATTGGTGGGGGGGGGTGGCTGAGGACTACAAGGATGGAGTCCAGTGAGACCTCCTCAGAAGGGTACAGAGTGTCTCCCAGAAGTGTCTAGAAGTGTCCATGGGGCAGGAAGCTGGATCATTTATCCACCGGCTCCCATCTCATCTGGGTTGAGGATTGTCTCTGAGGGTGATACCCTTTCCCACCGAGTGGAGAAGGCCCTGGGACACAAGGTAGAGACACATGGTGTCACTTAATGTGGGTGAGTCTAGCATCAGATGAGCTGCCGCTGACATCTGATGAACCGAGGGAGCTGTGATGCCGGCCCCTGAACTGTGGTGTTCCGCGATCTCTCCATAAACCCTGCCGATTCATTTGACACACATGCAAGGGTCAAATGTCTTCCTCTCAGGGCTTGGATCATGGTGCCTGACGTGGGGAGTTTGACAAACAGAGCCTGTAGGGACAGGAGCGTGAAGTCAGGGCGCTCTCCACTGGGGCCACTGGGTTTGGGGAGGGGGCACGTGAGGACGAAAGGGACCATCCATCAGCGAATCCTCTGGGAGCGAGTCAGCAAGAAATCTGGCTGCTAAGACCGTCCTCCGTGGACATGTGTCAAATGCATGAATGTAGCTACAGGAATATTCTATGCTTACTCATGTAGGTGCAGGATCCTAGATATTTTTTTAATGAATAATTAAAACATCAATAGACTGTAAATTGTCATCACTGCATAAAATACAGAATATGACTGGTACTACATTTGTGTGTGTGTGTGTGTGTGAGTGTGTGTGTGTGTGTGGAAGCTTTTTAATGTAATTATTACTACATTCCACAAAGTCATACTTTTCCAAACCTAAATAAATGAATCTGTGTTAAGCGGATAGAAACTTGTGACCATATCTGTCAAAAACAGTTTTTTATTTTTCTGGCCAGTGGACTATGTTGTGGGCCCAGCAGCAGCTGTGAGCTGGTGACTGGACACAAACACGCTGTCATGAATAAGTACCAAGGCACCTATTACTTATTAGGGCCTGACTGTACCTAGAGAGCACACATCTCTATTTCTACTTAGGATTACCCATACTTATCGGAGATGAAGTACTTTAACAAATTCTTGGTGGAACTTTCCAGAAAAGTTACCAAAATTCTATCCTTTGCCATCTCTTGTTTGGCTTACTTCTTCAGGATCTTGCAACCAGGAAGAGGCCTTTTTAATAAAAACATCCCCACACTGTAAGCTATGTGCTCTATGCCCTCCTTTTTCTGTCCCCATGGCCTCTATCTCAGTTCGAGCCACTCCCAGTTGTCACCCAGATCATTGTTCCCTTCACTGCATCAGGATCTGCCCTTCGCTTCCTGTCCTCCTGGGAGAGGTTTTCTTCCAAACTGTAAATCCGAACGGATACATTGTGCCTCTGTTTACAATCTGTTAATGGCTCCGTATTTTTTTTCCAGAATAAAACGAGAAGGTCAACCCATGCTTGTGTCCCACCTGCTTTTTCAGCCCCCTCCAGTCCCACACATTTCTCATTCCTACCAGACTCGGAACCTTCCAGCACTGCCCCTCGTGTCGTGTCTGAGCTGGAAGCACGTTCCCCACCTTCACCTGCCTCTGCATGTCCCCTGGTCCCCATTTCACGTTCATCTCTGCCCCCCCAGGACCAACGAGGTTGCTCAGTAAATTTGACTGTGCTCCACAGAACCACAGATAAAATGAAAGGAAGTGATATAAATTCTCAACTCTTCCCGACCTAGGTCTTCATCACGTGTTTTGCTTTTTTATTTAAACTGAATTCTAAGAGCACCAGATTCCTGCACATTTACATATATGAAACTTAGAAGTTTAAGAAAATACCGTGTTAGTGATTTGGGGGTTTTCTACCTTTTTAAATTGTCTTTATTACAGAGAATGATATTTGATTGCCTATCTATAATATAAGTATTTCTGTGCTCTAAGTAGTGAACTAATTAATGAACACAGACATTGCCTCCCTAATGTTCAATATGGTATGATTTGATGTGTTTTTTTCCAAGGCACATAGAGAATGAACATGATTTCAGTTAAAGTATTTTGAAGCTAAGCTCTTATAATTCCATAGGTATGAAACTCAGTAGGTCTACAATTTAATTTGCTTTCCAAAAAATGTTTTTCCCCCACAGAAGTAAAATTATCCTAGTTCATCCTAAGATTAAATAGCAATATGTTACTAAAAATAATTGCTTATCATATTTGCCTTATGTAACACACTGAAGACCATTTTATTGTATTTCTGCTGCCAGCTTCAGGACTAACATGCTATGGTGGCTTGAAGCAGAAGCTTTTGGACTCAGGTTTACTGTTACTTCAGTTGATTTTGTATAGAGGTTTTGTACTAAGGTTTACCATTATTAAGTTGCTTTCCAGAGGTGTGGCAGACCCCATGGAAAGCAGCATTCATTTACGGAGTGCATTAAAACAATCTCCTCTTCTTTGGGACACTAATAACAAGCAACATATATTGACTCATTCATTCATGAATTCATTCATTCAATCCTATTTCAAAATATGTATTGAGCATTTATTTATTTATGTATTTTTTCCAGGCATGGTGTGACGGTAGACACTTTTCTGAGAGTTCATATGTTGAATTAGTTGATAATCTACCCGCCACAGGGAGACGGTGGGACTGTCCCTGATGCCAGAGGCACTGGGCTCATACTAGGCAGAGGTAGTTTCTAAAATAATGTTTGCAGTGGGATCACAAAAAGGGCAGGACAAAGATGAGGCATTCACCTTAGGCTCACTTTTAGGGAGGGCATTATCATCCGGGATGAAGAAAGTACCAAAATTTATTTTTTAAGGCTTGCACTAAGATATCATTGTGGTTATTGAGTTGTATTTGTACGTGTGTGTCCCCTTAAATTTTACACCCAATGCAGTTCCTCAATCTCTTCTCCCTAGTCCTGACTCTGACTCTGCCACCAGGCAGACCTCACAGTTACCTAAATGATGTGGAAATTCTAGGATGGTTTCTTGGTTCCTGCTCTCCTGGGCTCCTGCTTAAATGCATTTATCTAGATATAAAGCGATTCATTGCGCAATAACAAATTCTGGACTTAATATGTCAGGGAAGAGATAGAAGCATGATTTTAATTTATGCTTCTGAGTAAATAACTAATGTCAATTCTTTCTAAGGCTCGGATTTAGGGAAATGAGGAGGAGCAAAGAATCCCAGTAAACACCTGTGACCTGCAGGGAAGAAGACGTACAGGCAGGAAGGATCAGGGGACAAAGAAGACGGGCACAACCGTGCTATGGTCCAGGGTGATCCCGGCGGGCAGAAATGGGAGACCCAAGGCTTTTAAGGCAAAGGCTGCCACCGCCATGTTTTCTATAGTGGAGTAAAGGATTTTTTCTCGGAGGAGAAGCCATGGATGGACACAGCCTTGTGTTTCCTTCAAAATATAGCTAATTTTAATGGACAAGAGCAAGGAAATTTAGAGTTAATGGTGAACATCTGTCCACGATTAACCCCAGTTGCACTTACAAATTAGAGAAAATCATACTATTTTGAAATCGTATTACTTTCCAGTGAAACTGGGCAGCCTCAGTTCTTTGTCTCAAAAAAACAAACAAAAAACAACAACAAAAAAAGCAAAAAAAAGCAAAAAACCTGGTACTCAGTTTTAAATTGCTAGGTTTTTGAAAGATATTTCTTTATAAAGATAATGTTTATATTTCTAAATTGTGAGTTTACAATATTTGCCCCTCTAAAAATATTTGTTAAATATTTTATTTCATTGTCTCCATTTTCTAAGCAAGAGAATATTTAAGATGATCAGGTGTACATTATTTAACCAGTCTCAATATAGAGTATTACATAGGCAATAACAAGATCTTTTTTGGTAATAAAAACTATATATTTTGCATCCCTTGTCATACGCATCAACATACAACATCAGCAAAGTCAGAAAACTTTAACACAGGAATCCAAACTCAGCCCTTACCTCAAGATTGAAACCCATTTAAATTCCAAGGATAAGTAGCTGACAAAGATAATTTTCATAGATTAACATTTTTCACCTGGGTTTTATATTTCTGGAAGAAACATACTCTGCATTGGTTATGCATTGATCAAACTTTTATTGTGCCAGCTGTACTTCATAGACCTGAAAAAGTGATTCAAGCAAAACAAAAGAGAACATAAAAGCACAACTATAATGGTTTTAAATCCCAGAGAGGCAATTACAAGTTTGATTCCAGTGATGCAGCTGGACTCCATTGGAAAACTAAACACCTTATCCATATTAAGTAGTTATGAAGGCTAGGGCTCAGGATGTAAATAATAAATTTGCACAGCAGTCATATTTGTAAAGTACATCCCTTTTAATAAGTGGGAAGACTATGGTAATAAATTTCACACTAATTCACGTGCAAAGGAGAATTTTACAGAGTTCAAATGTGTTAAGGCAGGTAAGAAAACGTGAGGTCTGAAATAACTAATCATTGGGATAAAACAAATGAAAAAAGATTAGAATCATGTGCACAGGGTTGAACTGTAGCTCTTTATCCACTTGGAGCTGGGTTCAGCTTAATGCAGCTTTTTGTATGCATGATGTTTCTCTGCCTCTCTTTAAAAGAAAAATGAAAGTAAATGGAGCATTGTGCTCCTTCCTAAATTAATTCACAAAAGCCTAGGACAAGACACTTCTAGAACTAATTATTGCCTAGCTTAGAATATCTTCCTCTTCCCCAATTTTTAGACATAGAAATGACAAGAGTAAAGGATTTATACAGGATGCCATCCAGGATTAAGCTAGTCTGCTGGGGCTCTTCCAACTCTCGAGAGCTCCAAATATGCTCATTAATTCATTAATCTGCCAAACGTTTAGTGTCTATTACATGTCAGGCACCAAGGATGCAAAGATCAGAAGGCACTGCCCCAAACCTCAAGGTGCCACTGTTTAGATGGGGAAATAGATGGGCACATAGATATTCCCTGTAAAAAGAAATAAATGCTAAAGTAGAAAAATTCATCGTGGGGTTGCAGAGAGAAGAGCCACTTAACTCTTTGTCTTAGGGAAAGGATTTCAGACAAAGGCTCGATAGAAGAGCGAAACTCGAGTAGTTTTAAAAAAAATTTTTTTTTTAAAGCTTTCTCTCTGAAGCTTGCTATTTATAACAAATCACAGAGGGTTCCTCTGTAATTTTTATATTGTTTACCTCATTTTTCTTCCATGGGCCATTCACAAAAAATTGATCCCAATTCATACCAAGAAGAAGTCAAATATAAAGCTGTATTGAAAAAAAATTAAACATAGGAAGCAAAAAGTTAAACATTTAGAGGAAAATATAGAATCATGTTTTATGAAGTTGGAATAGGAAAAAAATCTTAATTACCCCCTAAAATGCAAAAACTAAAGGAAAAGATATAGAATGTTAACATTAACACTAAAATTTTCTTTTCATCTAAAGGCAAACAAAAAAAAATTCTGAGAAGACAATCCAGAGACTAGAGAATATATTTCTAACTTGTTCAAACAGTACAGGATTAACATCCAGAAGATATGATAGTTACAAATCAATAAGAAGAAAATTAAAAAGTAGAAAAATGAATAAAGAAAGGAAAGAGTAAAGAAGCTCATGAAAAAATGCTCAACTTCTTCAATAATCAGGAAAAATGCAGATAAGACTACAGGTAGCACACCTGTCGAATTGCCAAAAACACAAAAAGCCTGAGGATACAAATATTGACAAAGACACAGGACCACAACAATCCTCACATACTGCTAGTGGGATTGTCAACTGGTATAACCACTTAGAAAAACAAACAAAACAGCCATCTCTAGTAGGGATGAAGATGTGCCTCTAACAGTGCTTAGAATTTTGCATATTGAGATATGTTCCTTAAATAATTTTTAGTCTTGGGGCTCTGTAGACAGCTGAGAATAGAACCTCATGAGTAAGCATATTATGGGGGTGGAGGCTAGAAAGTAAAGGGGGCTCAGGGAAGAGGACACAATAGATTCGTTTGATCATCTCGCAATGCCTAGCCTTGCCAGTTTATACCTAAAATCTGCATTGCCAGCTGTTTTTCTCTATACCATATATAAAAGACAAACATTTACATATGATTTGATTATCATTTTCAGTTTCTTACACACTCAGATACCCTTCTACCCTTGTCTAGCTGCTTCTAAACATCAGGTAGAATGACTATTCTCTGCTGTCTTATAATCTTTTGGGTCAGGGAATTAAAATTTACAGCGTTTCCACTCCATAAGGAAGCGTCAAACAATGACACCTAATTTCCTATAGCCATGTTCTTTGTAGCTAATTGTCTTGTAAAACTGAAATATTTTTTAAAAACATTTCCAGCATGATCGTACACAATTACTTTACGAAAATACACATTGCCAGGTATGCGTGCATTGCGCCAATGCAGATCTTTGGGATTTTTCAGGCTTAAAAATTGCCACTTCTGCTTGCCTCATACAAAGTTTTGCTAGCTTGAAGTCTTTTACTTCTCCCATCTAATGTGATTGAGACTGGTCTGTAGGAATCAAAAGTTAAGGGTGCCATAAGCTCTGAGGCAGAAAAAAATATTTTTAATGTCTCCTTCTTTAGATATTCAATTTAAAGGAATGTAGTGGCTTTAAAACCAGGCAAGGGACAGCTCTACATCCTGCCTCAAGCTCACAGGAGCCCTGTCTGAGCTGCTTTACCTGTGGAATGCATTCTGTTTAGCTATTAAGAGCTTTGTTCTTGGAGTATAGAAGACTTGAGTGTACATCCTGAGTCTGTAATACACTGGCTGACATGCTGGGTGAGGCATTTAATTCTCCGTGCCTCAGTTTTTCTCATGTATTAAGTGGTGGATAATTTCCATCCCCAAAGATTACTGATTAACTAGGAAAAGGCATGTGAAATCCAATGCTGTCAAACAGAGAGGTGGAAATTAATAGTCATTAGTATTCAGAGACTTTCCAGGAGGATTGGTGCAAAGGCCCGCCCAGGAAGGAGTTTACTAAGGAACAGGAGATGGTTGTGGTGGGTTTGAGGTTATCGTCCAAGTGGTGAGTCTGCCTGCAGTGTGGCGACCTTCACGCAGACTGCCCTGTAGCCCAAGCCTCTAACTTCTGCCTAAGTCTCAAGGGGAGAGTTGCAAAAAAGAACAAGTCAGATATGGAACCATGGGTTTTAAGATGCTACGGGCAGAGGTCAGCCTGTGCATTAGGCGTGACACATGGAGATGTAGGGCAGTGTCCACACTTGGGCTTAGTGATGATGCAAGTCACCAACCACTTGATGGTGAGCTGTGGGTAACCTGAGAGGCAGCCCTGTCCAAACATCTAATAGCAGCAGCTTGACCAGGAGGAAACAGGTATGACTGATGCATGGACTAGCCAGAAGGACCCATCCGCAGGACCGGCATGAAGGTATTGGAGGCCGTGCTCAAGTTTCCACTGAGACATGGGTGAGGCTGGAGCCAGAGAGAATGTACTGTCACCTGGCCGGTCAGGCTGTCCCAGTCCTGATTACCCTCCCTTCCTGCCTGATGTCTCATTCATCTCTACTTTCCAAATTTCAAGTTCTGGTTCCTCTCTAGAGAGTTTGCTATCATTTTTTTTTTCTCTTTATATTTATCTATCATTTATGTTGTTCTTAGAATATGATTAACCACATGTCCTGTATTTGGATTTATTAGCTGGATTTTGCCCAAACTTTGTAGTGCATAGAATACAGGAGATAGCTTTCACACTTTTACACTTTTTTTTCCTCAGCCTTCTTTTCTCTCTCACTCCTCAAACTTGTGAATCTCTAAATTTCTCTATCCAAACGGTCTTCGTTTTTCCTGTAATGCTTCCTTTTATACTATAGCTTTCACTTACGTGTGTTTAATCACCTGCTATCTGCTGTTATAACGATAGCTTTGCAGCTCTAGGACATCAGTATAAGCAGACTTGTGAATCAGCTGTTCACTCTGTCCCCTGCTTACGAAGACTTTAAAATCATTCTAGCTCTTATTTATTTATTTTTCATTGTGTTTTACAAAGTACTTTCTAAATTTTCACTTTCAATTTTTGTGAGTTAAAATATTGAGTGTATTTAAAAATATGTCCTTGGTTTTTTTTTTGTTTTTTTGTTTTTGTTTTTTTTTTTTTTTTTATATCTAATGAGTATTTTAGCAGTGTCTTTCTTTACCAGGAAGGTAAAATTTGGCATATGTCTAGACTAACAATCAAAAGCAACATTTGTAGAAAACTGGGAATTCTTGTTTTCAAATCCAGAAAGAGGTTAGGCACACATTATATTTCTAAATTAGTGTTTATTATTTATTAAAATTAATAAATATCATAGCAACAAAGAAACAGAAGGAAGGAAGGAAAGGGGTGAGAGAGGAACTGTCAGGTATAAGTAAACACTTCCATCTGAACATTTGAAATCACATCGGTTTCAGTCTTTCTCAGAGGAAATGATGGGCACACGTTACACCAGTGGAAACCTAGAAGCCAGCTTGACAACTGGCTTTTAGACGATGCCTTAGGCATTAGCCCACCCCTCTTGGAATAGTTATCCTGTTCGAAACGCTGCGTTTGCCTCTAGAAGATGAAACCCTTGACCCCCATTTTAGTGTTTTTGAATATAACTCTTAACACTTACTTACGTTGGGCACTCCTATAAGAAAGAAATGCCTTTTCAAACAATACATTAGATGCTCTTGCCAAAAGGGTTTGTGCCAAGTTGTTTTTCTAAATGAGGACAGGTTTTGTGATTTACTCTACATCCTAGTATTATGGCTGAAGGTGATGGTTTGGATAAGAGAGTTTGTTACGGGGTGGAGGTGTAGTGTTGGCTCCGAAATGGAATGGACAAATGAAACAGATACAAAATCGATCTGGCCTGTACATAGTTTGAGCTCATAACCTCACTTATTTTCTTATGTTCCAAAAATGTATGAGAATTCTCATGAGTGATTCTAGCATGTGCTAATCTTTTTGGATCAGCTCTCTCTAATCTATAGTGTAATTATGTGATAAAATAAATTGTGGGGCAAGAGGATACACATTCAAAATGCAGAAGATCTGATTATTTTTAGTGGTCTGGGGCCCATCTTCTTTGGATTAGAACTGAGATGAGGGAGAGAGGACAGGCAGAAAACTGATATTGAGACTTGGGAGATTCAGAGAGGTATCTAGAGGTCCCTGGCCATGGTGATACTGAAATGAAGATGGTGAGAAGGAAATCTCTATCCTGGCATTTTGCTTTCTATAATGTCAAGTTGATGTCACTTTGGAGGCAGCCATCTTGGCAGGAAGTCTGTAAACAGTGGCACAGGGCTCTGTTCTCCCCTTCCTCTTCAGTGGCTTTGTAGAAGGATGTGAGGCAAGTAGTCCTTTGAGTAAGTGTAGCGGTACATACAAGGAAAGGACAGAAGGACAGAACCTTTTCTTCCTAACTATGCATTTTCTTCCTTCCAAATCATTCATACTCTTCCAAATGCTTCAGTTCAAGAGTATACTTAGATGCTAACCACCTTTTCTCCTTAATATGGGCCTTCACTTTGAGAATCATATTGATCTTGTACTTAAATATTTAAATATGTATATATATGTGTGTGTGTGTGTGTGTGTGTGTGTGTGTGTGTGTGTGCGCTCATCATTCTTATAACACAGGATTTTTGTTTCCTCTTCACAGATACTTGGCAGAACGCAAACATGCTAGCTAGCTCAGTTCCGTGACTTTTTTTATTTCTTCAGGAGATCAGAGTGATAAATCATTAATGACATATTTATTACTTTCTCTTTTGCCTAAATGCTTTATTCCCATTCCCAAACCTGCATTGTCTTGCCAACTTAATGGAACACAGCAGTAAAATATATATTTTTGTAAAACCATTTGTTGCCTGTAAACTGAGTATAGATGATTGTCTTTAGCATCTTACCCTAAAAGATTCTGTCTGCTTTTTAGCTTCCAAATATAGAAGAACTGGGAAACTTATTATCAGTTTAAAGGAGAAGTCCAAAATTAACAACTTCAAAACAAGACTTTTGAGGAAAAGTTAAAGACATTTCAAGAGTTTAGATCTAAGGAATTTAAGATCAGGATAAAATCTGGTAAATGGGCTTCTTTCTTTTGAAGCTATGTAGGGTATTAAATGCACTTCCTTCTGGGATGAACCCCACTCCCTCCCACGATGGCAGTAAACAGAAGCAAGGTCTCAAAGAAGTGTGGCCGGAGGGCTTGCCTCTTTATCTGAGTCTTCCCGTGCCCTCAGGGAGGCAGCTGGTCATCTCTGGACCTCAAGGAGGCAGCTGGTCATCTGTGATCCTTCTGTTCAGCAGCGTTTTCAGGAAAGATTCGAGAAGGGAGAGAATAGAGGTTTTCCTCATTGTTAAGTGATATTTTCTGAACTCTTCTTTCTTCCAGTTTCTTCTTCAAGTCCTGCTGTAGCCATAGGTTTCTGTTTGTCTTATGTTTAAGTAAAGATCTTTTCCATTTTACTTTCCTATCTTAAGAAAACAAGAATGACTTCAAATACCTCTCATTGTGTCTGAAAGAAAGTTCAGACTCTTGTTGATGGTGTGCATGGCCCCTCATAACTGGTCTTTATCTCCCCGTTCAGCCTAATTTTTCAACCAATCTACTCACCTTCCTCTGTACCATCACCACCACCCGGCACAAGCACACGTGCATTTTTATGTTTCAGAGTCTCATTGTTCATACTCAGTACAAATTCCACCCCTTTATAAAATTCTCCCCGACTTCATCTGTGTAACAATTGCGCATCATACATAATTTTACCATAAAGTTTATTATGTTGTGTTAAAGTCTTTTTTTTTTTTTGCATTATATATCTTTTCCAGTAGATTGAGCTCCCTTAAGGCAGATTCTTTTTTTTTCTCTCTCTTTCTTTTTTATTAACCCCAATATCCAGAACAGGTTCTAGCACTGAGACTTTGCTTAATAAATTCTGGTTGATTGAGCATGCCTGGGAAGATGGCTGGTTAGTTACCAAAGGAACAGTCAGTGACCTCGGCTCTCAGGCAGATGAGTTTGGAGAATCCCCCCAACTGGTGGTCTTAATGTTAAGACCCCTTTTCTACTGTCACATCTCTGACCCCTGAGTCTGACCACTGTCCCACGAGGACCCCACAGGAGGCAGTGAAGCGCAGAGCTGAAGAGTGCAGACTCAGAGAAGAATCGTCTGAGTGAGGATGTCTGCTCCCCTAGGCCGTGTGGCCACTGGTGGTCATTTAACCTTTACCCTTTCCTCAGCTGTGAAAAGACAGACTTCATGGCTACATTTTAGAGCTGTGTGAGGATGAAATGCATTATTCACATAAATATAGCAGCTCATATTGGTGAAGTAGGCTCTATTCTCAGTCCTTTGCACATTACCTTATTGGAAACAACCACACGAGGTAAATGCTGCTTTTTTCACTTGGCAGATGAGGAAATGGAGGCACAGAGAAGGTGCTAGGTGTCAGAGCTGAATTTTGTTTCCCCAGTCTGCCTTTAACCAATCTTCACATGTAGAGCATCCACTTGAATACAATACACTCTCACTTGGGGTGAACTAGAGATATTATTATTCTGTAGCTCTCCTTCATTCCAAGGTTTTCTGTCTTCTCAAGGTGTCTTCTGAAATCCTTACAGGAATAGAATGAGTGATGTTAAAAATTGACTTGTGTATGCAGCGCATTTAGTGATGTGCTTGAAAATAAGTCCTACAAATAATTACCAAAGGACTCACATCCAAAAATGATTATGAAAATGCTACCTCGTGACTATGACGTAGTAATGGAGAGGTCTTGATGAGGGAAAGACATTTATTTTTTTCTTTCCTCCTGAAAACTAAGGTTGTTTATCTCTTTATCCACGTGTTCATTTGTAGGCACACTGGGCATTATTGTTCAAATTTGTAATACTCAGTTTAGGAGTCAGAAGGGTGATGTCACTCACATAATAATAACAATCTTTAAAAGCTAATCTTCCATTGTCAGACAACCAAATTAACTGGCATAAGTGTATGACAAATTGTGAAACAGTTGATTAAACCAGTTGCCAAATATAACTCCATTCAGATAAAAACTGAGTGTTGAACACGTTTTTGCACAGATTAAATGAAAAGTCTTTATTTAGCAAAAGCAGAGATCAAGATTGTTATCCTACTTTTATTTTCTTGAAGATAATGTAATAATAATAATAATAATAATAATAATAGTAATAATAAATTTGATGATTTTTAGTATGCACAGTTTCTGGGCTCAGTTCACTAGAAGGAGCATTTATTTTTGCCAGTAAAGGATGTAATTATATAGTAGAAAAGGATCACAGATTAGAGAATTATTTTCTGAGACTCCTTATGTTGCTGGTGATGGCCACAAGTATCAACTGATATTCATAAAACTTTACATCAAAGGTAGCTCCGGAATCCAGGTCTACTGCTTTGCTGGCTCTTATCTTCCTGGAACAATACATTGCCTCCTTATTTTGGAATATTCCTTGTGCCTCGTAAATTCACAATTCCTTGGAACCATATCCCAGTAGATGTACTTTGAAGCCAGACTGGTGCTGGATGTGCTTCATTCCTAAAGTGGGGGGAAGCGTGAAGGGGAAAGGACAGGGTGGGCTCCCTCCTCCTGCACCTCATCAGTGGCCTGCTTCCTGCTTCTATGTGGCTGACGCACTGCTTCGCTTCATGCTGTCCTTAAACTAAATTTCCCTGCTAAGGAACTGACACTTAACATGGCCTGATTGCACTCAAGCTAAGCAGCATCATTTGAAATAATAGTAACATTGTCTCCCTCTTTTCCAGTTTGTTATATTGCATGTGCTAGAACTTTCAGAAAACGTTAAACAATAAGTGAAAATGAACATTCTAGTCTTATTCTTGATTTCATGGCATTCGTGAAATATATGCTCCCTCTTCCCAGCCCTGCACTAATGGTAGAAACCGGGAATTAATCTCAGAGCTCTTTCTGCAGAACTTAGATGCGGTTGATATGTCACACCTCTACCTCCATAGCTACCGCTGACTGACAGGAAAGAACAAAGACAGTGAGCACCATTTGCCATTCATACTCTGGAAAATGAAGTTCACTCTGCCTTTTTGGTTCATCATGTAAGCATTTGCTATTGCAACTAAAAAACCATTGTCTAACCCTGGGTGGCAAAGACTTACTTTTATGTTTTCTTCTAAGAGTTTTATAGTTTTAGCTCTTACGTTGAGGTCTGTGATCCATTTTGAATTAATTTTTGTGTTTACTATGAGGTAGGGGTCCAAATATATTCTTTTGCATGAATTCAGTTGTCCCGATATCATTTGTTGATAAGACTGAACTTTCCACATTGAATTATCTTGGCACCTTTGTTTAAAGTCAATTGACCATAAATGTGAGGATCCCTTTCTGAATTCTCAATTCTATTTCATTGCTATGGAATAGATCTATATGTCTATTGTTACACTATTATCCTATTGTCTTGATTTCCAGAGTTTTATAATAGATTTTGGAATCAGTAAGTGTGAGTCCTCCAACTTTGTCCTCCAACTTTTTCCAAATTGTTTTTCCTAGATTTCTTTTCGCTTGTGTCTCCTACTACAGTGCTTTGGGGACTTTTCCCAGAATGCACTGCACCACAAGCAGCCCTCCCTTAGCTCCTTTTATCTATCTTGCTGTTCTCTGGAATTTCCAACTCCCATATGAATGTGGGGTGACTGGGAATAGGAAGAGATTAGGACATCATCCTCTAGCCACCTTCCATCGTACTTCAAGTAGAGAAGATGAGTAGATGTCTTGTTCTCTCACAAATGAAGACCCCAAATCTCCATGTCAGAGGACAGATTAGTGGGGCGAGACACAGCAACTTTTTCCTTCTTCTTGGCTCATGGTCTCGTTCGGTTTCATAAAGTCTCACTTTACTGAAGCCGGGGTGGTTTCCCCTAAACGTCATTCCACTTTCCATCTAACAGAGGCTGATGTCCAGCCAATATCCTCTACTACGACCAGCATCTGTCTTTGTTGGTTTATGCTTATGAAAGAATGATGAATATTTCGAATAATACTCCACTCATCACACGTGTCAGTTACCCCTCGAAACTAAGATGTGACTACCTTTCAGGCTAAGCTGTGCCACTGTTACGAGCTTTCACCTAAGCTGGACTTGGAGCCACAAGCCAGGTGCCACTTTGCTTTGGAGCTCTCTATTGGATGGGATCTAAAATCCGTAGCAGGGCTGCAGTCTCTGACTACATTGAGTAATTTCATTCAATAATCATTTTGATTTTCCCTCTGTGTAGGTTTTCCCTTGGAGGAGGTTAGGCTCATTGGGAGGTGAATTCATTCTCTCAAGTCGTTAAGGTTGCAGTTAGTGCTCTGCAGCTATAATTAATTAAACTATGCTCAACTTCCCTAAAAATGAAATTCCATATATCCCTAGTGAACTGGAGATTCACACTGAATAGACTAAGACACGAATACACCAAAATCTGCGTATTTCTTGAGACTTATCTTATCTGTGTGTTTACCTCCCAGTCTGTGTTGAAGGAGGTATCTTTTGAGTGGGGGCATGATAAAGTTGAGGTTGCATTTCTACTTTTGTATTTTACAGATTTTTTTTTGTTAATCTAAATGTCTTACTGGGTAATAATATCTGAGAAGAGAGTGATAGACAGTGAAAAGGGAGAAGCATCCTTTATTTTCATTAAAATGGTAACATAAGGCATGATCATTGAGTGATTGCATTACAAAGCAGCTACTTGTTCTGCCATAGTTAAGTGTGATTTGATGCGTCCATTATGAGCCTCGATTCTCAGGGGTTTATATCTTGGCCAAAATAGTCCCTCAAGGCTGAAACTTGGCAGACAACTCAGCCTAATTACCATCATTTTCCTTTTTGGATTAAGAAAATGGAATTATTATAGTGCTTTAAGCCCACACCCCCCTATTTACCAAGGTCTGTATTCATATCCACATAAATTGTAGGCTCTTGATCCTTTCAAATAAAATGCAAGAACAAAGGGCTTCTCTAGTACCTGTGAGCAAGGTTCTAGATCCAGGCATCTGGGAAGAGGGACTCATTCTTCCTCAAGCAATTGCAAGAAGGAATCAAGGGAATCGCTGCATTAATAATGGGGTCAGCGGGAATGACAAGGTGGCCAGTGCTGTGGGTTTGCACGTGAGGTACACCTCCTAGTCCCAAGTCCTGGGGCCATAGCCACCATCACATCCCACCCTTGACTTCCAGCTGTTCCTCCAGAATTGTCCTAGCACACATCTGACCTCTATTTTCTTCATTCATCTTTTCCCATCAACAGTGGGAAAGGGGCTTAGGGATGATTAGAGGGTTTCTGCTATAACAGGAGAAATCCTGGGTCGGTGTTCTTCTCTGCAAGTGTCTTTTGGAGAACTTGGGGGTAGGTTTAATGGCTTTGCCAGATTCCAAACAGCCAGGTAAGTGACATATTTGCTTCCCCAAATTACTAATATATTACTTTTACCAGAATTATTTTAAACATAGAGCACTATGGCTAGTACTAAAATTTTCATCTGTTTTTAGGAGCAATAGGTGGGATTTGATTTAAAATTCTACATCTTAACCTTTTATATACCCTGTCTGACATTTTTATAACTTTAGGCACATCACAGCCTCTTTCCAGTATGGGTATTATGGATGGTAGATGGAATGGTCTTGCAACTTTTAGAGAGCTTCCCTGACGAAAACCGTGATCTATAATTTGCAAGTGTTTGTGAAGAAACCAGTGAAGTTTGCACAATTTACAGCTTGGAATTCCCTGGGTTCTTGCTTGTAAATCTATCTAGATATAGACTATGAATATGTAATCTGCAGACCCATGCTGAAAGTAGCACTGCAATATAAATAGGCTACATGGGCTTTTCAAAAAAGCAACAGGAGTTGGTAAAAAAAAAAAAAAAAAATTCTGCTCCGTTTGCTACACTGTGCATGCAGCCCATTAAAAGGACCGTGGAATCGAAATGTTGAAGATGCTAGAAAGAAAATTTTGCTGAGTCAGCTCCTTCTAAGAGGTTGGCATGAATGAGTCACATTTACAGAGAGAGAGAGAAGCACACCCATAGCTGTCAAGGATTTCATTTATGTAGAAGGTTTGGTATTTGTGTGAATGCAGTGAGCAAATAAAGTATGTTAGTGGTACATAAAAAGGAAGCCTACAGCAATTAAATTAAAATCTGAATGGTAAAACTGAATATATTTTAGTTGAAATAATTCTATGGAAGACTATTAAATTGCCACTTTGCAACAGAAGCACAAACAATGTGATAATGAGCTATGGAACCCAAATTTAGAACAGATAAACTGAAAAAATTACAGGTACCCCAGTGTAGGAAATGCACAATGCTCATGATTTGAAAATATGAATTATTTATACCTTCCTTAAATGTAGAGTGTAAATTTGCTTGAAATTAATTTCTGTTGGGAAATTACTACATAGTAAACATGGCTGTCTCTGAGGGAAATATTTTTCCTCCTAAATGTTATTATTATTATTTTATTATTGTTGTTGTGTGAGGAAGAAGAGATGAAAGAATATTCAAGATTGAAAACCACCAAGTTACACTGGCAAATCAAATCTTTTATTTCTAGACAACGCATAACGTCGAACATTACAAGTCATGTTCCCCACACTTTTCAACAAAGAATAGCCAAACTGAGTTATTAAGGTCTGAACTGTGTTCTTCTCAACATTCATATGCTGAAGCCCTAACCCACAATGGATTTGTATGCAGAGATGGGGTCCTCAGGAAGTAGTCAAGGTTAAACAAGGTCATAAAGGCAAGGCCTTAGTCCAATAGGACTGGTGTCCTTAGAAGAGGAAGAGAGACATCATTCTCTTCATGCTGAGTAGAGGAAAGGCTATGTGGAGATGGAGCAAGAAGGTGGCCAACGGCAGGCCTGGAGGAGTGCCCTGGCCAGGAATAGGATTGGCCAGCACCTGATCTTGAAATTCTAGACTTCAGAATTATGAGGAATAAGTTTCTGTTGTTTAAGCCAGCCAGTCTATGGTGTTTTGTTATGGCAGCTCAGGAAGCCTAAGAACGAGTAACGTTCACATTTAAACTTAATTTGGAAGGAATTTTTATATGTGATGTTTACCCACTCAAGACCATGAAAGCTTTCGACCCTCTGAATTGTGTGCACTTGAATATCTATGTGTACTGGCCCTGGTTTACTTTTATTTATTGATTTGTTTAATATGTATTTTATACATGATCTCTTCAAGGCTGGAGAATTGATCTGAGGCTTGAAGGTTTGAGAAGCTCGTGATGGGGCCGGAACTGTCCTAAAGAAATATGTCTTTTTGAAATTTTCTAGTAGATACTTTTAAAAGAAAGTAAAATATAAAATTAATTTTAATAATCTATTTTCTGTAACAGAATGAATTCAATGTAATTTTGACATATAATCAATATAAAAAGTATTGAGATATTTTACATTCTTTTTTCCTATTAAATCTTTAAACTCTGGTATGTATTTTATATTTTCAGCATATCTTAATTTAGATTAATCCCATTTTAAGAGCTCATAGCTACATGTGGCTAGCAGCTAAGTGAAAGCTTTGGTCTAGAGTCTCAGAGGCCGAACAGACTAGCTGTGAGGTCCTGAGCTTGGAACTTCTCTAGAACTCAGTTTCCTTGACCTATACAATGAAGAGGAAAGAAGGCTCACCTCACAGTGTGGCTGAAAGGATTTCATAAAATAAGACAGTAGAATCTGGTACATATCAAACACTTAGTATATGCCAGTTGTTATGGATGGATATAATTGGGTTTCAAAGGATGGTGTTTACTACTTCTAACTCTTGTCTAGTAAGAGATTTCTTTTGGTTAAAATGCCATCTTGTTTTCCCTTTGAAATTATGGGTGGGAAGCAAATGTAATGGGGCTCAAGTTTTAGAGGCCAGAGAGCAAAACATGCTTTTTCTCACACTCACTTAAGAGAGCCAAACACCCGCTAAGTACAAGAGGAGAGTATGTGGAGGCCCTTGTCAACAGTGAGGGATCTGTTGGTCACTAGGAGCCAGTTAGACTTGTATGGTGTCTGGCCAGGCCTCTATGAGCCTTCCTGTTGCCCAACCATCCCCCACACGGACTTCCGCCTACGAGCACTCCCTGTTTCTTCCACACCAAACTTCTCAAAGCTCCCCCAACTCGTCAACGCCTCATCCTCCCTGTTTCTTCCACACCAAACTTCTCAAAGCTCCCCCAACTCGTCAACGCCTCATCCCTGCCGTGTCTTTGCACCTAACTTTCTCTCCGTCTGCAACATTCTTACCAGTCTCCCCTCCTCCAGCCCGACACCTCTCTTCACCTTTTCTGGGCAATGTGCAGACTCAAATGCCAGCTCCACCCAGAATCCTGAATGCTTTGGGTTCCTCCAGCATTTTGTTTTGACTTGTCACGCTACTGTTAGATGTGAATTGTGTCTCTCTTCCCTGCTAACAAATGGTGGGCTCCTTTCGGGCAGAGACCTGTGTTGTTCATTTCCGTATCCACGGCTCCTAACACACGGCCTGGCACATAGTAGGTGCCCATGCGGACTGGTTAGATAAATGAATTAACAGCCCTGCCCACGTCTGACCACCATTAGTACCATTATAGCTCCTGAGCTCATTCCCGTCTGCGTTTAGAGTCTGGAGCTCAATTAGGCTTCCAAATGTAAATTCTGCCTTTTAATTATGAACTGCAGAAAAATATATGTGTGAATGTGGGTATATTTTTAACCTCGGGTGCCTGCATTCTTTCTACCTTCGCCTGTTTTGGAAATCCTTGCCTTCCCTGTGATCACGCCTCCCTCCCAGTAAATGGACGTGAAAGTGAAGATGTGAATATTTTTATCTGACATTATTCTGGAGCCTCGCTTTCCTGTTTGCTGCTGTTTCCTTTTCATGGACCATTAGCAGCTTCCAAAGGCAATATCCTTTCACTGTCACACTATGCCATGGGGGGCCATTTCGACAACTTCAGACTAGGGCATTAAGTGCAATTCTGGATGAGAGTCAGCACATAACCAAATAAAAATAATAAAGGGAAAGCTTGTAGGAGCCATTTGGAACGCTGTCCCGCTCTGAATTCATTTGCAGCCTCGCAGAAACCTACCCATCACCAGTGATCAGCCCCGAGCCCGACGATACCTTATTTAATTGTGAAGTATTTCATATCCTCAGAAACGGCCCTGCTCATTTGCTTTTCCTTTTTTTTTTTTTGGAGATTGTCTTAATGGGATGCTGAGATTCTAATCAGTGGGAGAAGAAGGGGAAATGCAGGTTTTGATTTCAACGAGCAAAAAAAAAAAAAAAGTGCATTTCTTGGAGCTTCTCTCTCCTCTTTAAAATAAGCATTTAGGAAGCCTCTTTGAAAATACTTCTGAAATGGGTCCTTAGCCCAGGGAAGACGGAGGCAGAAAAGTAAGGTGAATTCACCTTACATGCCTAATCCATCATGAGTCACTGTCTGCCCCAATCTACATACGGAGGGCTGTTTCAGAAATGAACTGGGGAGAATCAAGCATGAGAATCCATCTCCAGGCCAATGTCCCTGATGGTCAGCCCATTCGAGAGTGCCCTGAGCCTGAATTCCAGGGAAGTCTCAGGTCTAGCCACGTCAGGGAAGAAGGTTAGCCTACGTCAGTGTACCTCCAGATTTCCTGACATCGTGTCACCCAGGGGAGGCAGTTTTGTTAAAGACATTGATTCTCAGAGACATTTTACCTAGAAATTCTTAGCCCGCCCGGGGGAGGTAATGAAAATCCACATATTAAGAAATCATTCTGAATGCAGCTTATGATCAGGCGAGTTAGAGTACACTTCTCTGATTTATTTATCCATGCTCTAATTAAACTCCTATTGATAACTGATTTTGTAACAGGTGGTGTCCTAGAGACCATGGAGATAGAGCAGAAATAAACATGAATCTTGCCCTCCAGGGCTCTATAGTCTAGGAGAAGCTTATAGCACTTCTAAAAAGCTGCCAGTTTATCCTTTTGTCTTCTTCTTTTCTACGACTCAGTGGGGCAGATGAGTAAATGCTAGTGGTGGTGTACTCAGTAATCAGCCAGCCAAAAGATGCTCCTCGTGGACTGTTTGTACAAGACTCCATTCCTGAGCCTGAAATGGTCACAGCCCAGAGCAGTACAGCCTGTTTAAGGACACGCTGCATTAGAAGGCAAGGGGCGATTCAGGAGTCTGTATGATAAAAATAACACAATTATAAAAGCCATACCTAACATTTACAGGCCACTTTAAGTCAGGGACAATCTTGTTTGTTTCGTTTATAGTTATAACATACCCATTTCCCAAAACAGGGCCTGACACATAGTAAGTGCTTAAAAAATATTTGTTCAATAAATAAGTGAATATATTATTAGCTTACCTAATCTTCAAGATGGCTCTCTTAGCAAAATCCTCAATATCCCAGAGATTCTAAAACTCCAGAGGTAGCTCAGAGAATCAGTATTTTTATCAAGCTTTTTGAGAGATTCTTAACATTGGCCAGATTGGGGAAGTGGGAAATCTGGACCAAGTCCCTGGTGGATATTTAAGTCCCTCGGGCAACATTTGCATTGAATCATTTGCATTGAATGTTTTGCAGCTTCTACTGTGAACATTCCAAAGATAAGAGCTTCGCCACCTACTGTGGTAGCCCAAACCAAAGTGTTGTCACTTCAGTTACTGCACTGTTCCTCCTCATCTGTTCTTCACTTCTACCCACTGTCCTTTTTTAACTCCACTCCAGAAAAAGGATCACGCCCACAACATTCAGATACTGAACACCCTCTATAATAAAGATTTAGGATCATACTATGATCTAGAGGCGAGCGGAATGCAAATCCACAGCCTCATGTCAGATGAGAGGACCAGACTGGGGCTCATTAGAAATAATAACTCTGTGCCCCGTGTTTAGGTAGAACTGGGACCCGAGTCCCACGACCTGGGTTTGGAACTTGACCCTTAAACATACGAGTCACACGACCTCGTGTAAATTGCTTAGGCTCTCTGAACATCAATCTTCCCATGTGTGAAGTGGGAGTAATAAAGTATTGCAGCATCGTGGGCATAAAATACAATAGCTAACAATAACAAAAACCAAACCTGTGTATAACAATAAAATAAACACAAACATAAAAATCATAGTGAATATTCTTCACGTGCTTATGATGAGCCAAACACTATGCCGGGCAATTTCCCCCTAAGTTCCTTGGACCATTTTGTTTGTTATTGTATCCCTAGCACCTAAGACAGTACCTGGCACACAGTAACTGCTCAATAAGTATTTGTTGAATAAATGAGTGAATCATTATTAGCTTATCTAATTTTCAAAACAGGCTCTGTGAGCTAAATCCTCCTGATCACCATATTTTTTGATGTGAGAAAACTGAAATATAATAAGATTAAGTTATTTGCTCAACCAGTAAGAGCCAGAGTTTAAACCCAGAAACATCCCTGTGCTACGTACCAGCTAGTTATTACATGTCTTTTGCCATCTTATTGCTCATGTTAATAAGTCTAAGTTTAGATTTGTGTCCTCATGCATATAACATCTGTCACTGGAGGAAGTGCATTAATTCGATGGTCATAAGCGGTTCCAGCTCTGTCATGGCTCCATCCTGTGGATGAACACACGTGGTCAGAAGCTGGGAGCTCCAGACCAGGGCGGCGTTCTCTTCGTCCAGCTGCTGGTGGTCCAGCTGCAGTGTTGTGGGAAACCAGGCCTTACCCAGAGCCTTTGGGTGCCTTTTCTTCCCGTGGACTAGTCCCTGGGAAAAGCAAGAACCGTAAAACTGCTGGCCTGAAAATGAAATATGCAATGGCTCCGGGCTATGTTTTCCCTTTGCTGGGAAGCACCGCCATGATAATTGTTTCTACAAAAAGAAACTACAACTCAGGCAAAAAAAAAAAAAAAAAATCAAACCCTCTGTTTGCTTGAACCTATCATAAACCATTGCTGGTAATTATAGAAGCTGATTGTGTGACAGTTTAGTTTAACTTAATTGGCATTTTTTTTTTAAAGCTGTAACACAATAAAAATAGTAAAGAACAAGTCGATTCTAGAGACGGAGCATTTGGCTTTGGTGAAATGTCCAAGACCTGCACGCACTGCAAAAGTGTGGAGCGTAGCTCTCCACCGTCCGTTCTGTCATTCAAACCCCTGCCCGCTCTGTTTCAGATTCTGCTTCTGAAGCACACAGAGTCAGATGTGGGCTTTTATCCCTTTGTGGCTAAACAGGTCTTTAAGTGGTTGTGGGAAGAAATGTGAGACTCCTATGTCTGGAAGAGATGATTTGTATAAAACAGACTAGCTGCGCCCCATTAAAATTTAAGCATAATTGCCTCTTTGGGGGGATTCATTTTACTTGATTAAAAAGATTGATTAAATCTTTGTGTCATACTCCAGCACTAGGGACAGTCCTATCCTTGTTTCTCTTCCTTTGGTCTTCATCATCAAGTTCATCATCTCATTGTCATTATCATCACCACCATCATCATCAACATTGTCAGACCATCTTAATAAAAATAGTCATCATAGCTAGCCCACTGGCTGCGATTAGTACCATAGACCAAATCCAAGGCCAAGGTCTTTTCATAGATTACCTCATTTAACCTGCACGGTGACTATTTAAAAAGCCATTCAGTAGAAACTGGCAGAGTGTAGACTCACACTCTCGTCTAAACTGGCACCAGGGTGTGTGTTTTATCCATGATGTTATTCTATCACACTTAGAATTTTGTCTAAAACTGGCCCCCATTTCTGGAACAAAGCTTAGCTGAGCTCCATAGCCAAGGCAGAAAACAGAGCAAAACCTCAGGGCCACCATCCAGTGAGGCTTGAAATTGGTGTTGCTACCTCTAGAGCTGGTGTCTACTGTGTCAGATGCCCCTCGGGGGCCTGTGTCCCTTCCAGGTGGCAGTCTTCCATGGGCAGTGATGTTTACTCCCGCAGCTCCCCCTCTGAGTGGGAGTTCCGCCTCCTTTCCTGGCCCAACATCCGGGGTCTCCACCAGGCTTGGCACTCTTCCCTGACTGCCAGCCCACCCTCTGGGGCTGGAGAGACTCCTCCCTGCTCTTATTTATCAGTCCCTTTCTTCCAGAAAATGGATTTAGGATGCTTTACCAAGGAGTGCACAGTGAGACTATTTAGGAAGATGCTTTAGAAACTTCCTTGTATAAGAAAATGTCAGCAATGGAGACGATTATCGTGATTTACTGAGTGCTATTGGCCAGCAGTATTCCTAAATGCTTTCACTTGTACAAACTGCCTTCACAACACCCTGGGAGGTAGGTCTATTGTTTTCTCCATTTTCAAGATGAGAAAATGAAGTAGGAAAGAGTTAAGTGACTTACCTAAGGTCACATAGCTAGGCAGTTTCAAAGCCAGATGCATACCCAAAGTCAGTAAGCTGAATTATAGTGCCATGCTGTGAGGTCCAACTAGCATCGCAAATGGCTCGAGGAACCAAACTCTTATAATGCTTCTGCCAAACACAACAGCTTCCAGGAAACATGATTTCTGAAAAAATACTTTGACTTCCAACTTATCACGTAAACTGGAACTGGTTGTGGTTAACATAAAATTTAGGTTCTAGTCTCTTGACACTCAATGGAATTTTCTACATTATAATTGCATCTGAGAGTACACTTACTTCACTTGATGTACAAATGCTGTTTCATCATTGAATTGCAAGTACAATCATATGCTATATTCTTACACGTACTGGTATTTTCTTATCAAAGCATAAACGACTCTATTACTACTTAGATTTGCATGTGACTCATTAATATTCAACCGTGTTATTGGCGCTCATCCATGTCTTGATACTGATGGTTCCAATATTAGCCAGTGAACAAGGAATGCAGGCTTTTAGGCACTTGCCACTCGATCTATATTCAACAATACGTGAGTGAGAAAGTCGCTTTGACAAAGAACATACACATCTGTGGATATGTGTGTGCAAAGTCTTGTTCTGTTGTGAAATGATGGTACAGCTTAGAGGTCAGCTGTGGGAGGGCACCCAAGGCCACTGAGATGGGGGCTGGAGCTGACGTCAGACCTGAGGCTGGCTCTCTTAGCAAATTAACTGTGACTAGGAGGATGTCATCAAATAAGAGAAGGGAATTCATTGGTGGCACAGCAGGGGTCACAAACTCGGAGGCACAGAAGAGACTGTAAACACACAGGGCTGGGCTGAGGCTAGACGCTCAGGTCACGGTGCCCACTTAGAGGTCACACGGCAGATAACACACTCATAAAACTGTCCTACGGTGGTCTTGCCCCTCCCCCCACTTAGGCTCTGCAGAGAACTAAAGCTGACCCTTGAACAATGTGGGTTTGAACTGCGCAGGTCCATTTACACGTTTTTAATTTTTTTCTCCCCAATAAACATAGTTGGCCTATCTGCACCTTTCACAAGGGCAGGGTTAACCAAGCCGAGATCCAAAACTGTGTTTTCTTATTCCCAATGGCAGATTCCCCAACTGTGGATCAAAACCTCTAACCGTGGACAGAAAAATACTTTTTCCTATCGGAAGCTGGTCGAATCTGCAGAAATGAAAGGCAGGCTGTAGCCTCAAAAGTTACACCCGGACTTTTGACTGCTCCGAGGGTGGGCATGTTCCCCTCTCCAGGATTACGTTGTTTCAACCCTCAGTGGTACTCAGAAATGGCTTGGTGGCCTGTGGCTGAAACCATGGCAACTCTCACCTGGAGTTCCTCTGGGAAGAAGCCCACCCGCCCACGTCATCTCCGAAAAACAATCCTAGAAAGAGGTAAGTCTCCAGAGTTTTTGGACTGATCACAAGAATATGATACCTACAGAAAAGCACTTAAAATATATAGAGAGCCGTTTCAAATATACAAAACTGCAGAGAACAAAATATTAAATAATTCGTATATACTCAGTGCCTGGATTAACAAACATTGAGGTTGTGTCATATTTGCTTTAGATTAAAAACAAAAAATTACTCATACAGCTAAAATCTATTTTGATTCCATTTTTATTTCCTTCACTTCCTTTCTCCTTTCTTTTTACTCATCTATAGGTGGTATGAATCTTCTCACCCATGTTTTTACATGTTTATTACATGTGCATGTGTCCATAAATGATATAAAGTACTTATGTGTTTAAAATTCACATAAATGATATCATATTCTCTGTGTTCTTCAATGTAATCAAAAATTAACTTTTGAAAGTTATCTATTTGAGACAGAACTAGATCTAATTTACTTGTTTTAATTTCTCTCTATGTAATATATATATATATATATAGTGTTTTATGTTATATTCATATAGTTTAATTCATTCACTTTCTATTAAAGGGAATTGGTTTGTTTCTAATTTCTCACACTGTCGCATTTAGATTTTGAATTAAATTAGAATTTATTCTTGTATAACGTGTGAGGTAGGATTTCCATTACGTCATGGTGTCACTTATGGAGCAGATTATCTTTTTCTTTACCGCTTTGTCATGCCCTCTGTTTTTTTATTTCAAGTGTTGATATACCTCTAGGTCTGTATCTGACTACTCTGTTGGTCCATTAATCTATGCCTCTTGTCTCTGAACCATTATAATATTATGTTAATTATTAGGGAGTTAAATAAGATTTGATATCTGACAGGGTAAGATGCATGCCTTTATTCAAAATTGGAAAGCTATACTTTAGATAGTGAGATTGGGCTTTGAGTCTCTTTATTTGAACCGAAAACAGAGTGGAGAGGAGACATGTCATATATTATCTGTAATTAGTCCTCAAAATAATCTTATAGGATTAAAGGTGTTATTCCCGTCTTAGAGAGGATGAAAGTAAGAGTTGGTGATGTCAGGTGACTAGTCCATACTAAGACATGGATGGATAAGTGGCATGTGTCCAAACTTTTCGACTTCAAGTGTCGTCTTTCTTGAAGGTATTTTCTACCAGATCACTTAGTGCCCCTCATGAAACTCCATAAAAATAGTTTGCTGCTTCTCCCCTGGGGAAACATGAACTATATATTTTTTTCTCTTTCGGCCTCTTGGAAACATAGATTCAAATTTATGCTTCACAGTTTAACTCAAAAAGTAGCTCATGAATTAATTATCTGTGGACTAATTTTTGCTCCTTTTCCTACTATTCTCTTTTAATTTGCATTATCTCCTGTCTTGATTTTAAAAATTTTATTTCTAATGTATTGTGTTAATGCATGTAGGTTTTATAGCTAACCTTACATAACTTACAAAAAAAGAACGCATGCTGTTTCTGTTACAACAATGTTTCACAAACTTTAAAGTGCCTACGAATCACGTGGGGTCTTGCCCAAAAGCAGGTTCTCAGGAGATCAGGGTGGGCCCAAGACTCTGCTTCTTGAACCAGCTGTCAACTGAGGGACTATTTTGCCTCCTCTTCCTTACATGTGTCTGCCCGCATCCCCATTTATTTCTGTCGTTATTTTTCACGTCCAAATTCATTGTATTGGAAAACAAGTTTCAAATGTTCTCTTTTAAGTGTCTTATTTCTATGAAGTAGAAAGTAGGGAGTCTGAAATCCATGTGACCTTGGAATTGAATCTTGCCGCCTCTAAATATTAACTGTGTGTAAAAGGACAAAGTTTTTCTTCATATGAAACAGCTATAATCATAAGCATTTCACATAATTCTTCAATGAGTTTAAAGAGTTAAATGAGTTAGATAAGAATATGCAACAGAATATCTTCCCTTTAATAGAAACTCAAATCTCAGTTTCCTTCCTTCTTTCCTGCCTTCTATCTCCATTTAGAAAGAAGTTGCAATATATCCTTTCCTATAATTGATACCCCTCCTTCCCCTAAAAGAGATTTGAGGAGACTGAAAGGCACAATATAAAGCCAATATACAAACAAATATTTAATGAAAAGCATGTGCCTGAATGAGATCATTCTTTTAGGGATATAACTGTCACATGCCACCATTAAGAAGTAATGTGTTCCTCATCATCTTAATTCAAATGAGTAAGTTTTGAACTGAAGAATTGCTACTAAAATTCTTAATGAAACATGACAATTACTTTCCTATTTTTTTCTTTTCTTCATTTTTCCACTTTAAACTGAAGTCTGTGAATTACAAAGAAGTTAAAGACTAATATGTTTACCATTTCTTTTTTTTTCCTTTAATTTTAGGGCTTTTTCCAATCTAGAAAATATCACTTCAAACACAGGTAAAAGTTTAGATGTATTGTTTTAAAAAGAAACCCATTACCCATTCCCATGCCATTAGAATATTTTGTAGTAGTAGTAGTAGCATTTTTTTTCTGCCCAAGAGTAAGTAGAGTCACAGTTTTACACTCAGAATTCAGATTACAAGTAAATGTGGATATGCAGTTGTGAAAGAAGGCAGATTAGCTTTTTTCAGGATGCCTTGGTTCTTATTAGAACAGGAATCATCTTGAATATCTCCATTTGATTTCATGACACCCTAACCTTGTTTCACCCAGCCTTTGAAAATGTGTTGAGCAATGCACTTACTGGATAGGCTCATGAAATGTTATATTTTGAGGGATTTCATGGCTTCCTTTGTAATGATTAGACACAGGGCTGAGAGTCAGTGTCTCGTATGCAGGGGTGGTTGCAAATTCAGATGGATACTGAGAGGAGTAAAAAAAAAAAGTGAAGTGACATTGCATTTGCTTTAAAACACATTGGAATCACTTTTACTCCACAAAGAAAGAGACCCTAAGAAAGAAGCCCTAGCTCGTGGTTTTTTTTTTTTTTAAGTATGTGATTCATTGTTTACGTTTTTGATAGAAACCCAGGTACAGACAACTATTACTCTACCGAAAAAGAGAAACAGTACATGCATGATGATAAATGGCATGTGCCATGTCCTCTTAGGTTGAGGAGACAGTAGGGAATGGTGAGGATTATGGCACATCAAGAATCTGGCCAGCTGTTGCCATGTGGGGTGAAGCCCCCTGTTGCCTTGTCTTTTGAGTTTGTAAGGGAAATGAGCAGTTTGGATTTTTATGTTGAAATGTCCTAAGTTTTAAGATACATATTTTTAAAAACAAGTTATGAGACAAATAAAACACGACTGCCAACCAAATTCATCTAGAAGACCAGAAAGTCACAATTGCTATTTTGAAAAAAAAAAAAAATACATACCACAAAACATTAAGGGGAAGCAATTTCAGTTAAGTGTCTGATACGAAGACTAGCTTTTTTCTAGGAAGAATTGTTACTTGTTCAAGGGGAATGTGAGATGCTGTGTGTGTGTGTGTGTGTGTGTGTGTGTGTGTGTGTGTAGACAGCAGGCTATCAGAAATCTATGAGGTTGACAGAGTCTAGACAACTCACTAAAGGATTGTGCTCTAACAAGGAACAGAGAAACCGAGTGGTAGCTGGAGAAAGGTGGGGGCCTGAGAGGCTTTTGTTGGGCCTTTGAGATGGGACTGACTCCATGGAGAGGAGACGTTGACATCAGAGGTCCTGCGGAGGTGAGAAGAGATGGGTCCAGTGTATAAGTGGAGAGCTTGGCCTTAAGTAGCTGTTTGTACCAGCGAGTAAGCTGGACGATCTAGTGGTGGGAGAATGGGACAGTTCTCTCCTGATTGCTTTTTATTTACTCAGTGTTATAAGAAGTGAGGGTGTCCCTCGAGCACTAAGGGTAAGGTGAAGGTGAAACGTGGATTTAAAGTTGCTCTGGGACACGGCTAGCACAGGCAGGCAGCAGCTCACCTGTGTCTGCAGGACCACTTGTCAGCTGGCATTCCTGCTGCCAAGCCTTGGGCACGGCAGGCTCCGTGAGGTGGAGGAAGTCCTGCAGTGGGCAGCAGTGAGGGCAGCCAGGCAGGCTGAGCGGCCAGGGGGCCTTGTTACTCTCATTCCAAAAGTACATGCCCACTGAGAAATTCCTGAGAGTTGATAGGAGACAAGATGGAAGCTGGACACCAGGCCTCCAATGGAGTCCTTGGGCTGCCCACAGCCACCACGCAAGTGTAGCTCCACTCACCCATTATCCTCTTGGTACAGTTTAAATACGTGGCAGGAGGCATAGGGGACTTGTTCACCATTGTAGACATACAGTGCCATTTGAAGAGCAACCGAGATGGTGTCATGCTCTAAGGGACAGGACCCATTAGCACTGCTCTCGTGCACCCCCTAAGCACTGAATAGAGAGAAGAAATCCAGCTCCTTGCTTCACATTAGCACACTGGAGACTATGGGAGCTTATCACAGAATAAACCAGCAGCTTAGGGAGTTGAAAGAAGGTTGATGTCAGGGTCAGGTTTGTCTATATCTGAGCCAGCAGGACTCTTGAAAGAGAAAAGTCCCCAATGTCAGTGGCTGCAGCCATCACCGTCCCCTAATCAGACCTGGCTGTGGTCCTCTCACTCTCTGCTAGTCCTGGGTGTGATCGCCAGCACAGAGAACTCTTTGGGTGCATGAGGACCGTGTAGGAACTATATACAGCATGCCTTGCTTTCAGATTTACAGAGGAAAGCAAGATCAAACAAGTTGTTTATACTTTAACACAGATATAGAAACCTGTTCATTTATAAATGAGCTATGAGGCCCTGAAAAAAAAAATGAAATCTATGAGGTTGAATGGACATGATACAGAGTACATTGCTTTTTTTGTGATTGAATGTTGACAGTTGAAAGCATTGTGTTTGAAGCAAGTAGGGAAGAGAGCAGCATGGAAGCCATCACATCAAATGGTAAGGGACACGATGGTTCCATCACTGAAGACTTCCAGAGAAAATGCCAGGGTATAAGAGGGGGTGATAGTCCAGGTGAAGGGGACCAAGTCTTGGTAAGATGGCGACCTGTCAAAGATGGACAACTTTTGGAGGTGATTTTTAATATTAACAGATGTTGAACAGGGCATTTCTGTTCAGGATGGGCCACATAAAAGTAATCGATGTTTCCTAAGGGCTTTTGCCTCACACCTTCTGCCTACCAATTGCCAGTTGCTGTGCCCATCCCTCTGCTTTTATGCTCCCCACTTTCCTATGCTCCTGGCAAAGTCTAGAGAAGACTCTTCAAGCTCTCTGTGGCCCCACCATTCTGGATCCTGGCCACAAACTCATTTTGGCCAATCACCTTTTCATCCTTGGAGACTCCAAAGGATCTAACATCCGGCACACATATTTAGTGAATTCTGGGTATACAGAACATGCATTTGTTTGTTTGTTTTTTCAGCAGGGACTTGTCCCCATGTGGGAGAATTTGTATTCACACTGCTTTGTAGAGTTCTAAGGTTTTAGGGGGATACAATTCAAACACTAAAATAATCCATTCCATGCATATTAATTGATCTTTACATGAAAACAATTCCCATTTGCATGAGTGCTTTGGCAAGTTTTGAGTGTTGGGAAAGATGTTATAAACGATAGTGGGGAAAAAATGAAACCAAACATTGCACTTCATTGGCAAGAGCTTAGGGAGACAAGTGTGCTCATCCCAGTGTTCCTTGGTCAATGGCAACAAGTCTGCTGGTCCTCCTGGCCCATTGCTGGCCACTCTTTCTCTATGATATTATATTGAGAGTCTCAAGTTTGCAGTTCCTTGGGTTTGAGTCCTGAGCCTTTTCTGTTGTCTAGCAATTTTCTCTCCTTAGATGAGTTCCTTCTAGCCTATGGATTTTAAATCATCTTTGTGTTGCTATCTCCCAAATCCGCACCTCTAGCCCAGATAACTCTCCTGGTTTCTATCTTATGGATATTCTCCTTCAATGTCCCATTGATGCAGAAAACTCACCTCCAAATGATTTAAACAAAAGAATATTTGTGGACTCACACATCGCATATAGACAAAAGTGTGTGGGCCCTATGTTGGCTTAATCCAGAGCCTGTGGCTCCATTTGTTTTGCCTTCTCTTATCTCTCCACTCCCCACACCACGTGTTAACTTTGTCTTTCATGCACCAGTGAGGTGGGTCCTGCAGTGTCAGACCTTAGATCCTTTCTCCATAATGTCCAGAGGAAGAGAGAAGGATTTCCTGCTTCTACTCTCTTAAGAATCAGAGTGCTTCTTTCTCCCCAGAGTCCCAGAAAAGCTTTCTTTGAATTTGCTTGGTTTCAACTGATACATGCCCATTCCTGACCCTTTTTACCAGGACAATTCCCATGGAGAAAATGGTTTAGCCTCCTTACCTCTAAATTACACTTATGGCAAACACATGGGAGGATGTTAAAGAACTTAGACCAATATCCTCAGCTCATTCAGATTTTGCACCGTCTTTTTCAATATTGAATTTTTTTGTGTTGCTCCCTTTATTATCATGAAATAAAATCCATAGAAAATTAAAGTTAACTACATATTTAATTGCTGAACTGTCTAATTATATAAAAGACATGAGTGAATAATAAAATAACATCAATTTCGATATTCAAGTGGTGGGGCAGAGTTAACGTTAGAACCTCACTACTCAAAGTGTGGTCCATGGGCCAGCAGCATCAGTACCGGCTCATTAGAAAAGCGGAAACTTGGGCCTCAGTCCAGACTCACTGTAAGAATCTTCATTGTAATACCATCCCCAGGTGACTCATGAATTTGAGACACACTGTGCTAGGAGACATAATGGACTCAGATGTTTCCCACTATTAGTAGAATGATGGGGAATATGACAGCCACAAACGTGACTGATAGAAATGCACTGGCAACTCAGACACCCATTGGCGTTATGATTTTTAGAAATGATAAACACTACTTAAGATGAGAACAAAACAAAGCACAATGTGCTCTTAATTGGCAGAACACTTTCATTCCTGGAAAATATAGAGCATAATAAATGATGCAAAAAATACCTGTGTTCACATGTCAAAAAACGGAGTTTGGATTTTAAGGTTGTATAACTTTAAATGGATTTTTATGTAATTCAGCTTTTTGCTTTTAGTTTTTAATATCAGGTAGAATATTTGAAAGTATTTCAGCATAATGAGATCATTCTACAGACTTTCCCTTATTTTCTACCAAATCTCTTGCCTCCTCTGTTGGTGAACACTAAATTCAGTTTGAGGTAGAGAATTCAGCTTCCCTAAACTGGTTGTTTATGGATTGGATTTGGTGGGTGAAGGAGAGAGAAGAGCCAAGAATAACTCTCATCATGAGTGGATGGGATTTCCATGTACTGAGACAAGAAAGGCCCGTGGAGGCAGAGGTTGGGGTGAGTTGGGAGGAAAACCAAGAGTTTAGGCACATTATGTTTGATAAATCTATTAGACACCAACTGCAGTTGTCATGTAAGCAACTGAAAATGCCAGGTTCAATTTGCAGGGAAAGGTCGTGGTAGAGATATAAATTTGGGTGCTTTATATAGTTTGAAAAGCAAGGGACTGTTTTAATTCATATAGGGAAAAATATAATAATCATAGTAAAGACACGGGAGGATCAGAGAGTCTTGTGACCCTCCAGAATTTAGGGGACAATCGGAAGAGAAAAGGAATTGAGTATGAATAGTCAGTGAAGAAGGAAAATAAAAACAGAAATGCATAAAGTCTTGAATATCAAGAGAAAAAAAGTAAGGATGCAGAGGTTAATTAGAATAAATTTTATGGAGGACAAATGGCAATATGTATCACTGTCTTAAAGATAATCATACTTTTTATTAAGTAATTCAAGTCCTAAAAATCTAGCCTATAAAATTATAAAAAACCGTGGAATAAGCTTTATGCACAAGAGATTTTCATTGAAACATTATTTCATAATAGCCAAAAATTATGTACAACATAAATGTCCAAAAATAGGGCATTAGTTAAATAAATTGTGATATAGTCATACAATTGAATATTATGCAGCCATTAAATTATGTTTATGAAGAGCTTTTAATGAGCTGAAAAAATGCCTATAAAATGATATAATGTTGAGTGAAAAAGAACATGTAAAATTTTATGTACAGTCTGATCTCAATTATTTAATCATACATGCTCATTCAAAAATGCTGGAAAGAAAGATGCTGAAATATTAATAGGTTATAGGGTTCATAATAGTTATTATGTTTTTCCTTTGTTTTTTGAATTTCTCCCAAATCATCCTGTATTTTTTTTTACAAGCAGAAAACTTTGAAAAACATTCTTCCTTAAATTGAGTTGAAATCTGTCTCCCTCTTATTAAGTTAGCTGGTTCTTTTTTTAAAAAAAAAACTTAAAAATTTTTTTTAGTTACAGTTGACATACAATACTATATTAGTTTCAGGTGTACAACACAGTGATTAAACATTTATATAACTTATGAAGTGGTCACCCCAATAAATCTAGTACCCATCTGACACCGTACATAGTCATTACAATATTATTGACTATGTTCCCTATACTGTACTTTATATCCATGTGACTGTTTTGGTAACTGCAATTGTACATCTTAATCCCTTCCTCTTTTTTACCCACCCTTCTGAACCCCCTTCCCATCTGGCAACCATCAAAATGTTCTCTGTATCTAAATCTGTTTCTGTTTCTGTTGTGTTTCTTGTCTCTTTATATAGATGAAAAAGTGAGCAAATCTAACCTCTTTTATATATGACAGTCTTCAAATACTTGAAGAGATCTGCCAGCCCAGAGTTTTAGCTTTACCTGAGATTCTGTGTCCCTCCATCTTTTAAGCTCCTGCAGAAATAAAGCATCTGTGTCTCTTTCATAACTCTTACATCATTTATCACTTGCTCTGTGATTATCATCTCTCAACTTCATTTCTGTCACGTGCAAAGGGAATAAATTGTTGGGAGGACTACAGTTAGTAGGATACTGCATATAAATGATTTTTATAATCAAAACACCAAACAAATTTGAAAGAGTGAATGCTCATGAGAGAATCATCAGAGAGAGTAGAAAGTGGGGAGGAAGACAGGTGACTGAGCATGTCCAGTCTGTCATTAACTATAGCAGTGGTCCAGTAAGTCACAAAGATTCTCCTTTATCAAAACAATTAGAATGGCTTCTTGTACTTTCTCCCAGTATAGTCATGAGGAAGTGAGGTGAAAAGCACAAGCACCATTGACATGAGAGAAAGCACAGTGCATATGGAGAAATGTATTATTTTCACTTTGGGACCGTCTTCCCCCGCCACCTCTCTATCACGTCATACAGCAGTACCTCCTAGGGACTTGAGATGCTGCCACCATTGGGTACCATGGCAAGGCAGACATGACTTCTCTCCATTGAGACCCAACTCACAGGCTCCCTCCCAGTCGATACATTACCAACATCAAGATCTTACTCATGGGGCTCATCCTATCCTCGCTCAACCCATCCAACACCTGAGGAATCTTTGGAGCTATTAGATTCCACCTCATCCTTGAAGGTTTGTTCTAGGCAGAAATGAATTCATATCATTATTTTAATATTTACTTGCTATGTGACTACAGGTATATTATGAATTTTTGCTAAGGCTTAATTTCTTTATTTATAAACCAAACCTAATAATAACAGGTACTTATTATGGTTCTATGGATTAAGTGATTTCTAACATATATACAATTTCTAACAGAGAATCTATTGCACAGAAGGAGATTAATAAATCTTAGTTTTCTCCTCTTTACCCTCTCCTTACCTCTTTCCTTTATGTTTTGTCCAGGAATCTTCCTCTTTTACAGAATTATTCCTGCGGTTACCATCTATCTGAAATGCTTTCCCCAACTTCTCTGAAAGTTTAAATCCCACTCATTCTAAATGACGCTCAGGCCATGAAATTTCACTTGAACCTCCTCCCTAAAGTATTTCTCCTTCCACTGCACACTTGCAACCTTACTTATTCCTCTCATTTGGAACCATCGATTTCTAATTTGCCATTTAGCTTTGCTTTGTATTTATAATTTCTTTTTACCGCCTGAAATTAAATTTTCTGAGAGCAGGCGTGACCTGCAGCATGATGGATCTATAAGGCCTCGTAATCTACTCACTCAAGCATCTTCACTTTAAATATGAATAAGCTGAAACTCAGAGATGTGGGCCAGTCTTTTAGGGTCTTCTGTTTAATTGGAGACAGAGCCAGGATCAGGATTGGATTTTCTGGCTACTTTTTTCATTGGCTCATATCAATGGAAGTGGATAAATTGCTGCAGACTCTTTCTCCTCAAACTCTGCCCAGGGCTCTGCTACATCAGAAGCCAGTGGAACAGGAGTTTGGGACTTGAAATATAAGCTCTGTGAGTGTTGAACAGATATCGCTGTTGAGCTGTGGAGTCTTTCTCAGGCCACTTCATGGTTACCGACCAGTAAGCTATTGTTCTTCTCCCTTTCCATCCCTCCCATATCAGTCTCTTAACTTCATGTTAGTGATGATTTGGCCATTTGGGAAAGGAAGTATAATGAAAGGGTAAAACTTGTCTCCCACTCTCACTCCAGAACTCAAGGACAGGACAATTCTCAAATTTGGTTAAGTGAATGGTCAGCTGACTACTTTTGGTGGGAAGCTAGGTGTTGCCCAAAGGTCTCTTTTTGAATCAGGTATTCTATTTGCCTCAACTGGTGACTTGCAGTATTTTCTTTCTTTTTTTTTTTTCCATGAAAGAATTATTCTTCAATCTTGAAGCAAAATGTCTTTGTATATTGTTGGTCCATCAAACATCTTATTTATATATTTACAGATTAAGGCCCAAATACTACTGCAATTTTGTCTTCAATCCAAGGTTTCTGTCTTCCTTGGAAGGGTTTGCTAATTAATTGGCATGTAAATGAGTCATTGGAGCTAAGGGTTTATCAAGGGCTTCACATAGTTCTCAAAGACTTTCTCATCTCATTTTCAAGGCAATTTGCATACTTTCACTCATAGTTATCCTACATTTTCCTTTGAAGAAATCTCCTATGCCCAGTGGGTGTTCTGTGTAGACAACTCTCGTGACCTACCACTTGTGCTTTGCTTTCCCCTGAGCAGTGACATTGCCTTAGGTAAAAATGACACATTTCCATCACTGATGAGCCTCCTGAAAGACTCAGAGAGTATCTTGGGTACTGGCTTGAATTTATCTAGACCTGAGGTTGTACATTCTGTCATCTTTAGGGATTCCATGCACAAATTAAAGAAAAAATACACTCCTCCATGTAGAAAGAAATAATAATCCTTCACTAATAAAGTTTCTTTCTTTTTACTGTGCTAATTAAATTTAGATGGACGAAGAATAGGTTATTTTTCCTTCTTCATCTTTATGGTTGATATGACATTAAACAACCACATCTTCATAAAAAATGAGTCACTCTGCCCCTTGACCTACATTTTGGTCATATTTCGTTGTTTGGTACTTGCTTACTGGTCATCACTTATTTTCATATAGCAAAACAAACAAACAAACAAACAAACAAACAGAAAACCAAAAACGTGTTACTTTGAATGCTTAGATGTCCGTAGTGTTACACATCCATTCCTTTATTCAGAAAGAAATGCTAACTCAATGGTGACATGCCAGAGACTCTGCCGGGTTCTAATAAAGAGTGCCTGCCGCTAAGGGCTTAGTGGCTTAGCACAAGTGCTTTGACATATAGAAGGGAACAGAGTGGGCCAAGAATTAGGAAATGTAGGTGGCGGTCTGGATTAATTATATTTTGTGACCCTGGACAGGACAAAGAGAGGAAATGTGATTCAAAATGCAATTAATTCCATGTTTTATTAATTTAAAATGCCATTGATTGTAAGACGGACATTATTTTATGTATCACTAAGAAAAAAAACAAATCTTCTTACTAAACTATGATAAAATACTCTCTTATCCAATTGCAGTTTTTGTTTTACATATAGAAATAGCTCTTTGAGACTCATTTAAACATATATTTCAAATATCATGTGTTTTTTTTTTTTTTTTGGTATGCACCAAAGGAAAATTCAAGCAAAATAAGATAAAATTTCTTCAGAGCTGTAGACTTCTGAGTTAGTTTTCATCTCAGTTGTGCCATGCTTTCCCTTCAAAATCATCATCCACATCATCAAAGACTCTGGTGGTGAGCATTTTTTTTGGAAGTGCATGCCATTTCTGGTTCTGGTCTTTTCTTTCTAAACTACTTATACCCATTCTGCATTTTCTGACACTGGAAGTTTCGATTTCTTACCCGAACACATCAACTGGTAGTTTTCAGACACCTACTAGAACTCAGTCCTCCCTCAAATGCTTTATTGACTTAAAGGTTCAAGAATTGAAGTTGTTTGATTAGCCCAGTAATAATGTGTTTTGATGGGAAGCTAGAGGTTGCCCAAAGGTGTCTTTTTGAACTGGGTATTCTCTTTGGCTTAACTGATGAATTGAAATGTTTTGTCTTTTTCCATAAAAGAGATCTTCCCCAAATCTGAAGCCAATTGTCTTTATATACTGTTGGCCCATTGGATATCTTATTTATATGTTTACATATTTAGACTCAAGTACCACTGCAACGTTGTAGTATGATATTATACAGGCAATCACAACCACTTCAAGCTTACCTGGCAAACAATAATTGGAAGACATTCAGTTTTCAGCGATGTTAAAGTGTATGTGTGTGTGAGTTCATGTTGTAAATGATGGCATAAGAAAAAGCCTAATAAAACATTCATTCTATTGGTGCTAATTGGAACAACAGCCATAAATGTAGCATGAGAAAGCCAGACTTCTCCCCAGATCCCATCCCTAGGGAGTAGGAAGAAGAGGATCAGGCACAATGCTCTTCATTATTAAATTACTGGAGGTGTACTGCTCCTGGGAGAGATAACTCTGAATAAGGAGGGTGTCTGTGTCTTCTTAGAGTAATAAGGTCAGGGAATTAGTTCTTAAGAAAGAACCAAAGCTATGTTAATATGAGGGATCTCTCATGTATACTAGAGAAGAAGGGGGATGTTAGTGCAGAGATAATTCAAGCAGTGGCCAAATATGTTTGACTTCGAGTACTTGAAGCTTTGCACCTCAAAGTATGGTCCGAAGACCAGCAGCATAGACATCACCTGGGAGCATGACAGACATGCAGAATCTCGGGGCCCAGCCTGGACACACAGAATTGGAATCTACAACATAATAACATCTGCATTAAAGTTTGAGGAGTGAGTTTTTTTCTCTCTGGGCAAACACATGCATATACCATCAGGGGCACCAGAGTTCATTGGCCTTTAAGAAGCACATGTCAATACTTGAAGCTATGAAATATGTAATCTACTTGAAAATTAGAGGCAGAACTGGATGCTATATGGAGCAGTGTTCACATAGGAAGAAGGCTCTGGAATGCAGGAAGAAAGTTTGCCAATGAGAAAAATTCAAGTGGAACACCCCCTGAGAGTCTGGGGGAAAATAGTTTAGAACCCTCACCCCAAGGACCCAAGGGGAAGCTCTGCTCTGGCATGGGGCACGTGGAGCCGGAGGGGAGTGGTGCCCAGCTCTCTGTCCCAGTCGACTCGGCAGAGTTGGTGACACTCTTTGAACCCTCAAGGAAACGTTACCTAACGTGGTGGCTTTCAACCTTCCAAACATTTTTGACTTGCAACTTACATAAGAAATAACATTAGTTATAACTGAAATAAATACTTCAGTTTGCAAATATTTATTCTAAATAATAGTATTATGAATAATACACAGTATTATAAATAAAGCTCTAGTCACTCTTTGTATCTAATGCATTCCAATATTTTATTCTGTCGTATTTCACTTAAAAGGAATACCAGTCTGATCTATTAATATGATTTCACAATCTACCACACGATCATGACCCCCAGTGGGAAGTACACTGGTGCAGCCTGTTTTCACAGAAGAAAGGAGTGGGAGGTATTAGGAACAAGTTGAGAAGGGGAGCCCTTTTCTCCCAGGACTTCAGTGAGATCAGGCTTATCGGTCCTCAATGTGGACACCTGAATAGCCTGTAGATAAGAGCCCACCGATAATACAGTGATTCCGCTCTCCCACCTCTCGGAGTGGGAGAGAAGGAAGGAGGAGGAGAGCCAGCAGTGATGGTCATAGCCGCCAAACAGGTTACACCAGTGATTGGGTATAAAAGCATACTATTTGTTTGCACAACATCATGGCAAAGTATTTTTATAACAGGATAAAAAAATAAAGTAAAAATATTTACCACATTTTCTCTTGTATGGGCTTTATATGGAGAAGGTTTTGAGAGGATTTGAGGAAAGACCAGATTGCTTTCCTTAACGAAAAAGATGGTCACTGTCTTAGTCCATTTGGGCTGCTATAACAAAATACCACAGACTGGGTGGCTTATAAACAACAGAAAGTTGTTTCTCGCAGTTCTGGAGGCTGGAGTTCTGAGCCTGGGATGCCAGTAGGGTTGGGCGAGGGCCGTCTTGCGGGTTGTAGACTTCCTGCTCTGACCTCATGAGCTGGAAGGAGCTAGGGAGCTCCCTGGGGACTCTTAGCAGAGCACAAGCTTCATTCGCGAGAGCTCCACCCTCATGACCTAAGCACCTCCCAAAGACCCCAGCTCCTACACCATCGATTCCACTGTGTGAACTGTGGGTGATACAAACACTTGAACTGTAACAGGCAGAGAGGGAAATGAACAGAAAGGAGGCCAGAAGAACCAACATGGGAGATGGGAGAGGAGAAAGAGTGGGCAGAGAAAGTTTCTGAAAAAAAAAGAGAGATTGGGAAACCTACTATGCTGCTAATAAGGTTTTTATAAAATTTGAACATATCGAATATAATGCCATCCTCCCTTGACATACTACCCAACCCTAAGAAAGCCTTTAGGAAAAAGTTATACTACCCTTTAAAGTTTTTGTAGGTGTGTGCGTGTGTATGTGAGTGTGTGTGTATTTTGTGTGTGATGAAATAAACCATAAAGTCAGAAGTAAAGTGAAAGAGTAGACTTAACCGATAAGTTGACTCTTTGTTAATTTGCAATTTAGGAAGAATAAGTTAGTTACGAGTAGGTGACTAAGATCTGATTTGTACTCATAAGTATTTGCATGTAATACTGCAGGTATTTCCCTATAAACATATTCATGGCAAAATCAAAGTGGCCTGGTGAACCGTGTGGTCTTCATATATTCAAATATTGTCAATGGTCTTAGATGTTTCTAAAGGCAATATCAATATTGGCTTCTGAGATCTTTCAGTGAACTGCAGGCAGGGTCTGACCTCTAGGTCAAAATCTTAAAAAGAAACATGACTTTCTTCATTTCTACAAAATCGAAATAAATCTGTAGAATATTTATAGATACGGAGTTCTTCCTCTTTCCATAAAATTAAGTTCTCACAGGACATCAACTGATTAAAAAAATATAAGTTAAGGGAAGATGTAGTAACCTTGCCGTGAGATATATTTTTGGGAAGATTCAGCACCACACCATGTAGTTGAATGAGGCTCTTTCCCTAAGACCACAGCTGGGCATACTCAGTGTGTTGAGATTATTAAGAACTGTCATATCCTTGAAGCTTAAGTTATCAAAAGAAAAATGTTTATAGAACTTTCCTTGAACTTAGAGGTTTGATGAGACACATAAGACCCTGCATATCTCAGAGGCCTCTTACTTCTCTCAGCAGATAAATCTATACCAGATGAAGTAGTGCGTATAATATCAATGTTCTGACAGTGGTCTCCTTAAAAGTAAGGTTTACTGAGTCATGGTAAGGTGCTAAGAAGATGACCCCCAGCATCTCAAAGACAACAGATGAGCTCTCACCATCCTCCTGGATGTTGCAATGCTCTCAGTGGGCTCTAAGAAGTGGTGAGTTTGTAGCCTTCTCGTAGGATGTCCAGGTAGACGCCCACGAGGATTATTTCCTTCTTTTGATTTATTGTAGGAATAAGTTAAATTGAATGCACATGAAAACTCAGAGTCTTAGCATCTGAGTAATTTGGCAGCTAAGAAAAACAGACAATAAGCAAATCAGGACTTAGAATAGAAAACAGCAGGCAAACCCATGAACATTGTCCTTTTTCTATCTACAGATAGTTGTTGTGAATTATATTTCTCTTACTGTAGATTTCATAATTTTCTGAATCTTCAAATGGAATGTTTTTATAGCACCACATTCTGTCTGTGTAGATCAAGGCTAATCTCAGTATACCTTGCTCTTCCACCTCTAGACCATTGTACTCCTTTCAGGAGTTTGGTTTTTTTCTCTGTGTCCCATTTCTAGTCTCAGTTTCATCTTTGTAAAATGCATGACTCAGCCCAAAATATCTAAGGGCTCACCCAGCTCTAATTTTTCTTTGATTTTCAAGTCTCCATCACTGCAATCTTCCAGTGGCATACTGGGGTTGGCTCCTATTGGCCCCTACTGGCAGTTCTTTCCAACTCTGCATTCAGAGATGTAAGATTGGTAACTTAAATTCAGCCATCCAGGAGAATTTATACCACAGAAATTGGCAAAGACAATAAATCAGAGGGCCAATATACCAACACATTACTGCATCTCTTTCAAGCTCAGTTCTACACCTCTTTTAGCCTGACAGACTTTGCTATTTGAATTTATCATGGCCATCTCAAACTCTACTGGCAAAAACTAAAACTTGAGTCTCAAATTTGTTCCCCTTCCATCTCTACCTCTTGACTCTTTTTAGAAAAGAACTACATATTTTTAAATCAACAATCATAAAATCTTGGTATTATCTTTGTCTCTCTTCACCCCCTGAGGCTCCACTGAGTCTTAATGGTTGCTCCTTGGAAGTTTCTCTTAAAATCATCATTTTTTCTGCATTTCCCTTGCCAACCTTCATCATGTCACACCTGAATTTATTCAAGAGACTCCCCACTTTCTTTTTTTACTTCTCTCTCTCCCAGTCCCATAAATGGCAATAAAACTTTCTTAAATGCCATCTTCACCCCAATTAAAAAAAAACCCTATGGCTCTGACTCTCTGATCATATTTCATGTCTAACACCCTCTGCCGGGTTTATAAAACTCCTATCACTCTGGCACTATGTCAGCATCTCAATTTCCCCCACTTTTTCCTGTCTCTCTGTTACAATGACTCTTTCTGTCATCTCACATAAGCCTCATTTCCCAAGCTGTTCTTTCAAGGACTCAGGACACCATTGCCTGCAGCTGTAGGAAAGAAATAAGGGCTGCAGCAGCTGCTGATGTAGCAGATTAACCTCCCAGGCTTAACCTTACATTGGACTGTGTTGAGCTGGCTCTTGTCCAGCTCCCGTGGGCTCCTGTCTTTCTCCTTCCAGCCCAGCTTTACCACTTGGCATTGCCTTCTTGTTTTGTCTCCTTTGAGAATGCTAACCTGACCCTGAACTGTTTTCAGTGATTTGATTGGCCCTGCTGAGAAGAGAACCTGAGTCCTCTTTGTAGATATTCTGTTCATATCCTGATAAGTCTGAGCCCTAAAAACCGTGAGAACAGACATGTTTTTCTATTCTTCTTGCCCTTTCTCTGTCCTCTCTTTATTTATTCAATTAAAGTTTAATGAGCATATACTCTGTCAGACACCAGAATGGGCAAGAAATGACAAACTGAAAAGACATGATCTCAGCCCCCGGGGACAGGGACATGCACCAAATCCAGTCCATTGAGCTAAGAACTGTGAGCTAAGAATTGTTTTTACATATTTAAATAATTGGAAAAAATCAAAAGAAGAATATGTAAAACTCAAATTTCAGTGTCTAAAACAGAACTCCTGAATTCTCTCCAAAGTTCCCCAACCTAGCAAATGATGACTTCATTCTTCCAGTTACTCAAGACATAACCTTGGCATTTGTCATTGACTCCTATCACATGCTCTCATCTCATATCCAGTGAATCAATAAGCCAATCATGTTAGGCTTATCTTCAAAATATATTAAGAATCTAACTACTTCTTACCACCTATATTACTACTACACTGGTCCATGCCACTATGAGCTCTGCTCTAGCTTATTGCTAATGCTTCTGAAATATTCTCCCTGTTCCATGCTCTGTCCTCTACATACAGTCTACTCCCAACACAGCATCCAGAATAACCCTTTAAAACTCTAAGTCAGATTTGTCCTTTCTGTTTTCAAAACTTCCAAAAGGCTTCTCATCTCAAGGACCAGAAGGATGTCTTTGGTTATTCTTACATAAAAGTAAGTGGATAGTTCAGGATTTTTGGTTTCCATCCTCTGAGACACAGGAAATCAAGGAAGGAGAGGGATGTGAATGGTTTTCAGTAGCATGTCACGTACTGACACAATGTGAAAAATCTCTACAAAAATAATAGAATTATTCTAAAGGATAAATATGAAATATAAAAAGTATATAAAAATGAAAATGCATACTATGTTCATGAATGAGAGAACTCAATATCTACCTTAAGCAATTAACCTAGAGAACGTTTTAGAATATCTATTAGAAAACATGTGCAAGAACGTTCATTGAAAGACTATAATAGTAAAAAAATTGAGAAATGACCCAAATAATCAACAAAGCTAATTATGATGTAGTCATACTATAGGTTGTATTTAATATATCCATAGGAATAACTTCGAAAAACATTGAATTTTCAGAATAATATTTTGTAAAATTTTAATAAGATATGTATATTTATTATCAATCTATCATCTGTCTATCTATCTATCAATTATTTGTCATCTGTCTGTCTATCATCTGGCACACATGAATAATAAAGACCAAATTCAAGATAATGGCTACTTTTGAGAAAGTTGAGGAATAAGATTGAGGAGGAGTACATGAGAGGTTTTATCTATACTAAAATGCTTTATTTCTTTTTAAAAATTATGAGGCAAACATGGCAAAACTATTTAATATATTTGAAATATTTTAAAGTACAAAAAAAAGTGCTTTAGCCATTTACTTCAATGTGTTCACAGTCTACGCTTTAGAGGTGCAATGTGACATGCCTGTAGCTAATTTGTATTTGGAACTTTTTTGATGACTTGAGCTGAGTCCCTCAAGCCAGCTTCAAAATTGGGACATTTACTGTAAAGTCACACAAAGGACACTTATTAAAATGAAAACAGAAGCCAAAGTACAGCCAGGACTCCTGGGGACTGGAACTGGGAACTGGAAAGTAGCCAGGAACCTGGGCTACCTTTCACAGAGGCTGCAGGGTTGTGCTTACGCTCTCTCTCTCTCGCTCTCTCTCTGATTTTCTTTGGACATCTGCTTATCTGACTCAGTCTGTGCTCTCTGCTTCCCTTTAACTCCTCCAATTCATCTAGAAGAGGTCAGATGAAGTCTCCCTTCTATCACTAGCCGCTTACACTTATGATTCTGTTCAGACTGAAAAAGAGAGTATGTACACATACGCATCATCGTTTTGAACCAGGTCACACATTATTTATATCGATTCTAAGTCCATGTCTAAGCCACTTCCTATGCCTAATCTCTCGTTCAGTCTTTGTGGCCATGCTAATACAAACAGCCCATACTGTGTCTCTGAACAGGGCCTGTGGGAGATACCATTTAATACTGCTATTACTATGACTACTAGTATCTACTGTGTTCCAAGAACTACACCAAGAACTTTATATACATTATCTCATTTGCTTCATACAGCTACTGTATGAGATAATATCATTATCCCCGTTTTACAGATGAGGCAGTGAGAAGCTAAGTAAGCACTTTTCTTGATGTCATACCATAAATGGTAAAGCCAGGAGTTTTAGGCAATCTGAGCACAGCTGCACATCGAGTAGTGTTTCTTATTCTTCAGTTCAGCTGGTGCAGGCTGAGAGGGGTTTCATCATAAAGACACAGAGTGTAGGAGCAAGAAAAGGAAGTCATTTAAACAGGGTACTAAGAATGAGTAGCACTTCTTATAGAGGAGAAGAGCACACACAAAAGTAGAATAGCAAGGAGAGTTGAGAAACCCTGATTGGACCCTGGGCCTGAGATAATGTAAATGGGGGGAGACAGAGAAAACACACCAGCAGTATCCTTCACTTAATGACCTGGGGTGGACTGATTCCCTAACAGCAACTTTACAACAAGGCATCTAACGTACAAGCTGTACCAGATGCAAACATACTGGGGGATAGGAAGTTTTATTGTTAAGGATTTTGAAGACATGACAGGTGTGCAAAGATAAACATACCAAGATGAATATCATGATGTTTTCTGTAATAGTAAACATGGTGAATATTATTAATGGTTATAGCTAAATTTTACTGGGTGTTGACTATGTATCAGGCACAAGCTAAGACTTTTATATACATCAACATGTGTATATACTTTCACTCCCTTAATTCTACAGCAAATTCATGAGCTATGTATTATTATCACCTATCTTCATTTGACAAGACTGAAAATGGAGGCTTAGAGTGACTCATTCAGAGTTCAAAGACTCAATTTGGCAGAACCCGTATCTCTTTGACTTCAAGGTCAATTCTCTTAGTCACTGCATTATAATACATAAACGTACAGCACCAAGGTTTGGCTTAATCACAAAACACCATACCATCGACTATTATACAGGCATCAAATGAGGTTGCAATTCTTTATTTACTGATACAGAAATGCATGATACATTGTCAAATGAGAATAATAAGTTATGGCATAATGTGTATGGTATGGATATGTGTGCATGTATATTTATTACAAATATGTACATATATTAGAAGTATATGTTAGAAATATATGATATTTGAAATATATATGTGAAATATATATATTACATATTGAAAAATCTAGAGATATATACATTGAAACATTAGTGGCAATCTCTTAGCATTGGAGATCTCTTGAGAGGGGAGAAGGCATTTTTTTTTCATTTCCTAATTTTTTGACACTCAGCATAAATTATTTGCATACGTTTTAAGCAGTCTTGTTGTATTGATAAGGGTGTATGTTAAGCTGTTGTAACAAAAATACTACAAAATGCAGTAACTTTCATGTGACTTTTCAATCCTCAACCCATAACCTCCAAGGTTGCCTCCGGCATCATTCTTGCCCAGGCAGCTAGGGAGGGAAAGGGGAATCCAGGACAAATAGCTCATCTTTAAGGAGGCAACCCAGATGTCACACAGTCACTTGTGTTCATACCTCACTGGCCTAAAACCAGCAAGAATGGCAGGGAAGCATAGTTTCTGGTGAGACCGCCACATACCTGGTGAAATATTCTTATTACTAAGAGGAAGAAAAGACCATAGTGAAAACTAGGGGACACTTATGTACAGTTGGCCACTGAGGAAGCATGATTTTCAGCGATTCCAAAAGAGAATTTTGTCTGATCCCCTCTCGAAAATCTTCACCTTCCAGTTGGTGCTAGAAGCTTCCTTTCCCCCATACCCTTTGCCCTGCACAACTAGAGGGGACAGCATCTCCCAGTACTCTGAGGAGAATGGCATCCCAGACCAGGACCTGGAGAGGCCCAGCTTTCTTTCTCTTTCAGCCCAGAGTCTATTAACCTGAACATGTCTTAGCAATTTGCACTGCAGTGTGACTGTTTCTGATCCATCCTTGGGAGAATAGGTATTTGTTGGCTGACTTCCCATCGTCACAATGGAACCTGCCCTCCAACCTCATCTCTCACTATTCCTGGCACCGCACCCTCCCATGAGCCACATGCCCCAGCCCTGAGCTTCTCGAACAAGTGTCCCGACTCTCTCGGGAGTCCCCATCTGCCCAGAGTTGTTGGAAGGGAGAGAGGAGTTGTTACCAACAAAGTATCGAATGTTCATACATGCGATCGACTCCCTTCTGAACTTCAAGTTACGTCATGATACAGCTTTTCTGATTAGCTTCCCTAATAATAAAACTTTTAAAATGGAATGTTATTTAGAATTCAGCAATTCAAAATCTCTTTCTAATTTTTCTTGAAATAGCAATGCCTATGCAGAGCAGGAGGAAAAAAAAACATAACAGGTTAAAAGATTTTAGACTCCTGATTTCTATCTTTCTTCTCCTGGTTTTCTTCTGCCCACTAGGCACCCACTTTGCCAGTTTCGTGTATGTTCTCTAGAGAACAAAGGAACCGTGCTAATTGGTTGCACACTCCCCAGCCCTGGTCCCTTTCCTCTGAGCCACAGTTGGGGATGGGATGCTCATGGCATCCGAGGCTGCAGGGCAGTGGAACAAAGACGTGTTGTTCCAATCTCTCACCTGCTGTCCTGTCCTTTCCCTGCTCCTCCGCAGCTATGAATTTCATCATAAACATGCAGGTCAAATGAGCCCAGCTCTTTGAGGACCTCCCTTCCCACCTCATCCTCTCCTGCAAGAGCTCGTCATCTTCTTTGAATGCTCCCCAGCACTTTGCACGTGCTCTAGCATTTTTCCAACAGAGTCGTAACTGTCAGAATGCTGGCCCTCCTCTGTCCTTGCTTCCTGCACACTCCTTGGTAGTAGAAAAACCCTTCATTACAAATTTCAGTGAGTTGACGTAGAAGAATACAAATCACATAATAGGGCTTCGGTACATTTCCGATCAATAAAAGAGGACACAGACAAGCCCTTCCTACGGGTGAGTGGAATCTAATTGAGATGTGACTGAATTCCAGGAGCAAACTCTGGCTGGGCTCCTTCTCAAGAAAGAGTGCATTTCTCACGCAGCTCTCCAGAGGGGCCTGCTTCTCGGGGCTCAGTGTGCAGTCTAGAATCACGTGCACCGACATATTGCAAGGTGGTATTTCAATGACGCCTTAGGTAGGAGGCAGCGCTGTCACGTACGAAATGGCTAGAGAAAGAGACGGCTCTTCCTCTTCCCATTTTGAAAGTTATCAGATATTCTGGAGGAAGACGCAAATCTCAGCTCCCTCTCAGACACACAGACATGGGCACTGAGACACATATGCACACGGAAACGCCGTGTCTTCGCTAAATATAACCCTTTGTAGAGACAGTATCTCGATAATTTTCAAGTGAAAAGATAAGGAAGGGGAGCCAAGTCTTTCATAATGAATGCAAGCCTATAGCTTTTAAGCAGGGCTAACATATGGGCCACTGATGTGAATGTGAATGCAAATTAGATATTTTTGATTGCTTGAAATAAAGTCAGCAGAATCAAAGCCTCACACAGCAAATGGTGCAGCTTTAACTACGTCGGTGCCAGGTTGGAAACGAGAGCTCTTAACACATCCTTGGGAAGAAAGCCTGGCGTTTTGGAGTGAGGCCTTCTAGATAGGACAAAAGAAGGCTTTCCCTGCCCTTGATTGCCATCCTGGTTCTTTTTAAATAGGAGAGTCTTTCATTTGTATTGCGTGGAAATAGATTAAAGATCTACTTTAACCTCTGATCTTTCCTTTAGATAATGTCAACAGTCTTGAGGTAGTAAGGAACCTTTAGATCTCATTTTTATCCAGTCTGGTGAAGTCAAACGCACTTTGACGGGCGCTGTCCGTGGTGCTGGAGAGCAGGGGGGGCGGGGAACTAGAACAGTCAGCTTGCAAGGAGGTTGCTGGATTCTGGAGACGTGAGACCAAACGTCTCGCTCTGGTGTCGTGTGATGCTTGCTCGGCTGGAGGTGAACCTAGAAGGCCACAGAAGCACAGGTGTGGGCTGTCTTCCCTGGGAAAGTGTGTGCGTGTGTGGTTCATGGAAGGCTTCCTGGAGGCATGACCCAGCCTTCAGGCAAGCCCTTCAGAGGAAAAGAGACCAGCCTGCACAGAGGTGGAGGGGTGAGAGGGAGGCTCACGCAGTGAGGCCCACAGCTCCTTGTGGGGGAGAACACGAGAGGGTAGAGGGCAGGTGGACTGCGTAGCAGAGGTAGCCATGCTCCCAGCACACCCAGCCACCTGGTGTGGTTCCCAAGAGCTGTTGGTACAAGAACGTGGCTACGATAAAGCCTTTCATAATGTGAGGCTTTTGTCCCCCTGAAAGAATGAAGTACCTTCCGACTAAGCTACACCATGCAGAGTGCTCCTGCCCAGACTCGGGCAGGTAAAACGTGAGAAGCAGAGCTAGTCCAGTGGCCCCTGGACCCTTGTCCTTTAGTCCCAGGTTGAATCACAGCCTCCGCAGCTTCTATTTATAGGGACTTCTACTGTCAAGTTATTCCAACACTTCTGTTTCCTTCGAGTGAATGTAAGACTCTCCCCACCACCTCCCCGCCCTCTAGCCTAGGGCTTCTCGGCCTCACTGCACTGACATTTTGGACTGGATATTTCTATGTTGGACTCTTTCCTACATCGTAGGATATTTATCAGCATCATTGACCTTCACACACAAGATGCTTATGACAACCCCCTACACACATCACTTGTAACAATTAAAAATGTCTCCAGACATGGCCAGATGTCCTCTAGGGGTGGGGTGGGGCCAAATCATTCCCTGTTGAGAACCCCGCTCTAGCCCAAACCCACAAATACACTTCTGGTACACATTTATCTCCCTGCTCCAGTGTCCCTGTGTGACTTTGACGGGGGGCTTCTGGGTTGCATGTGGTCCCCTCTTCCACTTCTTGGCCTAAATGTCACTGAGGCTGAATGTCTGGTTTGCATCTAGTCTGCTGCAAACAGAGCACTTTCTAGGTGCTCCCATTGGACCAGGGAGGTGGGGGGGGGGGAAGGAGTCTCACTTTCTTCCAGTAGCAAATCATCATGAGCCTGGGAGCTATTTGTGGCCACGTATCCAGCCATCACATTAGCTTCTCTAAGAGAGTCAAGTTAAAGGGGAGAGACCCCATGGAGCAGAATTCTGGTGGCATTCGAGCATCTGGTGCTCTTTGCCCTGAGCCCTGTGGTCTGCCTCCATGAGCATTACATCCTCCTTTATACTGAGTTTGTGTAAGTTGAGTTCAAGTCACTTACACCAAAACCAAACCTTATAAATGCATCATCTCATGGTGAAGGAAGTCCAGGCTGAGGAAAGGCAGACTAGTCAAGAAGATGAAGCGAGACTGAGATTGTGTTTGTGTTGACACCTAGCACACAGGTAGTCTGAGCTGCCCATTCCAGGCTGGCTTAGAGTAGGGCTGCTTGCTGCGTGGTCATCCCACCTCCCAAGAAGAACAAAAAGATGGTCAGTGAGACAAATGACCAGGATTCATTTCTTGTGAGGGTTCAGACCTTTATCACTTCTGTTTATCTCTGTTTCTATCCCTATAATTGTGACCTAATAAAATGCCCTTAGCTTCTAGTTCTACTTTACTCTTCCAGTGCTGGGGATGGAAAGGGACAGAATGGAGCCAAGATGAGCTTTGAACCTCTTAGAAGATGGTATTTCTCTACTTCTCACTCTTTCCTCATTTTTAATTACCTTATTTTTCAGGTCTATGGCCAAATAGAGATGCAGCGTTCTTACAGAAATGCTTCCTTTCTGAACTGTCACCGTTAATCCCAGTATCTCTTAGGGCCTCTGAGGTAGATGGGTGAGCTCCCAAAGTTTTTCTTGATGCTTCTTCTAGCATTGAAATTGATTTTTACTGGGTTTAAGCAAAATTTACACCAAATCAGAGAATTTACAATTAATCAGATCTCAGAAGTCAACCGCATTTTGTTTCCAATTTTGAATTATAATCAGGTATGTTCTTAACTGAATTCGACAGAAAACATATTATATATGGAGAACAATATGGTCCAAAATGCAATATCAGCACTATTGAACCTCGCCCTCTCTGTCCGTGGCCCTGCTTCTAACCTTAGTGGAAAATAAGAAGACAGAGGAGGAACAATGGTACAAAGCTATGTCCTTCATCATTTGCCCTATCCCCAAACATCCCCTGTGCTGTTTACCTTTCCTTGCCTTGGATAACCCTACTCATCGAATTGCACAGAAAGCTCCATTTTTTCACAGTATAACATCCTGCTATCACAGTACTTGGCTCTCTCTATATCTCTAAAGGAGCACATTGGCCTCTTGACCATGCTGAGAGATAGGAGAAAGGAAGAGTAGCCTACCCTAGCTTGCGCCAGGCCATCCACCTGTGTCTGATTCCAAAAGGCCGAAGGGTGCCTATCAGAGCACTGATGGGTAAGAAGGAAGCCTGCCATGGTTCCAGAAACAAGCCTCTCATACCGGCTATGTTCCTAGCTGTGGGTAGTTACTACAAGAATGCAACAGCAAAGCTATTCAAAGTTCCTGGGCAACTTTTCTTATCCCAGCAAATTTATGTCATATTTATACCAGACCCTGCTTACTATATGTGGGACATTGTTCACCAGGTCTGGAGCTGTATTTTGTGTTTAAAGGAACCTAAGATTTGTCTTAGTCAAGCATCATAAGATATGCAGACACAGAAATGACTACCATGAAGCTAAGAAGTTTATACAGTACCTGAGAGCCAGGAAGCCTGGTGTGCCATGCAGGGCCACGTAGAGAAACACTGGGGTCAGACAGGAAGCAGAAGGAGCAGGTGGAGGTCATGGGCAAGTGCCTTTCTTGTGGTTTCTGTGGGAAAAGAGAAACAAGACAGGGTAAGCACATTTAGGATTGGTTAGTTCAAATAATTTCAGCTGGCGGTTGGGGGTAAGAGTTGTACCTAGTGGTAGTGGTCTGGTACCTGCCCCAGGTTAGGGCAGGAGGGTAGTAGTAGACTTCTGATTGGGGGTGTTAGTTGGTTCGCATATGAAAGGGGTGCATCTAGCTGAGTTGTTTACTTATGTTCCCAGGCCTTACCGATTCAGCATGCCCCAGGTATCAAAGCATCATGATATATCCCTCTCTCACTTCAAATCAGTTATGATTAAGGTCAGCTGAGTGTGCTTCATTGCCGTGGAGTGACTGGGAGAAGCTGTCACTCTTTCTCTTGTTAACCTGAATTGTCTAAGTCCGTGTTCTCTCAAGCTACTGTGGCAATGAGATGACACCATTGCTGTTATTGATCTGTTGACTGATTGCTTCACATATGTGTGATGAAAGCATGGGTTGAATAGTCAGTTTCCCCAGTCATGGGGCCACTCTATGACCTCCAGTAAACCTCATCTCATTCTGTTCCTTATACTCACAAAGAACCATTTTTGTCATCGAACCATTTTCATCACCTCTGTGCTTAGTTCCTTTCACATTCTTTTCTCGTGGGAAAAGCATCATGGCAGGGGTGGGAGGGAGGGGAGAATAACCTTCCTGTTTGGAATCTGAGAAGTGAACCCCTGTTGTTTTTGCACTGTGGAAACTTTTTAAAGTAACATCTGGAAACAGTGACATCTGACAACGCACTTAATCACTTATTGCTCATTATCGAGTAGTGGAATTTTTTTGTTTCTTTCTTCTTAATTTTGAATTCAAGTCTGTTCTAGAAAGTTTAAAGAACTTGTCAGAAGTCTGACCTCTAAAAAGAGAGAATAACATTCTACTTTTCCATAAGGCTGCTCTTTGAATTATAGAATGTACAGAGCATATAGGAAAAACACCTAAGTTGAGGGTTGGTTGTATGTCATTTGGAATTACTGTAAAATTAGCCTTAGATTAAACCCAATATGGGAGATTCAGAGTGATGTATTATAAAGAGCACCCCACTAAGACTTAGAAAACTGTTTTTGTCATACAGGTGCTTTTATTATCGGCAGCATGATTTTAAATTCCTCTTTCTCTGTTACTCATATTGACAAGAATGTAAGATGTTTAAGTGAGATGATTTATATTAAAAAAATTTGAAATTATAGAGTGTGATACATATATAAGTTGTTATTTTATGTAGTTATCTAAGATGAAAGTAGCATATGTGCAGTTCTTAACTTACTTTCTTGGCATCTTAGATAATATAGAAAATTAGAAGTTAATTTTAATTCATATGGACAGGTAGGTGAAGTAGAAAACAAGCTCATGTGGAGATGGAAAGGAACCATCCTTGAGCAGATGAATAATGGTAGAGAGAAGCAGTTGGTGGTGGGTTGTGCTATGTTCCCAGGCCTTCCTGAGGCTGGCACCATCACTTTGCACATTTCCCAAAACTTAGGGGCAAACATTTAAATATATAACATAAAAAGTTAAGGCATTTAAAAAGGATAATAGTATAACTTCAAGATTAATTTAGCAAATATATATTGTTTTCATTTTCTGGAATCTGTCTACTTATGATTAGCATACCAAGGTTTTGAAATACCCTCAGAAATGTCTAAAACTCATTGATGTGGAAATCAGCCCAGAAATTATTCAAAGATGTGAGGTGGAGATTCTGAGATGCTCTGTAATTATCAGTATGTTTTTTTTTTTTTTTGCATCTTGAATTACTAAGTGATAGAACCCCAAGTGACATAAGAAATAAATCAGTGCAATCATCTCCTGATCCCCATGGTGAACCTAATTTTCAAGATGGCAACTGACCCCTCCAAGGTCATATTCTGAATCTGTACTGTCCTATAAGATTGACATTAGCCACATGTAGCTATAGAACACTTAAAATATGGCTAGAGAAACTGAATTTTAATTTTAATTTTATTATAATTAATTTAAATTTAAAAACTGATATTTGATCACCTATTGGAAAATTTTAAGTATGCCTAGAGCAACTTGGCTATATGAATCTACTTTTGTAACTATAGGAAAATTTAGCATCTAAGTTGAGATGTGTGGTAAGCATAAAATACACATCAGATTCAAAGACTTAGTATAAAAAATACAAATGTTAGTATTTTGGATATAGTGAAGTAAATACAGTCTACTAAAATTAATTTTACCTGTATCTTTATACTTGGTTTTAATGTGGTAACTAAAACTTTAATTATATATGTGGCTCACATTATATTTCTACTGGATAATCTGCTCTAGAGGATAAAACAAATAAGATTCAAAATCTAGGTTTTTTTGCTTCTTTGTTCCTTGTTCTTTCCACTGCACTGTTTCCTCATTAGGACATTTTTTTATCTCCTCCATTATCTTTGCGAAACCTGGTATGTGAACTTTCATCAAAAGTTAATATATATTAAAAAATATATTGGCTAAAGAGAGCATTCTGGGAAGATGGAGGTGTAGGAAGTACCAGGAATCTGTCTCCAAACTTAGACACCAATTACACTAGCAGAATCTGTCTGACATAACTCTTTTGAAACTCTGGAATCTATTGAAAGTTTGATACTTCCATAGGAGGTAAATTGCAATTAACTTTGGTCAACTTGAACTCTTATTACAGTAACAACTACCCATTCCCCATCCTTACTCCCATGATAATCAGCTTCTGGAGCAGCCTATACACAGCTTGCAGGAGTCAAGGTTGGCAAAAAAAAATATTCTTCAAAGATCTGTGCTCTGATCACTGATTGACATTTCTCACCACAGAGATGTAGACAAAGAGGTCTGTGTTATTGTGGCAACATGGCTCTCCCCATTGTTGTAAGCCCTTCCCCCTCTGGCTGAAGTGACTTTTAAGATATTTAAATGGCTAGCACCCTTCATTTTTCTCTTTTCTCTTTTTGGAAACCAGACTTTAAAAACTAGGACATTCAAAAGCACATGTACATATTGGGAAACTTAGAAAGTGACCATACATATCCAGGGAAAGACTCAATCTCAGAAAAGATCTGAGGAAACCTTAAATTTATACCTCAGGCCAATCCTTGGTACAGAGACAGCCTGCATCAATAAACACATACAATAAAAAAAAAAAAAACAGCGAACTCTAGAGAAGGGGAAGAATCTGATTTCTATTGTTACAACACTATCAGATTTAAATGTCCAGTTTTTCATTCACGTAAAAAAAATCACAAAGTGTAGAAAGAAATAGGAAAGTAAGAACCATTAAAAGGAAAAAACATCAACTGGCATTGTCACTTGAAAAGACCAATGGCATATCTACTAGACAAAGACTTTAAAACAACTGTCTTAAAGATGGTCAAAGAACTAAGAAAATGTGAATAAAGTAAAGAAAATGATGAATAAACAGATGAAAACATCATTAAAAAGAAACCAAAATGAAATTCTGAAGTTGAAAAGTACAATAACTGAAATGAAAATCTACTAGAGAGATTCAAAGGTAGATTTGAGCAGACAGAAGAAAAAAATCAGCAAGCTGGAAGATAAGATGATGGAAATTATCAAGTCTATGGAACAGAAAGAAAAAACATGAAAGTAAAGTGAGCAGAGCCTAAGAGACCTGTGGAACATCATTAAGTAGATCAACATATGCATTGTGGGAGTCTAAGGAGTAGGAGAGAAAGCAGAAGAGATCACATTTAAAGAAATAATGGCTCATAACTCCCCAAATCTGATGAAATACGTATAAATATCCAAATAGCTCAATGAAATGCAAGTAAGATGAACTCAGAGAGAGTCAAACTGAGACACAATATAATCAAATTTTCAAAAGACAAAAAGACAATCTTAAAAGCTGCAAGAGACAACTTGTCCTCTTCCATTAGCTTTTCAGTAGATTTCTCATCAGAAAATTTGGAAGCCAGAAGGCAATAGACAGATGTATTCAATGGACTAAAAGTAAAACCTACCAACCAAGAATACTATATCCAGCAAAGTTATCCTACAAAAGTAAGGGAGAAATTAAGACTTCTCATATTTAAAAAAAGAAAAAAGAAAAAAAGAAAAGAAAAAAAAAGCTGAGGAAGTTTGTTACCACTAGACCCACCTTGGAAGAAATGCTCAAGAGTCCTATAGGGTAAAAGTGACAGGATATTAGACTAACTCAAAGCTATATGAGGAAAGAGAGATCAATGAAGGTAAAATCATGGGCAACTATTGAAGCTGGTATTATTGTAACAATGGTTTGTAATTCTCTTTTTAAAAGATGATTTACAAGACTAATGCATTTAAAATAAGTATTAGCTTATGTTTTAGGGCACACAGTATATTAAAATGTAATTTTATGATATCAAAACCAAAAGGGGTTGGGATTGTAAAGAAGCAGAGTTTTTACATGTTATTGAAATGAAGTTGGTACAAAATTAAAGTATTATGACTTTAGGATGTTAAATGTAATCTCTATGGAAACCACAAAGAAAATAGCTATAGAATATACATAAATGAAAATGAAAAAGCAATTTAAACATTTTATTACAAAAAAAAATCAACACAGAAGAATATGCACACAAAAAAGAGAAAATAAAGGATAAAAAAAGCTGTAAGGCATATTAAAAACAAATAGCAAAATGACAGAAGTCTCTCTATCGGTAATTACTTTAAATGTAAATGAATTAAACTCTTTAAAAAAGACAGATCTGCAAAATGGATAAAACACAAGATATAAATATATGCTGTCTACAAGAGACACAAATAGATTGAAAATAAATAAATAGAAAATATATTCTGTGGAAATAGTAACCAAAACAGAGCAGAGATGGTTATATTAATATCAGAAAAATATAGACTTTATATAAAAAAGGTAAAAGACACAAAAAAGATATTATATATTAATAAAAGTTTCAATACAGCAAGAAGTTATGACAATTATAAAATAAACATTTATGTACTTAATAACAGATCATCAAAATACAAGAAGCAAAAGCTGCCAGAATTGAAGGGAAAAACAGCACTACAGTAATAGTTGGAAACATCAATACACACCCTCAATCACAGAAAGAATAACAAGACAGAAGATAAGGACAGAGAACTTATACAACACAATAAATCAAATGGATCTAATAGACATATACAGAACAATTGACCTAAAAACAATACCACACACGTTCTTCTTAAGTCAAGGAATATTTTTCAAGATAGAAGATATGTTAGGCCACAAACCAAAAGTCAATAATTTTAAAAGATATGTGTCATAGAAAGTACCTTCTCCAACCTCAACAGCTAAAGTTAGTTATGATCTCTTGAAGAAACTTCACCTGAAAGTTTGATACCTGAAGTCCTCTGGAGAATAACTTTGGGCCCCTGAGGGTAAGATTCATCGTCTGTTTATTTTTGCATTTCTAGCACTTAAATCCATGTCCTGGTATATGAGAGCTATTTTATTTCTTCAGTGTTTATTGAATGAATGAATAAAAGTTGATTATAGTAATATAGGGAAAAGCTAAAGAAAGCATGAAATTTTCAGAAGAATTGAAGATGTGGTGTTTGGAGTGCAAGGAATTGAGAGAAAACTCGTAAAAACTATGGGAAAGATCTGCTTTGTGTGTGTGTGTGATATGTGCCCCATGCTTGGAAGGGCCCCAAATTTAATTTAATGCTTGGCTGTCACTGCTTTGAAATTCTTTCATTTTGCACTGGACGTCACAAGTTATGTAGCTGGTCCTGGGTACAGATGGTGGAAGTAAATGGGAAATTGAATATTTAGAAAATGTTTGAAAAGATGAAATTATAGGCTTACATCTGGATGAAAGTGAGAAATGAGGCCTTTGGAAATTTTTTATCACATGCTTCTACTTACACTGAAATAACACGGCATCTATAGTCCCTTCTCATCCTTGTTTTTAGATTAGGAAATAGATCAATATCTGACCTGCGGTAGCAGTGAAATTAAGGCTATAATTCCTAAAGAAAAGCATCAGTGTACGAAGCTGTCCACTGAGTGGAGAAACAAGAAATAGGAATAGAAAGCTCAAACAGTCGTTTTCAGTGACAGATGACAACTTATGCTGTAATTAAAATAATTATGATGGAAATTATGATCTAGGTTAATGGTCATGATGGAAAGAATTGTAGCATGTGCTGAATTAAATATTTGTGTAGAATTTAACACCAAGTTTATTTTTTTAAATACATCATTTTTATTTACTTCAGTACATAAATGAAAATGGTCATTAAGACGGCAATTTAGCAAGTGATAAAATGGGATTTATTTCTACATATTTGCCATTTTGTATATATGCACATATATGTTTATGCATATATATATATATATCCATAATACATGTTACTACAGAAGAGGTAGCATCATGTGTCAAGCATTTTGGAAAGAGAAGGAATGTGGGAAATTCTGGTCATTCACTGACAAAGGAAGCACCAGTAAAGGCCCAGGGTCATGGTGGGAAGATTGTAAATTCAATCTCAGAAGCACATGAAAAGATGAATTTAAGGTCCCTTTGAGACACCTAAGAGGAGCTGCAATAAGTATCTTTTGGATACAGGTATTTGGCGATCAAAGGGAATGTCTGGTCTGGAGATGTGAATTAGGATATCATTGATTGAATGTTATATATATATATATATATATATATATATATATAATTGCTCACCTTTTATTGTTTTTTAAAAGGTACATGATATGGTGATAAAATGACTTGCCGCCACTGCTGCTGGCATTGTCATTGTTATTCAAATGGCCACTTCTAGTTCTAAAGCTGTGTTTGGACACCTGACCATGTAGGCAATGCCAGATCTTAGCATGTCTGTAGGCAAACAGAACTGCTGAGGGCTATTAAAGTTTCGGGTGCTTATCAAATAGATTTAGAGCTTTCTGGAGGCTGGAGTCTCTGGGGGAGAAATGAAGAAAAAAGGCTTCTGTGATTGGGTTGATGGTTAAGCAGAAAACTCATACTTTTCATAGGAAAAAAAGAATCACTAAAGGAAAAGATTAATTATTGGACATGGTTATTCGAACAGGAAGAATTAATCTTTGGAGATTCAGAGTTCATGAAACACATATTTTAAGAGCAACAACATCTTTGCTACTTTTTACTATTGTCAAATAAAGACAATATTCACTTTAAGTGATGGTATTTCTAAGCATCCATTTATTTCTTCTAAAAGGCACTCTAAATATCAGAAACGTGTGACGGTCTTGGCATCCACCCTGGACTAATAAGGAAACGAATATGGCACTTCGCAAAGCTTCAGGCTGGGTAGGGGAAATCAGTTCGCAGTGAACTCCACAGAGAGAGCTCTCGACCCAGGTGCAGGTAGAGGCTGAGAAGGGAGGCAAGAGAAAGGCTCACTTGCGACACTCTGGGCTGGGGGCCTCCACGTGGGGACAGAGAGCATCTTCTTAGGGAATAACCTCAACTGCATTCAGCGTTAACCTGGGTAAGGGGTTGAGGAGATGTGGGGGAGGGGAGAGAATGGCCACTCGCTTCTTGGTGCTACATCCTCCAGCACTCATTTTATGAGTTTTACCTGCCTAGAGGGTAGGCATTGCTTCCCCCATTTAACACATGCGAAAACTGGGGCTCGGGGAGTGTATATCATTTATCAGGTTGCACAGTTGGCGGTGTGGCAGGGGCAGGTGGATGCTGGGATCACACCCCATCGCCTTCCTCATCGTGCACCGTCTTTTCTGCTTCATCCAAGCTGCCTGTCATCACACAGTTAGATATATCTTTCCAGTGACCCTTGGAGGGGTTTTTAACCAGGAAACTACAAACACGAATTACACGAGGACGGTGGAATCTGCATCACGGGATAACTATCCGCAGTTTATCCTTTTAATTCCCGAAGTGTGATCAGTATACTCCTGCTGACATTCTTTGCCACGCCTGCTTCATGGATTAGTTAATTGACTGATACCTGCCTTGGTTATGAAAGGTCATAGACAGTTTAACAAGTTAAAAATATTAGAGAGAAAAGCAGAAGGAGCAAAACTGAAAAATGAGGAAAAGCTACAGAAAGACGGTAGTTCTCATGAGTCCATGGCCAAGGACGTGACTGTGCTCTGCCCCGTGCGGTGGCCTCTCCCTTCATTGCTTGAACTCAGTATCACTCCTTTCCACCCAGTGCTCATCACAGACTGGTGGGCAGCCCGGGAAGGGTTGTTTCCTGCTTCCTCAAACTGGACGCTTATCTTCAATGACAGAATGGCCAGTAACACAGATCGAAGTTCAGAATTTCCCCCATATTGTCAAAATATCGGTTTATTTCCTTCCAATACTTTTTTATGTCTATATATAAACATTTTTGCAGAGTCGAAATTATGCCATTCACATCATTTTATATTCTGCTTTCTTCTCAGTCAGCATTGTATTGTTACAGCATGTAACCATTCTACAAAAACAATTTGGAAAACAAATTTGATTCATTTTTTTTAAATGTGAAACAAATTTATGACACACAACTCAAGGGTATAAAAGAGTATGATCTCTCCCCACCCAGCCCTAGCTCTGTCTCATCCCCAGACACTGGACTAAGACACCTGCCAGGCCTTTTGCTAATAGGGTTGTTCTCGGACTCTCTCTGGGGCTGTCCCTGCTGCCAGTGTCATGTGGCTGAGCTGTACATGACTTCTCTGGATCCCTACCCAGAGACATTTCTTTCTGGATAGTTTTTGTCTAAATCCATGAAGTACTACTTGGCTGCCAAGGTCAGTTCTGTTGCTTGGCCATTTTTAACAATGACCGTAATATTGTGTACTTGGAGAACCGGCTGTATCCGTCAGTGTGTTCTGTGTTCTGCCCTTAGGCCTTTGGGCAGGAAGCTTATGAGTGTGTGTGTGTGTGTGTGTGTGTGTGTGTGTGTGTGTGTGTGTGTGTGTGTGTTGGGGGAGGGGCGAAGGGCTGTGTGCGATCCACGCAGGCTCCATGTCCACATAGGCTGACGAAAGCAAACTCGAAGCAACAAGACACTCTAGACTGTGCCCAGCCTCTCCGGCTCCCTCTCCCTGCTCTTGGTCTTGTGGCCTCAGGTGCTGGACTCTGCATCCCACCTGGATTGTTGCCTCTGGCGTCCTCTGGCAACTTTCCTGCCTCTTTTTACTCCTTGGTCCCTTGGCTTGTTTATGCTTATGGCTTCCGGGATTCTTTGTTACTCTGTGGGTTTCCTCCATCCTAACATCATGGCCACATGGAATTCCAACTCTGGCCACATGGAATTTCAGCTCTTCTTCCTTTCCTGGTGTTGGAATGGAGCAGATTCCAACACTGAGCCTATGATTGTTGTTGGGCCCCTCATACCCTAAGGCAAAGCATGAAGTCCCAGTCACTCTCCCCCTACCTATACCTGGGGAATTCAGCAAGGCAGGAAGAAAAGACAGTCACTGTCATTGCCCAAGAAAGAGATGAGGACATAGTGGGGCTGACACCGAATTACATTAGCCACTGCTTGCGTTGTCATCCACACCTTGCCCATTTTTCTTGTCTTAGAGCAATTCAGGGGTAATTCCAGTAAATTCTCAAGCTCTCAAAACCAAGAAGTAAGGATGGGGAGGATGAGCAGGCTCACCATCTGGACTGCTCTGCTGGGACAAGGCAGAATCAACAGCCCCTCTGTGAAGGTATTCTACAGCCGAATTCACTGCCTCCCTAAGATGCAGAGCTAGTACCCTAGGATGCAGGCTGGTACCCTAAGATGCAGGGCTAGTACCCTAGGATGCAGGGCTGGTACCCTAGGATGCAGAGCTGGTACCCTAGGATGCAGGGCTGGTACCCTAGGATGCAGGGCTGGTACCCTAGGATGCAGGGCTGGTACCCTAGGATGCAGGGCTGGTACCCTAGGATGCAGGGTTGGTAAGCTAATTCACCACCAAATTCTGCCAGATTAGCAGCAGGACAAATTCTCAGCAGACTTCTGAGCATCCCTTCAGGGAGATCCCACTGGTCCCCTCATTCACTGGTAGTGTGAGTAAAATGACAACCTTCCAGAAAGCAATGAGAACTACAAACTGTAATTATATACCTTGTCCCAGAATTTTTTTTTTTCTACTTTATACTTTAGGAAATTACTGGGCAAATGTGCAAATGGGGCGACTAGGTAACTGTAAGGACTCTGATGGCAGGGTTGGCCATAAAAAGTAAAGATGCTTAAAAAGAGAGGGAAGGAGGGGGAGAGAGAGAGAGAGAGAGAGAGAGAGAGAGAGAGAGAGAGAGAGAGAGAGAGAGAATTTTAATGTCCCACAATACAAAATTGGTTAAATAAACCATGGATCACCTACAAATGAGATTCTGTAATACTATGCAACTTTCCAAAATGACTAAAAGGTGTTTGCCTGGAAAATGTTCTTGTTATATTGTTAAGTTAGAAAAAGCAGGTTACCAAACAGTATCCTTTTAAGGCTATGCAGTAAATGTTAACAGTGGTTATTTGTGGGTGGTGTGATTTCAGGTGACTTTTAAAAATTATTTTTGTTTATATGCTTTTTTGAAATCATCTACAAAAACACGCATCACTTCTGTCGTTTAAAAATAACAGTCGAGGAGGAAAGTGACTCGTAGAGTAACCAAACCCCAGCCATTCTGTTCGTACCGCTTTGTGTGAAGCGACACGCACCGTTGGGACCCAGACTCATCTTCCTGTCTCTGAAACGGTGCTTTCTCCCCCGCATTGGAACCCTAACGAGCAGAGGAATCTGGATGAGAACCTCACACGTGCCAGACATCACCGCATGTAAATTCCTGGCGGAGGCAAGCCGGGGCCCACCTGGGGGCCAGGCGTCTTCAGGAGCCCAGAGGCGGGCCACCCTCCGTGGTCTCTGAAGCATCTGCATAGAGCTACCTAGAAGGCAGGGTTCCTTAGCTCTTCACACCCATTTCTGATCTTAGGAAAGAAGCCACAGTTGTCTTTAAGTGCACTAATGTTTGGTCCCCTCCCCCTATGAGCAAATCAAGGCTTGTGGGGCCACCTGGGAATGTGTTGAAAGTATGCTTTGAGGCCCCTGATCCCAAATGGGGTCGGACTCTCTGCAGGCGGTGCCTGGGAATCTGCATTTTTAATTAGCCACCGCAGCGCAACTCTACACGGGAAAAGCTAGGAGACGGGTTGCCTCCACACCCCACCTTCTCTATGCCCTTACAAACCCATGCTCTCTGAGACGATTTCGTATTTCCCTTTATAATAAGGTATCTGGGTGTGTGGGAATTCAGACAAGCTGAACCTTGATAAATTCTTACTTCATTCACTAACACTGCCTGACTCTGGTGGTAAATGAATAAGCCACGGGCACTGCTCCCCAGCAGAGGGGACGCTGGCATGTAAGCACATAGTTGTGGTACCATGTGATAGGAGAACTAGGAGAATTCAAGAGCAGAGAAATTGAGATGTGACAAGGTGGGGCGTGTTCTGAACTGGTAGGAATCTGTGTGCCTGGCCCACCAGCTGTGTGGAAGACACAGAGCTGCAGAGTCAGTGAGGGACAGACGGAGCCCATTATACAGCTGGGAAAACAGAGGAATTTGGAGCTAACGCAACTTGCTGGTGGTAATATAGGGAATCAGGATTAGAAATCACTCCTGTCTTGTTGGGTGCCATTCTTGATGAATGCCTTGCAGACAGGGTTGGAGTTGCCTGCAAGCTAGAAGTTTGCAGAGCAGGTGGGCTTGTTTACTGAAGGAGGAAGTTTGGCTTAACGGATAGCTCATTAGTGGAAGAAGAAGTTTGGCTTAATGTTGAATGTTTCTTGCCCCAGGAAATAAGAGACATTCCTTGCCCCAGGGAATGAGAGACAAAAACAGGAACAAGGATGTTTTGCGAGAACTTACGTAAAGGTCAGCGATCATTTGCATATATGTGGGTGTTGCTTCTCCAAGGGTATATATATGCTGTGCTAAATAAACTCGGGGCGCAGTATTTACTGTTAGCCCTTTTGACTCTATCTCTTTGTCTCTCTCTCTCTCTCTCTCTCTCTCTCTCTCTCTCTCTCTCTCTCTCTCTCTCTCTCTCTGTCTCTGTCTCTCTCTCCTACCTTTCTCAATCCTCACTCCCCCTCTCGGGAACTGTTCGATCTTAGCCGGCCGGCTCCGGCACTGTCTTCTCTCTGCGGGTGCAGCATTGGCTGGGGTTCGCACCTCTCATCCAGGTTGCTTACGTTTGGCCCTGTGACCCCAGAGAAATGGCTCCGTCACTGCATTAACTCTTACCTTGATGCCAACGACCCCTTTGAGAACTGATGGAATGTACACAGGTATGCATACTTTTAAGAAAAATCGCAAGGGTTTATGGGTGCCCTGAAATACTTCGGTAGTTCCTAAGATAAAAACCCCCAGCTCCAGTAAGGGACAGAGAGGCGTAGCCTTGCTGGGAACTGAGATCTAAGAAAAAGGTTTTCCTCACTACGGGGAGAACATGCCTTTGTGGAGGGCAGGGGGAAAAACAACCAGCCGAGTAGGTCGCGCGATGCACCCGCTGTCAGCAAAACACCCAGAGTGATGACAGCTGACGGCTCGCAGTGTTTTAGGATCTCTCCATCACGCGTGCGTTCGTGCCTGAGACACCCTGATACAGGCTCACGCTAGAGACGAGCGACTCTTTTTCCACCGAGGCCTCTCTGTTGAGACATCGCCATAAAAAAAAAGCTATTGGTGTGATGAAAATGGCACATGGTGTATTAATGGAATCAGTCAGTGTCTTTCCCTCAGGATCTGGGAACATTTTCATTTGCCTCTTGATGACACAGCTTCCCCCGCAGTGTCTCTCTCCCAGTCATTACCGCATTGCCTGGGACAGCGACCACCATCAGTGTTTGCCAGGCCTGGCCTCTGCTGCTAGGACCCTGTTCTGTTCAAATAAATATAACACACTCACTCTCAAGGAATTATGATGCAGTGAGGGGCCCTATTCAGATGACAGCTCAACTGAAGCAGCAGTTTCGATGCCTCAATAAGGAGAAATGAAGAATGTACGGAAGGAAAGGATGAAGATTGGTTCCATGGACCCAGGAGCGCGTAGCTTATCTCTGACAGTCCTGGACTTGACATCTGGTCTGAGGTCAAGTGAAAAAGTACTTAGACCAGCACTAAGAATGTTTATTCTGTCGTATTTGTGCTTTTAACAACTCCCACAAGTTCCCCCTCCCCCATTACAGAGCCCTGCAGGAGACCTTACGTGAATTTAGTCAACATCTTCTGTTTCAGATCTTGCATAGATTGTAATAATATAATAATAATAGGTTATTATTATTAATAGATGAAGAAAGTGAATCATCTATAGTGAAAAGAGCATGAGGTTTGGCGACCCAGTGGCTCTGAGCCTCACCATCCTTATCTATAAAATGGGGATAAAATCTACGCTATCCAATGTTATCGTAGAAATTAATCAGATACTTTATCTAAAATACCTCGCATCAAGTCAGGTAGACAGGACATGCTCCAAAAACAGTTTCTTCGCTTAACTAACTGGCCCAGGGTTACTCTTCTGGAAAACGGCAGAGCCAGCTGTTCTAACAGCAAGTCCAGGAATCATTTCTCACATCCTTCCCTGCCCTGCCTGCGTCTTCTGTCTTCTCAAAGCCATCGTGGAAAGGGCTTCAGATTCCCATATGGAGACTTGGAGATTCACCTTCCATGGCAAAGATTCTTGCAGAATTAATTCACAGCATTGCTAAGGTGGGGCGGTGGTGGATGTGAGTCTTTTTTTTTTTTTTATAGTGTTACGATAATTTATCATCGTCTCTCCAGCAGCCGTTCTCTGGCTGGCAGCTCTAAAAACCCTACGGTCCATGAGAGAGCAGTGAACAGAAATATTTTCAAGAGCAGATGGGACGTACCTTCAAAACGCAGGATTGTCCCACTGAAACTGGGACATCTGGCAACCCTAAAAAAGCCCAAACTGGATGAAATAAAAATTATGAGATGGAGAAGCAGAAAAATATGTCTTTGCATTGATTAGCAGGGAATGCAATTAATCTCCTTCAACTCCCTTTTCAGTCCTGTGGTGTAAAACAAGGAGGAATCACCGTCTTACTGCCTTCCCCTGTGACAATTCTTACGTGATCGTTTCAGAAGGGAATGAGTTTTAGAACTTCGCAGTAATGTTTCCCCTTCTATTGCTCAGGACTGTTCGGGGAGTGATAAAATTCATGCCCAAACTTCCTCGATACAATGCTTTTCTTATTAGCCTGGACCACGATGTGGGGAGGGGGCAGAACATTCCGCTGACTAGAATCAGGCCAGCTTTTACAGCTTTATTGAGAAATTATACAAACGAATCTTTCTTTGCTTGTTAGGAGGTTTTAGTCTGATTTTTTCTTTCTGGGGAGTACAAAAGCAAGAAGGGGAGAGGCAAACCAGTCTCAACAGAAGGAGGGAAGATCCCCAGCTTTCCTTCTCCACTGACCTTCCTTCTTCCTCATTCTGTTTTGGCTCCTAGCATCCTTTTTGTTTGTTTGTTTGTTTGTTTTTGTTTTTTGTTTATTTTCTTTTTATCAAACCTGTGTTCCATTTAGGCTAAACACTATTAGGCTAGACACCAGTGTCAGAGTGTGGCCGTGTACCTGTTCGTCTCCTTTCCCTGCCCTGCTCAGGTTCAGCATGGCGCCTGAAACAGTGTAGGTAGTTAAAAGTGAAATGTTTATGGATTTGAACAGGCTGGACCCCTCACACTGACCAGCTCTGCATCTGGCCTGAACAAGGACCGGATGAGGAGTCAACACCTGAGTTCAATTTATCACCTGCTAGTTAGTGGACAGGCCCCGGAAGCAGGAACAAAGACAAAAGCTAAGAAACTCGTCCCTTTAACGCCGATGTTGTCTAATCTTTACAAAAGTATCTTCAAATAAATATATATCGTTATTGAATTGTAGTTTATGCCCCCAAATAATCTAGTATGCCCACTTCTTGGATTAGAGAAGTATATGGACTGAATTGTGTCCCCCCTCAAATTCATATGTCGAAGCCCTAACCCCAGTATGATAGTATTTGGAGAGGGGGCCTTTGAGAGGTAATTGGGGTTAGATGAGGTCATGAGGGTGGGGCCCTCAGGGTGGGATTAGTGGCCTTATAAGAAAAGGAAGAGCGAAACATCTCTCTCTCTCCAAGTGTGTGCTCCAAGGAGAGGCTACAGAGGACACAAAAGGTGGTGTCCATCTGCAAGCCAGGGAGATGGTTCAGTGCACATCTTGATCGAAGATTTCTAGCATACAGAGCTGTGAGAAATAGTTTCTGTCGCTTAAGCTCCCCTTCAGTGGTATTTCGTTACGGCAGCCTGAGCTGACTAATACCAGAAGTGATGCCCAGAAAGGTTAAACACCATGCCTAAGGGCACACGCTACAGAATGCTGAAGCTGAGACAGGAGCCCAGGTCTCTGACTCCGAGCCAAGGACAATTTCCAGGACACCATGTGGCCAGCTCCAAGCTTATAACCTGTCATTCGTGCATGTCTCTGGATATAAGCAGCTCTTTCATCCCACAGGCAGTTCCTGGAACAAACCCAGTAAGGTTGAGCAGTGCATGGGAATTAGAAGACTCGGTTTTGCCTCACCTTCTGCCCGTGTGACCCGTGAAACCAGGCAGCCTGCCACCCTGGGCCTCAGCTTCCTTAAAGGAATAATGGGGATTTGTGAGAATTAAGTTGGCTGATAATCTTGGAAGAGATTTGTGAGCTTTTCAGTACCTCAAAAACAACAGCACATAAATTTTAGTCAGAACGCCCTTCAGAGATGATAGAGACTATTTCTCTTACTTTGCAGGTAATAAAATTGATAATACACAATGAGCTTTGAGGACCAGCCCTGCCAGAGTCACCTTGAATTCATCCCTGAGAAGGAAGAGCTTAGGACCTGGTTAATTTGTTCAACTGAGAGAGAAATTGGGGCCTATTTATTCGTTAGGCAGAAGGCACAGTGTCCAGGGCCCATGAGACTGTCACGTCCCATTTTAAATTTCTTTAACGTGAAAAGAAAAACTGACTTGAATAAAATAGTTTAACATATCATTTTAATATACTCATCTTGATAACCAGCAGTTGTGAAATCCAATTTTTAATACTGTTTATGAAGGAGGGCCTGAGAAAGACACCGAGTAATGAAGATACTCCTTATTTCCCCAGGAAAAGTTTCATTCACTTGGATTAAATATTGCTCCAGGGTTCTGGGACTCCCTAGTGTTGTGAAAGAGCTGCAGTATTTCCAGAGTCTAGTCAGCGTACACCGCTGCCACATTCGACACCACCCTCTCTGTCTACACCACCGTCTCCACGTGGCAAACACTCCGATGTCACCCACCTCTGTGCCTTTGTTAAACTGCATCACAGCTCTTGGTCTCTTGGTTGTAACCATTCTCATCATTCTTTTTGCCTTTGGCCTTGTGCTGTAATCATTCGTTCAGTCAGCCAGCCATATCCAAACCTCGCAGAGTGCCCTGGGCCACGCTGTACAGCTTCGTGGCAGAGACCAAGGATTCTGGTCCCGAATTCGAAACTCAGTTTTGCCACATACTAGCTCTGTGGTATGCACCTCACCAGTTAGCAATTTATCTGTGAAATGGGCGTGATGCTAATTTCCTGCTTATTTTTCTATGTGTCCTAGTGGGGACTGCTCCTCCTTAGGACACCCCCAAAACTGACGATTTTTTCTCTTTTTTTCCCTCCAGTCACATTTGCCACACTGTGTCCATCCCTTTATCCCTTGCCCTTCTGCTGGACCGTAATACTTTACAGCAACGTAATACAATAGGATTAGCTGCTGCCTTTTTCAGCTAAGGAAGCTGAGCCTCCCAGGAGTTAATGTCCAAGGTCAAGGGAATGGTAAGATGCAGTGTGGGAGGGTCTGGTTCTGCAGCTGCCTCCAGTAGGAAGTATATGATGCTTCTTCACAGTCACCCTCAGCAGATCTTGGAGAGAGGACGGTGACAAGGTCATTCATCATGCTACACTTCCAGAAAAGCCACACACGACGCAGGCTGCTTAGGGCGGCATGGTGGGAATTAGTGGAAGTCGAGAGAGCTGGGTCCCAGGTTCAGCTCTGACACTTAGCATAGGTGTGACCACGGGCTAATCTCTGTATCGCTCTGGGCCTCAGTTTTCACTTCTGAAAAATGGGAATAGTAATTCCTGCCCTTTCTGGTTTGTAGAATTGTAGAAAAAATTAACAATTGCATACTGCATATGCAAAACAAATGTAAATGCAAAAATAAATGCATAATGTCAGCGAAAACTCTTAGAGCACGGGGAAAGTTGTCCATGGTGTCAGGGGTCTCTCTTTTTCATAATAAAAAGAAGACTGTTTTGGGTCTCTAAAGATTGAATCATAGGTTGGGGTGGCTAGGTGAAAAAGGTGAAGGGGTGAAGAAGTACAAATAAGTAGTTACAAAACAGGGGATTTAGAGTATAGCATAGGGTATAGAGTTAATAATTATTGTCATGGTTGTGAGTGGTGACAGATGGGTGCTAGAGTAATCGGGTGGATCACTGCATGAGTCATATAAATGTCTACTTTTTTTAAATTAAAAAAAAAATGAAAAAAAAATTGAGTCCTAGATAGTATCTATTATATATTAATTTATATTCTAAATTAATTTTCCCTAAAAGGCATTTTGTTTTTCTCAACTGTGCTTTATAAACCTTTTTTTTTTTTTAATCAGCCAGACTAAATTTCTCATAGTTCACATGGACAGAAATAACTCATTGTCATTGTCATCACTTCCATAAACAAAGCTTCGAGGGCTTACCACACCCCTGAGAATAGCACTGACATTTGCCAAGGAATCCTGTGGCCCGTGAGTCTCCCCGGTGAGCTGCCTGTGCCGTTCTGTGCATGAGGGAGAGGACCTGGCTGGCAGATCTGGGACATCTGAACTGACTCCTGCCAAGTGGCAGGGACAATTTTAGTGCTGCCGAGAACCTGACTGCTGTTTCCGCCCCCTCCCGCCTCCCTCCTTCCTCCCCTCCGCGAACACGCAGATGCGCCTGCCTTCTGCTCGCTCCTTTACCAGTTTCTTGCATTTCCATGTCTCCTTGCACCCCTTCTCCTCACTCCAGACCCTCACTGTGTTTTCCTCCTCATCCCTTCTCCCCCCACCCCCCGGCACAGTTATCGATCGCTCGGGTTCTCTAAGAGACCTATGCCCAGCCTCTCCGTACCCCAGTGAGTGGGATCAGGCACAGCCCGGGTCGGGGAGGGGGTTAGCAGGGGTGATTTCATTATTCTCTTGAACCATCAAAGCACCAATGATGAGAATCCCCTCCCAATGTGACTAGCCTCTTCACTTTCTTTTTTATCTTTTTGCCCGGATTGCTGCATCTTTCCATTAATTGGGTTCCTATCTCCAGTTCACCCCCATTCCATTCACCGAGTCACCCCACTGCACTCAGAGTTAACTTTATAAATATTAAAACTGACCATGTCACTTCTAGAATGCCCTGCTAACTCCCAGATAAAATCTGCTTCCTCACCTTCACTTTCAAGGTCATCTATCACCTGGCCCCTATTTACGGCTCCTAACCTATGCATTTCTGGCTACACGTGTAGCGCACGCTGAATGTTGATCTCTGATAGTATTGCTAGTGAATGAATGAATGAATGAATGAATGCATGAATGGTGGGTGCTCAGCATGGGCAGTAGTGTGGTACAATAGAAAGCGTACGGACTTTAGGTGAGACCCGGGTTCAGGTCTCAGCCACTTCCTCACCCATTGAGCAATTTACCTTCCTTAGCCTAGTTTTCTGGGCATATAAGTAACTGATGCCCTTCCTCTGGGCCAGGACTAAGGAGAGGTAAATGAGGGGTTCACCTTGGATGCAAAATTTAAGGGGGCATCAAAACAACTCAGTAATCCAAAAAATTACTTTAATACATGTATTTTTAAAAGTCAAATGAATGCAAAAAAAAAAAAAACCTCATGAGGAACACAATTTCAAAATTTAATAAAAACAGTATCCACCCCTACACTTGCATGACTCACCCCCCTCCCTCCATCCTGCCCTTCTCACAAGATGACGGCGAGGACTCAGCTCAGGCTGTTAACGACACGCTGCTTAGTGCCCCATCTTTCACTCCGCCTCGAATTCTCTCTCAACCAGACACCCTGAGTGCGGCTCACAGACCAGTGCTGATATTTAAACTGTTGGTCTGCGGTGAGACAAGTACAAAAGTGACAAGTGTTAATATACTTTTTATTGCAATTAGACAGAGTGATTTTATGTCTTTTCAATCTATTTGCAAATTTGGGCTTTTATTTTGTATGTCTCCTTTTTTTTTCTTTTCATTTTTAGTAGTTTATTTTTGTTATAGTTTACAAAGGTTTTGGTGAGCAGGGGTTTGGAAATACTTTTATAAAACTGGTCCTTCACACAGATAATTTAAGAAGCACTTATCTGAAGTCTGAGATAGCTCAAAAGGTCTGTTGTTTATTAGAATTGATTTATTTGTTCCTAATATGGAGAGAGACCAAATACCACTAACTCTGGGAGGGGTCCCCAGTATCACTGTAGTTCATGCAAATGATGCCGCTGATGCTGTGATCATAGCAGCCCTTTGTGGGTCCTGCACAGCCCACCAGAATCCAGTCTTTGATTCTCTCTTCTTATCTTTCACAGTGGATTTATTTTCCCTTCTTATACCTTGCTTGGCGCTACTTTCTTATATCCATTCATCTAACCATTCATTCAGTAAATACTCATGTATTTACTGAATACCCTGTGATGAGCAGGGCACATTCTCAGATGCTGGGAATATAGTCGTGAAAGAATCAGACACGGTATGCACCCTTAGTGTGCTGACAGTCTAGTAGAGAGGCCGGATGTACAATTACACAAACAAACGCATCAATTACAAACTGGTGAAGTACCACAAAAGCTAAACAAAGTGCTCTGATAACTTAGAGAGCAAAGTTTAATCAAACAGTGTGTTCAGTGAAGTCTTCTCTGAGGACAGAAACCCTGAAGAATGACAAGGTCTTAACCATGCAAATAGCCAGGGAGAAACCTTTATGGGCAGAAGGAATTAAATGCATTGAAGCCATAGAAGGGAGGGAGCCGGCTGTGCTCTGGGACCGGAAAGGAAACTGTGAATAGACAGAGCGAGGGACACAGGCAAGTTTGGGAGGTGGCACGCCACCTCATGCATGCAGCCTCTGTAGGCCATGGTGAGCTGTTTGCATTCCTCTCTAAATGCAAGCGATGTTCCCAGCTTGCAAACTTGTGCCCCATCTTTGCATTGTGTAGTATTTGGTATATTAAGTGTGATCAACACAAGTTTACCCGACCTGGTAAGCCTCCCATTCTCACCTGTGCAGGCTGTTCCCACCGCTGTCCTCCACGATGGCTCCTCCCCTGTCCATCACGTATTTATACACAGGCTGATCCCGAGAAACCAGGTCGGGCAGTCGTAATCTGTTTGGACTTAGTGGTTGGTCCTGGGGACCGACTTCTCTGGAGTTTACTCTAACTGGAACCAGCAGAAAAGAGTATAGGACTTTCGTGGGTGGACGCTAACTGCCTGTGACCATTCTCTGCCTCAGGAGAAAGCTTGTGTCACTAGGAGCACATGGAGTCCCAGACAGGTAGACAGACGGGGTTTAAAGGGTCGACGGATGGAGAGTTGAGATGGTCTAGTCACTGGTCCCAGGTCCTGAACCTTCCATGCTGCCCTGGTTGCTTCTAATAAAGAAACTTCTAACTACCCCCCAGAAACCCTCTCATAAGCCCTTTTACTTACCTTGTAGTAAAAGCTTGTTTTAATACAGTTTCCATGACCTGTAATTAAAATGTCATTATAGCTGCAGCCACCTGGGCTCCAGCCACGCCCGGCTGGTCCCTTCCCACATTCCCATGTTGCACAGGATTTTATCTCCCTCATCACATTTTAATACAATCACTTCTCAGCTCTTTGGCTAAGATCAAGTGTATTTAAAACACAGTTGACAGAAAGCCCGTGTTTCCCAAAGTAAGTCTTTCTACTATTTTTCAAAACTTTCTACTACTGGGAAATTGAATTTGACTGTTTCTCAGTTTTTTTCAAGATGCCCTTTATCATAGCAACAATGAATTGTAGGATCGTAAGTCAGTATTCTCCACATTTTCTATGAGATCTCTAACATAGGACATATACATATCATCTCCTTATAGATCTATAAGCGTGCGTGTGCACACACGCACACAAATGCACACACACAAATGCACACATGCTAGAGTGAATTCTTATGGATGTTTAGGGCAGTTACAGTTGTTGCTTTCATGAGCAACTAAAAGGAATACCATTTTTTTTTTTCAATGTTCTGTAAATGAAAGGCCTTTCCTTGGGCTCTGGGTCAGTGTAGATTTCTTTAAAACCATCTGGAGCGTGATTTCTTTTCTTCTTAACAATTTCTTGTGTTATTTTTCTTTATGCTCAACTGTAGTGGGTCTGGGTGCGGTGGGGGGGGGGGGGTAGTCTCTAGAAACCAAGCCAAAAATCGGTGTGAATCCTGACAGCAGGCTCCAAAATGCCAAGTGGGAGAGAAAAGAAATGGAAACACTGACTTTTTCCAAAGCCATATAACAATTCATCCTTCAGCGGATATCCATGTGGTCTTAATGTGGCTAAGCTTTTGGAGGCTGGCCTGGGCCAGCAGGAGCAGTTTGTCTTGGTGGCTGCATATTGTCATATGCCTATCTATCCATCTACTTCTGCCGCTCTGAATCTGGTGACCTTTAGGATTTGTTGCAAAACCCAGATGTTCAATCTGGCTTGCAAACCTCTGGAGGACTAACTATTGATATATTATAAAGGTGCACGTAGATATTTTAAGCTGCAAATGATAAGTTAATGAGGAAGCTGGCTTGTGGAAGTCTTGAGAGGAATGATCTACTGCTAGAAATTAGATTTTTCTGCGGCTGACTCCACTTTCAAGAATAAACCCTAAGAGTCCCGGATTCATACTATATCATACTATATTTTAGATGTTCAGGTGTGCCCACTTTAAGAGAAACATTGATACAAAATTCTCAACTTCAAAACATATTAAGCATGCACTGATTATTTGAATTTCAAAATAACTATCTTCATAAATTTTTTTCCTATCAAATGATCCTTATTAATACCCGGCATCTCCACATCCTTTAAAACAGATTATTTGTGACTACTTTTACCTATTTAGGAGAAGGAAATGTTTTGAGTAAGGTATGGGAAGCCATTGCTCTGAAACTGTAGTATCAACTCGTAAGGTTTAATCACATAGCTTTCCTATAATATTTGTTGATTGATTTGGTCACTTTTGATCTTGGGAGGAGTTTTTGCACTTCTGAAGGGTTAAGAGACTCAGTGACTGAGATAAGGATTCTAGCTATCAATTAGTTAAGTGTGATGGATTTTTTCGAGCTGCTACGAGAGCTGGTAAGCTGGTCCCTGAAGAATGTCCCTGGATTCTCTGCCTCATTCACTTGCTGGGTGATGGGGGGAGGGGGAAAGCCTAGGCCTGGAACCAGAAACCCGAGTGTGAGATTAGACTC